>CM053789.1:557085832-557685832 GCA_028749045.1 Cupressus sempervirens | reverse complement strand
CAACGCAAATGCTAATTGCCTAATCCCATCAGTGCCTTCATTAACTATTCATATCAATCATTAAATAATCAGATGTTCCTACTCTTGGAAGATTGCACAACCAGGAATGGTCTCTAATGTTGGTGGAAGCAAATAGAAGCTGACCCCATATTCATCATGTCTTCTTCTAGGGAGGATGCAACCAAGGAAAAACATAGCAGATGCCAGCAGAATTAGTCTTGTGGAAGCCATGCATAATCTCTTTCCTTTCTCTTAGTAGTTGGAAGGAACCGATCTATGCATGTGAATCAAATATTTGGATAATATCCTGTGACTTCCATACATTCCACATTTAGTTTGTTTGGCATCTATTCTAATCTTCTGTGCCTTTGAACCAGTGTCATATATGCATTTGATGCAACACGTAGGAGTGCTTGTTAGTTCCTGCCAAACATGGCATGGAAGTCTTATCAAGGCTTACGTTTTAAACAGTGACTAAGCCAATACACAAGTATTCAAATTTCCACAATTTTCAAAATGTGCATTTACATTTGTTTCTTTACTCAATTTTTGCTACATAGACTTGATCAAATTTTAGTGGTTGCCCGCAAAATATGGGCGCTCACAGACTCCTGTTGGTGGATATAAAGGTATTGCAAACTTCCACATCTTAGACAATCCAGCTGCTCCATTCCTCTCAACACCAGTAATAATGCTCAGTTCGAACCATAAGTAAATAAGGGGGGAAATCCAAACAACAAATTGACAATTCTTTCTTAAGGTTGACTTTGTGTTCTCCACAATCATGTTTCTCTTCCAAGTATCAAAGTCTTGGCCAATGGAATCATTAGTACGCAACTGTCCAATATAATTAGTACAAAAAGAAGCAGAACCAGCTCAAACCAATGAAGCGGGTCTATAGACAAGTTGATCGCACACCAAGGAAATTGATGATAAAAGACAACCACCAAATAATGAGTAATATGCAGCTTCCAGTTATGCTGGTCTCAACAATGGAATCTATATCATATTTTACTTTCCATTTACATCGCCTCAACAATATTGATTTATAATACCTGTAATCGTGCCTGCTATGATAAGAATTTATCAAAATCAAATATTCAGATTTTTAGAGATTTTTTTTGAACAGTCTCAACTCCCAAATTTAATCGGATATTCCTTAGCTAGGCCGTGATACCATGTATTGTAGATTAAATTTATATCAGATTAGATGTATTTTGATTCTTAATTGTATAATTACTAATATCTGATTTGATGGATGCAGATTCGGATCTGAACATGAAGGTTTCGAGCAATCTCAAATTGTAAAGTATATTGAATATTTATAAATACTGAATATTGAAGTCCGATCATATTACTCAAAGCAGGAAGAGCATACAATTTCTATGCTCTCTTTCTTGACCAATTATAAGTATATATATCTTAATGGGGAGACATGCCTTGAATGGACGTGTTCATACAAGACATGTCTCTTCACAAAATACGATTAGTTATGCAGATAAACCGATTACAATCGGTGTTTGTTATTTAGTTTGATTTCAAACAAACCTCTACATAATGTCACTGATCTACATAGAGAATTAAACAGTCTTCGATCTGATTATATATATACTTATAAGCAGATTAATTGATCATGTCTCGATCAGTATAGGAACATGAAATGTCATATAATAGATCTGTATGAGCAGATCAATATACTTGGAGAAGAAATACAGATTTAATGGATGATATTATAATAATCTGCATTCTAATATATATGTGTATGAATAATATAAGTGTATTATGTATGCATGTATGTTATTATACTGCCATCCAATTTATCTGAATGAAGCTATTCATCAACAATTTTGCTACCCTGACACATGTAAAATTTGGGATCAAGTTGTAGTGCAATTTAGACGTTTGTTTGATCCTAATAGGGCAGATGGGCAACTTGCTGTTACACCAAATCTTTCAATTTTTCTTGATGTTAAAATTTGATGATCAGATTATGGACTCTGGATATATTTCATTTCTCTATATAAATAATAATGTTGATATACTTTATCAATTTGAAGACAATGACTTTTGATCTATAAGTCTGATTGACTGTACTAAGTATTTAAATTCAATAAGTCTGACTTCAGACTGTGTTGACTGTTGTATACATATCAGACTGTAATTTATATGAAGAATGTTAACTGTTGTTGTCTGCAGATGAGAAGACACAGAAGACTGATTTTAGTTATGTATTTGATACTCATCCCATCACATAATGTGAATATAAGTATTTGTTCATGGAGTCACATCCACGGTGGATCGTGACTCCACAGTGGAGTCACGACTCAGCATGGATGTGACTCCACAATGTTTCAATCTGCATAACTATAAAACAGTCGGTCAAAACAAACAATATGAGATCAGTCAAACATCATGATTATTAGATTAATATATATCTTTAATAGTTTAGTCTCAAAGGATTTATCCAACTGAAGCTACAAAACATCAACACTCCCTCTTAGCTAGGGAGGACAAACACATGATATGATATTACCTCAGTGTAATATCTAGAATGGCATGTTTAACAATATCTTTGATCACAAGATATTCGCCATTAGATATCATCTCATGATATTAGGAGTAATGACCTCAGAATATCAAGTCACATGATATTCACGAAGTACTCCGAGTTATGGCCTCAGAGTATCAAATCACGCAATATTCACCAAGTACTCTGAGTAATGGCCTTAGAATATCAAGTCGCATGATATTCACCAAATACTCAAAATATCCATAAGGTATGTGCACACGTATCCTCAATGATACTTACCATAGGAACATTATATTCATGGTTTGTTTAAGGATGTGAATCCACCATGACATATCTATACAATACAACTCATAGATATCTATGTGGTGACATCTATCTCTTAGTTGGTTGATCAAGATATAATCTATCATGATTTGCTTAGACATCATATAATATCCATCATAATAGATGATTAAGTTATTGCAAGATCATCACCTTTCAATAGCTTCTACAAATACAAGTGATAATCATTTAGAAGTTGTCACTTCTATATGATGTACACAAGGCCCAAATAGTCATGAAATAACACTCATGAAAAAAATTGTTTTTATTAGTACAATAATCAAATATGCTGATAATCATTCTCAATAATTACTACCATACCAAGTTTACCTCAAAAGTGTTCCCACCTTCATTTTTGCAAGAGATTTAGTGAGGATGTCTACTATCTGATTTTTTGTACTGATACACTTCAATTCAACTACATTCTTCTCAACCATGACTGGTGTAGTGATATGTTTTTTCAATGTCTTTTGATTTGTAATGGAACACTGGTTTCAAGGAGAGTTTGATACAACTTTGGTTGTCACAATGAATAATGGTAGGTTCTAGTGGTTTTCCAAATAGCCCAACTAGAATTTTTCTTAACCATATAGCTTCCTGTGCTCCCATTGATGCTGCAATATACTCTTCTTCAGTGGAGCTCTATGCTACTAATGATTGCTTCCTACTGAACCAAGATATCATCGCTGATCCTAGGCTAAAGAAAAATCCTTAAGTACTTTTTCAATCCACCATATTTCCTATCTAGTCAAAATTAGTGTATCTATGTAGATTTTATTCTACATCTTTATATCTTAAGCCATATCCAATTGTGTCATCGAGATACCTTAAGATGTGTTGGGTTGCTTCTAGGTGTACTTGCTTAGGTTCACAGAAGAATTGGCTCAATGCATACACTACATAACAAATGTCAAGTATGGTGTTCACTATATACATTAGGGAGCCAATAATCTGTCGGTAGAGAGTAGGGTCAACATTCTTTGAGTCTGCAGTTGCCTCTTTTAACTTTTGTAAACTTGTTTCCATAGGAGTTAGCATAGGCTTGCAATCCATCATTCCTTATCTCTTTAGTATATCTATTGTATATGTCCCTTTATTTATAGTAATTTCATTTGATTTTTTCCATACTTCTAAACCTAGGAAGTAGTGAAGTAATCCCAAATCTTTCATATTAATTTTGGATGCAAGATCTTGTTTACACTTAGCTATGAAGTGATCTTCTCTTGTAATCAACTAATCATCAACATAAAGTACCAAAATCAGCATCTCCTTTTTGTATATTGAAGTATGAGTTTGTGTCTACATCATTTTAGGAGAAACCAAGTTTGAGCTTGTTTGAGTCCATATAGAGCTTTCTTCAATCTATATACATGGGAATGTTTTTGATGTACTATAAATCCTTCAGGATTCTCTAGGGAAACTTCTTCTATTACTCCATTTAGGAAGGCGGTCTTTACATCTATTTGGTGAAATTTCCATCCTTTAGATGAAGCAATGGCAATTATTGTTCTGAATGAGGTATATCTGACAACAAGAGCAAACGTTTCTTCATAGTCGATGCCTTCATTTTGAGAGAATCCTCTTGTGAAAAATCTAACCTTGTGTTTGTCTATGCTTCCATCTGTTGCATGTTTTTTTGAAACACGACTAACTTATCTTTGACTCTAGGAACAATATCCTAGACATCATTCTTGAGAATGGGATTGTATTCTTCTAGCATAGCATCCTTCTATTGGTTCCCAAAACCACAGATTGGAAATCTAAGAGCTTTGCCAATTGTCCAATCAGATTCCTCAATCAGTTCTAGCCAAGGAACAAGAATAATCCAAATTCCCTTGCACTTTAGGCTTCGCTACACCTAGGCCGATTAACCTTCACCTCAAACATGACCACCTGATTCAAAGCTTTTATATAGAGAATTTAGACTTGGTGAGTTCTTAGGCTAGCAAGGTCCTTGAACTCGATCAAAATAAAGTTGAATGAATGCTTGAAATGACTGAACGTTTCATATTGATCTTTCTAACAATTGCGTTGGTGCTTGCAAGAAAGAAATATATAGATTATTGCCTTCAATTATAAACCCAATGATTATAATTCAATAAAAGACCAGTGCCTTTGCTTATTTGGGCAACAAAGTCAATCTCAATGAAGATTATTACGTACAACTTTATGAGACAATATATATCTAAAAATATCATCAATTACTCCTATGCCTTGCAAGAGATAAATCTTATATGCAATTCGATGTTAGTCCAAAAGGGATTTTAATTTTCTTGGTGACCAGTCCAATTAGATAGGGATGAGGAAGCACAAATTTATTTCACACCATCCCTGTCTGTTGAGCAAAGAATGCGGAAAAATCCAATGCAAAAGCTTTGGCAACATAATTCAATAATCTCCTTACTGATCATAAAGGACGAATCCAAACAGTAATTTTAATCTATTTGCCTCAGATAACTATAAGCAAAAAGGGCTTTTTGTTCATTATTAGAATATAAAATTTGAATTTATATTTACAACTGCCTGTTTTCCCATCATATCCATTATGGATCAAAGCGGCAACTCTATGTATCCTTCTAGTGTGCAGGGTATAAATATAGGCTTTTTCCTTTCTATTACTAGACGTCCAATATTTAGAGGATGGAAACCATCAACATACTTCTCTTATGCCAACAACACCCAAAATCTTTTCCTTGTTGATATATTGTGGTAGAGGAATCTAAACCATAACACCATGGATTAAAAATTTTAAACAGTAGAAAAGGGTGAATAGGGTGAATACGGTGGTATTTAAATGGAGGCCCTGATTTTATAAATCAAGGCTCCATCACCTTCCAAGTTTAATGTTGAAAGAGGTTCTTCTACATTTGAGGGTTCTCAATTTGAAAGTTCACTCATGAGTGCAATATAACTAGAGAATATGTCTAGCCTTTTTGTTTGTCTACGAGATCCTGGAGAAGCTACATATTTTTCTGATTCTTCAATCATCTTTCTGGCCCATAAAGGTCTTTTCTTTTTTTCGCTAGGTACATCTATTGTATCCATAGGCTCTAAGGAGTTACTGTCTTCTATTTGATTCTCCCTCTAAATCTCAAGAAATGAATCCCTTTTAGAATCTTCATTATTAATATTTAATTCATTTTCATCCTTAGATCTTTTAAATGCAGTGCCTTCATCAAATATTACATCTTGACTTAGTTCAATATGTCTTTGTCCAAGGATATATAATCGATAGGCTTTAGATGTTACACTATACCAATTCCTCTTTTCCCAGAAGGCTCTAGTTTAATTCTCTTTTCTTTAGGGATATGAATGTAAACAAGGCACCCAAATATTCTTAAGTGATTGAGGCTAGGTTCTTTTCCAAAGAAGGTTTCTTCAGAAGTTTAATTTTCAAGGTGAGAACAAGGGCATCTATTCTAAATGTATACAACAGTACTAGAGGCTTCAGCCAGGAGGTGAGTTTCTAAGTTTTGCTCATGCATCATTGCTTTTGCAGCCTCAAAAATAGTTTTGTTCTTCTTTTCTGCAACCCAATTTTGTTGGGGATTGTAAGGAATAGATAACTCCCTCTTAAACCCAACATTTTACAAAAGTTTTGAAATATTTCTGATGTATATTTCTTCCCACTATCTGTTCTAGAGCTTTGATCTTCTCTCCTGATATGTTTTCTGCTAGTGCTTTAAATTCCTTAAGCCTTACAAGAATCTCTTAAGATTCTTTGCATCTTAGAAAATATATCCATGTCTTCTTAGAATAGTCATCTACAAAGATAATGTAATACAAAACTCCTTCTAAGGAGGGACTTGACATTGGTACACATAAATCAGAATGAACAATTTCCGGTACATTTTTAGATTTGCTTTCACTACTGTGAAAGGTGTTTTTGGTATTTTTCCCTAATGCACAACCTTTGCATGTCCCTTCATGATCAAGTTTGAGTTTAAGTAATCTTGTTACCATCTTCTCTAAAGAAGGTAACCCTCGAAAATGGGAATGTCCTAATCTCCTATGCCGAATTTCATTTCTTTGGCAGATTTGTAAATCAATGTTGAAGGTGGAGAAGTGCATTATTTGTAGAGTCATTCATGCCTTGTTCCAATAGTGTAGCCATTTTTTATGTTTGAGTTCTTGGGCCAAGCTAAGACTTTTCCCTCTATGAAAGTGATTTTGTATCCCTTGTCAAGTGCTAAAATTGAAACCAAATTTCTTTTCACCCTAGGTACATATAGTACTCCAGTGAGTTCAAGTGAGATGCCTGATTTAAGGTTGATGGCATAGTCAGAAAACACGGCAAAAAAAATCACCAAGCACAAAAAAAAACTCATGAAAAATTTGGCCATTTTTAAAAACAAAAAAAAATCAGGGAAAAACTAGGCTGTTTTAATTTTATTTTTAAAAGGATATTTTGAAAAACTCTGGAATTTTTTTTTTAGCTGAGCTGTGAGTTTTTAAAACACAACGAGTTTCCAACTATGATTGGTAGTACATGTACCAAGTCCATTTACTAGATAACTTATATCGTCTTCAATAGTTACTTCATCATCATAGTCTTTTTTTATAAAATCTAGATGTTCTTTGAAGCCTATTATATAGCAAGATGCTCCATTGTCGATCACCTAGTTGTTTGATCTATTTGAAACTTGACTGGATATGGTGGTGTAGAAAACAAGTTTCTCTGAATCTCTATTTGATTTACTAACTTCAGCGAAGAAAGCTTGATGTTTAAGTCTATCAGGACATTTTGCTTCAACATGACCATAGTTGTCACATCTATAACATTGTATTTTTGAAAAGTCCCTCTGTTTCTAGAATGGTTGTTTACGATTTGAGTCCCTTCCATTTTTCCTTTTCAGATTAGACTTCTTCCCTCTTTTGTTAGCTTGGGTTGTGAGAATCTGAATATCATCTTTTGTAGAATCTATTCCAATTCCTCAAGATATAAGATTGCACTCTTCTTGAATGCAATCAGCTTTTAGTCGGTCAAATTTGGGGAGTTTGGAACGAGCACTTATTCCTTGTCTAATGTTTTCCCATGAGGTAGGTAGTCCATATTTGTGACCAATTGTTGAAAGTTGGTTTTTTTATTCTATTATCCTCATAAAGTACGAGGTGTCTCTCTTTTATTCATCTTTGTATTAGAGAGTTGATTCTTTAGAGTAAGAAGCCTGCTACTGTTGTTGATCTCAAACATGTCTTCTAGGGCTTTGAACATATCATATGCAGAGTCCAACTTTGTGATGATAGGTAGTAGATGATTTTTCACTCCGTCCACCAATAGTTCCACTGCTCTAGTGTTGTCCTTTTCCGATTGGCTCTTTTCATTATCTTCATTAGATTTAGGAGAATTTTCCATGATTGTAATTAATCCATGTTTTTCTAGCATTAGCATCATTCACAATTTCCAAGCTTCAAAATTTGAAGCACCTTCAAGTTTGTCTTCAAGTCTCATGTCGTTTACCATCTTGAAAGGTGAAGTGACTTTCCAAAGATATTTATGTCAATTTTTCTCAATAAAATATGATCTGGTCTTTTTCTCAAACCTGCTCTGATACCATGTCAAAATTTGATGATCAGATTGAGTATGAATATATATTCTTTCTCTATATAATGTTGATATACTTATATCAAAGACAATGACTTTTGATCTATAAGACTGACTGCAGACTGTACAAAGTATTTAAATTCAATAAGTCTGACTTCAGACTGTATTGACTGTTATATATATTTCAGACTGTAATTTATATAAAAAATGTGAACAGTTGTTGTCTGCAGATAAAAAGACACAGAAGACTGTTTTTAATTATGTATGTGATGCTCATCTCATTGCAGAATGTGAATATAAGTATTTGTTCATAGAGTCACATCCACGGTGTATTGTGACTCCAGCTTGGAGTCATCACCATCATGGATGAGACTCCATGATGTTTTAATCTGCATAACTATAAAACGGTCGGTCAAACACCGGTCAAACATCATGTTTATTAGATTAATATAATAACACTTGATTATGTAGAAATATATATATATATATATAGACATATATATACACACATAATATCTTTACATCGTTATTATATTTATTTCTTCTAGTTATCACTCTCTCACACACACACATGTATCTAATAGTTTAGACTCATAGGATTTGTCCGATTGAAACTATAGAACATCAACACTTGATGATAAATTTATCAGCTCTGCCTTTTGTCCTCTATTGGAAATTAAAGGCGAAGACTTACACCCTAGATATATTTATAGTTATAAAGTCTGCAAACTCAACAAGTACTCTCTATTCTTTAGCTGGGCAAGTTTTTCCATGTTTGACTCTCATGTTCTTATAGACAAAACAAAGTGGGTAAAAACGTCAATTTAGGTAAAACACTGGTTAAAATGCTTTTTTCTCATGTTTTTGCTACAAAACCATGCATTCTCTTTCAAGATGTCAATTTTTACTTTAATGCATTCGGTAGTTTAATTTTACAAAAAATTATGTTTCTTAAGAGATTTTGATTTTTGTACTTTCTAAGTTTCCGAGGTTTAGTCGAGTACTTGCTGAGTTGAAATCTTTAGGCTTGTCAAGTACTCTTCGAGTCCGAGTCTGCAAACTATGAGTTATGCTACTCTTGGTGGTAAGTGTATTTCCAAACTTCTCAACACTGCCTTTCCACCATCTAACTTTGCCTTCAAGTTTCCTACCCAAAAGGAAACTCTAAGCCACATGATTATGGTCATCATATAGAGCATTCTGGGATTCGTATAAGATTCCCTATTACTGAGAAATTAATTAACCATAATGAACCAAGGTTCAGAGAACTTAGTGTGCCTTTTCACTCTGTCCAGTCAAAAACTCCCAAGATACAACAAATAAAGTATCTATTATTGATATGTTGATCAATCCTAACCAGTGATATTCCATAACCAGACCTATTCCCAACACTACTAACAAGCTATTCTCGGACTATATCCCAAAATATTCCAAACTAGAAGAAGATATTGCCTCTTCATCTTCCTACCCTTTGTCCACACAACAATCTTCAAGGAATCCTTTTCCTTGCAAATCCTCTATGGCCACTACAATTGATGGATGCCCTCACTAGGCAAATCTAAAACTTTCCCTTCACCTAAAGAGGAAAGTAAACAAGATAAAAAGTAAAATGATGAAATATTACAAAGATGGGTGAAAAGATGTGATGATTAGAGAAACTTTACCTCATGCTAAGGCTGAAGTAAGAACTAAGTTTCAGTTGGAATTAGAGACTCATAAAAAGGAGGAATCTCTTACCATTAATTGAAAGAGGAAATAGTTAGTTGTGAACTAGGTAGTGTGATATCCCCATTCAAATAAGATCTATATAATTAAAATATAAATGAATAATGAATACATAAAATAATAATAATAATATAACACTTATAATGGTGTAGTTATAATGACCATATTATAATATTGCATTATATATATATATTTGCTTTTGTTTCGTACAAAAGGCAATAAATGCTTACACACACACACACACACACACACACACACATATATATATATCAATGTTACAAGACACGGCGAGTCCCAAGGTGAGGTGGGAAAACCGAGGCAAATTGCCCCTGGACTTGGACTCAGCCAAGTCCTAACCACATCTTGGCTGACTTGCCATGTCCCGTCAGGGTGCCTCGAGTAGCAAGCAAGCATTGTCCAAAAAGTGCATTAAAATAATTTTTTAATGTTTGTTTTTGGTTTTTTTTGGTTTGTAAAGCATGAGTACGACATAAGAAGATCATTCTATCACTTGCAAACTCAAAGAATAGAGAAAGAAAAGTTGAGGGAAGAGTATTGGGGTTTTGGGAGATAGATTAGCAAATCAATTGGCTCTCATCTATCAGTTGCTAATTGTTTGTGCCACTTTGTAACTTGCATCTAAGAATTGAGAGGATTGAAAAGAAACATTTGGAGGAGGCTTCTTCAAACTTAGGTTACATTTCCATTTCTAGAGAAAATTTGAAGAGGTAAGATACATTTTTTTTTGTTATTTTGCAAAAAAAATTACATTCATGAATCTTTTTTTATTTGCATTTGTTTGGTCTCTTTAGATTTGCTATGCTGATGAAAAAATCAAAAAATAATCAGTCCCAATGTTTGTAAATTGGATTTTCTATATTCTAGATGCTTTTTTTTTTTTTTTTTTTAATGGTATATTGCAACAGCAACATCATGTCTCGACTTGAGAGTAGTGGAACTAGGCCTAAAACTAACCCTGATGCTGACCCTAGTGCTAAAGCAAGGGATAGGGCTCGGAAACATGTCATTTCTAGCCATTATAAAGGAGTTGTGACATGTTGGCATTGTATGATAACTTATAATGGGTGAGGCATTAATAGATCACCTTGGACATATACCAAGACTTGATATCAAAGCATGCAAGGTGGTCCCCCAAGATGTTATGTGTGATATGCAAGATCTCTTAGAGGAAGCTCTAGAGAAGAAAGAATTTTAAAAAAGCAACAAGAAGAGAAGGCACAATTAGCTGAAACTAGAAGTGTAGAGGGCTCTTCAAGTTATCATGGACATGGTCACCCTCTAGTTCAACCTTCTAGTACTACTGCATCTTAGAGAGTGAGCATTGGGCCTCAAGTGCATAAGCAAAGATCCTCATTTGATTCCATCTTTGTTGCACGCACAACTCCAGGTGCACAACCATCACTTGAGAGCATGGCTTGGAATAAGGAGAAGCATGCACAAGCAAAGTTTGTAATTTGATATTTCTTCTTCTACAAACACCTTCCATTTAATGCAGCAAGGTACTTTTAATTTTAACTTTAAATTTGTATGCCTTCTCTTGCTTTCAAGACTCCAGAATTTTTATGTCTTACTTCTGTTACTAGTAATTTAGTAAGTATACTTATTAGTTATTTGTTTATTTAATTTTTTTTAGGTCTCCTTATTGGCAAATTGCCATAGATGTTGTTACTATTTGAGGTCTAGGGTTCAAAGTCCCTAATGATGAGGAGTTAAAAGGTCATTTTGGCCCATCGAGTTGCTGATGTAACAGTTGAAATTGAGTAGTGTAAAGTTCAGTCGCAAAGGGTTGCACCATCATGACCAATGATTGGACTGATAGAAAAAATAAAACACTGCTAATAAATATTGTACTTAGAAAGTTAGAATTTAGTAATTCAATATTGTACTTAGAAAGTTAGAAATTAGTAAGTTAGTAGCAACTTGATTGATCATTGTGATTGCACAAAATTTCTTAATTTTCTATCAAGTTCCACAGTGTTTTTGAAATCAATCGATGCCTCAAGGAAGACCAAAAATGTTGATTATCTTTGTGAGGTAATGGATGAAGTGTTGAAGGAGGTGGGTGAGAAGAATGTGGTGCAAATTGTGACAAATAATGCAGTAAATTATGTCGCTGGTAAACTTCTTATGGAGAGGCACCGCCACTTCTTTTGGACCCCTTGTGCTGTCCAGTGCATTGACCTCATGTTGGAGGATGTTAATTTCTAGGATCCATTTCTGCACATATAGAATCATAGCCATTGTTATTGATGATGTCCAAATGCAAATTTGGATCTCATATAAATATGGGAGGAGAAGTATTATATACAATAATATATATGTATTATATACAATAGTATATATTATTAACATGGATAAGTATATAGGAAATGATGATTACCAATAGATAATAGATAATAGATAATATTATTAATATCTGCGAAAAACCAACAAGGTTTACGGGACTAAGAATACAAACAGAAGAGCCAGCCAAAGCAGAAGCACCAAACAATGACTGAGAAGAACAAAAGCCAGAAACAAAATAAGAAAGAAGACAAGGTAAGGACTAAGCATCCTTCCTTGTCACAAAGAAATCAGTAATAGAGGGGTAAACCTATGAACGATCCACAATCTTAGAATGTCGTGTAGAACCATTGGAGCACTGTCGCTGCCTGGAGAGAGTGGTGCAGTGTCTAACCAATCTAAAATGAGGAGTACTAGAAGGCCTTTTCAAACCCTATAGAGGAGACAAGGGAGAGAAAAAGGCAGTAATGAGCTGGTTTAAAGTACGCCTCTAAGGTATAGAAGATTGCAGAGTAATCTCTTGAAGATGGGTGGCCTCCTGAAGATAAATTGCAAGACACCGTTGATCAATAAAGCTGAAGAACATAGAGAGAAGAACAATCTCTGAAAAAGCAGTAAATCTCCCTCTGATCTCATAGTAAAGATCGATATAACAATAATGTATATCAGATCGAATCAATCTGACTGAAGCTACAACTTTAACACCCCCTCTTAGTTAGGGAGGATCGATGTACAACACATTATGCTGTCAAGTATATGAAGAGATATCATCTCACCTTTTATAACACACAATTAAAATAAATTCCATAACTTTGATATAAGCTTAAACACCACCTTAAGTGCAATCTATAATAGTAGCTATGTTATGGTATCCAGCAAGATCGAACCCAAAGAACCATACCAAGTTGGTTATCATGGTGTCTGGCAAAATTCGGCTCAAAGAACCATGATGAGTTGGTTATCATAATGTCCGGCAAAATCCAGCCCAAAGAACCATGATAACAGGTCTACCATTTATAAGATCGCCACTTTACAATGGTTACCTTATGTTTGTTCGTTATCATGACTTCCAACACTCTAGGACAACAATTTAATGAAATTTGTCATGATAACAAGTCTACCATTTATAAGATCGTCATCTTACAATGATTACCTTCTAATTATATATGTCAATGAAAGATCATCACCTTTCATTACATATCATATGTGAAATAATAACCACCATGAACCCAGTCAGAGGGTGGTACAAAGGCTTTCACCTTAATTTTCTCTCACAGAGAAGAATGCATTACAAGGAGTTTCACATAGAACTTCTCCTCATAGAGAAGATATCATTCACAAAGGATTGCACCTCAAAAAATTCTCCCTCTGAACAATGATCCTGGTAAGTCAAATCCAGTAGTTACTCCCTTAAAAACTCTCTTCCCCAAGGATTCTTGTCAAACTCACTCTGAATCTGATATCTAATTTTCTGGTGATATGTCATCACTTCCTCATAATATACATACGAGTGGGTCCATCAAAATCATGCAGTTTCACACATGTATTTCTAGAGTCCCTCGAAGTATCAATCTTCTAAGCTCTTGTGTTGCCTTAGAAGAAGTGTCATACTCCCTCTTAATGTATAAGAATCTCATAATCTTAATCATCAAAGATGTTTGCTTCAAGAGCCTCACTTTATCCATCTTGATCATTAGGGTCTTTGGAGCTATTATCATTGGATTGAGTCTACACAATATTTGGTAGCATATATAGGTGAGTTGGTCTATGCCTTGAGGTTTACTTCCTTGAGGTCGCAGGTTTGACTCCCCTTCATAATGGAGAAGGGATGTAGGCCAATTTCCCTTATGGGACAATTTTGTCAAATACCTGCTATGCTAGCCTAAGGTATAGGACTGGACTTTTCCCCCAAAGTTTAGCCGCCACTTGTAGGTGAATTGGTCTGTGCCTTGAGGTTTACTTTCTTGAGGTCACAGGTTCAACTCCCTTTTGTAGTGGAGAAGGGCTGTAGGCCAATTTCCCTTATGGGACTTTCATGCCAAGTACTTGCTCCACTGGCCTGAGGTATAGGACTGGACTTTTCCCCCAAAGTTTTATAGAATAAGTAGAAAGGGGAAAGTATAGGTGTGGGAGAGGGCGAAGCTAGGCAGGAATGGTGGAATTCAAATTTCAAACGAGACTGGTGCAGGCCCATCAGGGGAGGGAGGTCAACTTGGGACGACTAAGGATGCAAGACAGCTTGGGAAGGAACCCAATGGAGTTGGGGTACCTGGGGACCCAGGGAGGACCCAAGTCTGCTGCGGCTATCAAGATTCCTACCACGAAATGGTCAAGCTTGTTTGGCATTAAGCCGGTCAGTAAGTCTTTGTTTCCCCCAATCAAGAATGTATCTATTACTGAGCAAGGCTCATTTATTTTGGAAATCCCGGATCAAATCATTGGTATAAACATATCTAGAATGGATCATACCCTTGTAGGGAGATTCTTGGGAGCCAGACCGAATATTGAGGTAGTCAGAGTCTTTGTTAAAAGGAAATGGGCTTTGAAGGGACAAGTGGATATTGCTGCTATATCAAAAAATTGCCTTTCCTTTTGCTTTTCTTGCGAGGAAGATCATAGAAACATCCTATGTGGTGGACCATCGTTAGTGGGAAAACATAGAATGATATTACAAAAATGGTGACCTAACCTAAGTTCTCAGAATGAATTAGCAGTGCAAGCCCCTGTTTGGGTTGAACTACCAAGAATGTCACTGGAGTTCTGGGTAGAAGATGTTTTCCAAGGAATAGCTAAAACCTTTAGTAAGCTTCTATCAATGGACCCAATGACAATGTCAAGAAGGAGATTAACTTATGGCAGAATATGTGTGGGAATCATTCAAGGGGTTGATATGTCGGAGTCCATTACACTTCAGTATGACACAGTTAAATCCAGAAAGACACAAAATAATAGCTTGGGAGTAATCACCAAGGAGTTCTAAAAAGTGATGAAGCACATCTAAGTGATGTTTAAACTTTATAATAAAGAAAGGGATGCAAAACATCAATTCTAACATGCAACCAGAAGTCTACTTTCAAACTGGCAAAGAAGTTAGTGCATGTAGGGTTTCATAAGCCTCCCTTGACCTGCAAAAATTTCACAGAGTAAATAGTAAATACACACAACTCATATTTCCAACACGTGTTCTACAATTGATGGATTAGTTATTGATATTATAATGGAAAAAAAAATTCTATGCTATGCCTTTAATAAATTGATGAGTATGACGCCACAGTAGAAAAAATACATATGATACACCACTTTGTTTATTACAAACTTCTCATTTCTGGAACAATAATAATCACTAGGCAAGGGGACCAAAAACAACACAAGCAACTTTAAGTGATCCTCAACTAGCATGATATGTCCCAATTTGTTGACAATATCAAATCCCTTAAATTAGCAAACACTCCCTTGGCAAGGGATCCTACAAAGCATACAATCACCTCTAAGTTATGTTTGTACTAGAAAGGAGGATGCCAACACATTGTTATATTCTTGCAATTTTTTTCAAAGAATATAAATACTTTCTCTAATAGTACCAATCTTTTTTTATATGTGATAGATTAGGACAAGTTCTTTGCTTTGATGTTTGGATAGTTATTATTTATTGATCAATGTGGGACTCTAGCCTGGCCCACAAACAAGTGAAATCACAATCAGGGAACCTCATCCCCAGCACTAACACAACAAGAGCCAAGACCCATTCGCACAGTAGCCTAGCAAGGGAAAAGAGCCCACGAGGACACCAGCCTAGAAAGAATCTCATGCACAAGCCTGAGCACCAGTGGAACAACCAACATGAATGCCACAACAGTTCACAATCAGCCCAGTGGGGATCTGAACCTTGGTGGCAACATCAACAATGTCACAACTTACCCATCACCCTGCAATATGAACACCATCTTTGGCAAGTTTTTTTTGGTTTCATGGTAGTTGTCATAAATCGAAAAAACATTGGTGATGCTAGGAATATTAGATCATTCATGTAGGTTGTTAGTCTGTTACATGATAATTATTTGTTGCTGTGATATATTCATTTGTATTACTATTATGATTTATTAAAGCAACTCATTTAGGTTAGGGAGTTGTTACAACTTGCAATGACTTATTTTCTATAAGCTTTTATTATGCAGTTAGATATTTAACAATGTGCATTACATTTTATAAATCCTAATAATAAATACGAAATAGTTCCAAGCCTTCAATAATCAGATATTAGATGATTATAGAATTATAGTCATATTAAGCTAGAAGCTGTCATCAAACATTTCATTCAGATAGATTAGACAAAAGGTAACAATCCCAATACTCTTTAGAAATCAATCACTTACCAGGTGCCACGGATTTTTCATGGTGTGCAACTGGTCGTGTAGCCTACACTCGAAATAACCAAACATATATCAGAAAGATGACAAATCAGAACTCCAATATGAATGATAGATATCATTTTAGTTAGCTGCAAATTCAACGAAAATGTTTTTGGTCACCCATAGAAGTCCTTGAAAACAGAGTTAGTTATTGCCTGATCAGAAGCAACTCTTGAGGTATTTGACTTCGGAAGTAATGCCCGTGACTTCTGAGTTTTTTCACTACCTGGCACTCTATCAGAATCAGAATTTTCCTGGATTCAAATGTACAGGATGAAAGGTACATGTATATTAAAATTTCAGACTGAGATTCAATCTTTATATTGATCGCTTGCTAACCCATCTATTAAATGGAACTACAATATAGAAAACAGTGAATTTAGTGGTGAAGAATGACACCTTGGAAGACCTGTGTAACTGTAACGCAGCTTCAACTGCTTTGCTGCCACCAATAAATGCAGGATGAGAAGTATTAATATAGTCCATCTGAAAATCACATATGATAACAAAGTCACGTCTTTGAAATATGAAAAGGAAAAAAATAGTCTCCTTATCAGAAAGTATATGAATTATATAAAATCAGAAAACAGTTTTTTCAAACTGTCTGCCAAGAAATCAAGCTACACCAGACATTCAATCAAGGATAAATTATAAACAGGAAGAAAACCTCAAAAATAATCAGTAAAGGCAAATTAGCTTCCTTTTTATCAGTACCTCCATTTCAATTATGTGCTCAATCATAGTCTCAGCAGGAGCTAAACCTTGACGTAAAAAGCTTCCTACAACTTCTTCAATTCGTTTTTGTAAAATGGGAAACCGCTGTAGATCTACAGTCTCACAATGATGTGCTATCTGAACAAGAGTGATTCAATAAACTCAATGCAAGATGTTATATCAACAAGTAGCACAACATAAACTCATATGTCATTGAAGTCACAGATATTCATTGACTACCTTAACTAACTCATCATAAATAAACCGAGCACATTGAAGACTTGGATCTAATAAACGAGCAATTTGTTTCCGTACAAGAACCTCAAAAGGGATCTGCAAAATTACACAACCATTGAAAGGTTAATAATACTAATACGTTAAAACAAGAAACCTCATGGGTAAGGCGCAGCTTAATCAATTGCAGTGTACAGAAGTGTTTAAGGTCTAAATCTTATTCTTCCAAAAAACATAGAAACATACTTAGACGAAACAGGGAACACTTCAAAGTCATTTATATATGCAGATTCTGTTTTCCAATGCCATGTTCTGATTTGAGTACAATCGTACTATAGAAAAATCAAAGACAGATCAAGTTGCAAGATGGATAGCTATTTTAGAGAAATTAGGTGTTACAGATCTACCTTAAGACTTCCTGCATGTGATGCCCAAGCATTATGAAGGCTGTTAAATTTGATATGTAATGCAACTATCAGGAATGTCTTTGATGAACATTTCAGGACAGAAGGAGAAGATTTCAAAAGTATGGCATAAAGTTTTATGTTTAAATACTGAAGAATATTTACTGCTATGTGTAAATGTTGAATACAAAAATCGTACCTTTGA
Source organism: Cupressus sempervirens (assembly GCA_028749045.1). Classification (NCBI taxonomy): domain Eukaryota; kingdom Viridiplantae; phylum Streptophyta; class Pinopsida; order Cupressales; family Cupressaceae; genus Cupressus; species Cupressus sempervirens. Next base: position 557,667,441 of record CM053789.1, on the reverse strand, counting down.
ATCTACAAATTCCAACCACATCCCAAACCATACAAATAATTCTCAGTTCTTAATCAATTTTGCTTGCTCATGGACAAAAATGCATAAAATTAAAAAGTTGATCCACGTAAAATCATTACTAAGAGTTTCTTTTAATCCTTTGATAGTGATAGAATGTAAAAGAGTAGAAGATTTTGTATGGAAAAAGCATGGGTTTACCTCAGGTACAAAGAGAGCATTTTTGGCTCCAGTGGCATTTTGAATAGCTGTTCTAATATCCTCATCAGTTAAATGTTCACATGGATCCACTTCCTGTCATAAGATTATAGTGTATCACATTTTGTTGTCAAATAAGAACTGTGATCCTGAATTTAAGTAAATCGTCAACACTCTTCAAGACAGGAAAGAAAAAGTGTAGAATATTTCAATGGGACGATGAAATAGAATAACAATTTCCTATATACTTTTGTACACTTTATCAATCAAAAAAAGTAATGAAGAATACAATTGAAATCAAGCACCTCTAAGCTCTTCACAAAAATTGATTGAAATATATAATTAAGCCGTGCTCCTCCTGACAACTCTGCCATTGACATTTCTTCATTTTTTCCGTCTACAATTGAGGTAAATGCTACAGAATTGAAATAAAGCACATTAATACTCCTTCCTGTAGTTCCAAACTTGTTAAAATGCTATATTATATAGCAAGCTGATGTGTATTAAACCTCATGAACAATGCATTTTGTAACTTGTATACAATGAAATTGGGACAATTAACAGCACTTGAATTTGATATGATAAACAAATCACTTTCTAGCACTGACAAATAGCAATATTAATGTGTTAGCTTAATGAAGCTGATTTTGATATTACTTGAAGAGAATCCCAGCTTGAATGAACATATGCATTTGTTCAAGGAAACATACTTAAACAGATACCACAAGAAAAATAACAGCTCTAGGTTGTGCTTTAAGGAAATATGCATACATATACAATCACGATAAACTAAGTTTTGGAACTTGATAAGAATATAAAGGAGCTACTACACAAGTCTTGTTATTATAATAAAAAAATTCAGTCAACAAAGATGAAAAATGAACACAAAGAATTATTGCCAGAAGTTGAAAATGCAAAATGAGATGACAAGGTCAATGCCACAATAAATGGGACCTAAAAATGTTGCACGTGATAAGCAGTATATGCATTCTATTTTGAAACTAATTTTAGTTTCAAAATTAACTGTGTAATCGGTATATAATGTTGATTGCATTTATTTATTACAAGTATCTAAGGATCTGCTACAAATGTACTAAGCACTGCAATAATATTTGGTATGTGTGTTCCAAATGGTAGCAACCTCTTATTTATAACGAGAAAAGGATAAGAAAAGACATGTCCCTTCATGGGACATGTCTATTCGTTAATTTAATAATTAATATATATATTAATTTCTCTCAAGTAATAAACTTATATTGCATATGTAATTATATCTCATATATAATTATATATAGCCATAGTTTTATCCAACTAAAGCTACCAAACATCAACACTCCCTCTTAGCTAGGGAGCCCAGACAAATATTACACCACTGACAATCTTTAGGAATGACACATTAAGGAAATCTTTCCACTATTTTGATATGACATTTGGTATCATGAGCATTGGCCTTGAGAATATCAACATGTGATATTCACCAAATACTCTGAGTAATAGTATTCAAAATATCAACACTTGGTATTCACCATGTACTCAATAAGGTAATGGTCTGTAGAACGTCAACATACGATATTCACCATTTTGGTATCACAATTGAGAATTGGTCTCCAGAATATCAACATATGATATTCACCAGATACTCTTTGAGTAATGGCCTCTAGAATGAGATGCAAGATATTCACCAAGTACTGTGAGTAATGTGCTCCAGAACATCAAGTCATATGATATTCACCACGTACTCTGTGTAATGGCCTCTAGAACATTAATTTTCATAACATTCACCATATAGTCAAAAATGTTTATAAGGTATGTGCGCGCACATAATCATAATGATTGCCATATAAATATCCACCATGCAAAGTATAATCTACCATGACCTGCATAGACATTGTAAGATATCCATCATAATAGAAATCTAAGTTATTGTAAGATCGTCACCTTTCAATAACTTCTGCAAATACAAGTGACATCATTTGGAAGTCTTCACTTCCTCATGATGTACACAAGAGGTAGACCCATTAATCACATAGCCACAAGGTATATTCATTAATCACAGCCTGTTTGATTGCTACGATTTATTGATGAGTAGAGAATTTATCTCAACATGGTTTACTCCCTTTGAGTCAATATGATCGAGATTACCAAAGGTTGACTTAATCAAATCCTCTATCCGCTCCTTCAAACTAATGTGTTACTCCCCCTAAAATTGATATGATGAAGATTTTCAAAGATCAACTGAAACATATCCTCTATCCTCTCCTTTAGACGAATGTGTCAGACTCCATCTAAATCTGATATCTATCTCCCTTTTCGTGCAACAACATTCTCGAAGGAAGAGATTAAGACACATAGCTCTTATAATATACATAGAAAAACATATAAGAAAGATTTACAATATTAGGAACGTAATACTTAGAAATTGTGCTAAAAATTACTTATATTATGTAGTCAAAGGATAATGCCCTTCAAACAATACTTGATCCTCTTTAGCACGTAATAAAATAATGCTCCAACCGCCAAGCTCGTAGATGCATGATTAATTACATTCCTTATATCTTCCTCATAAATACCACCTATAAATAATAAGATAACAAATTTCCCAGTCTATATTCGCTTATCCTTATAATGAAACAGACAAATACTTACCTTTAATGTTACCTTGTATATTATTATTATTGCAAAGATTGTTGATGTCATCTTTGGTATGGTGTATTCCATAGCTTATGGTCTTCATTGGCACCATATTAATCCATACATAGCAGGTTGGGAAAATAGGGATTCAACGATCAAGAAGTAAATTTAAAGAGGGTCCTCCTTACCACTATGGTGCATGTGGTGACTTGCGGGATAAATCTTTGCAAACTTGTTTTCTTATACACTCCCCGATCTTCCCCTATCTTTGATGATAGCAGCACACTATAGCATGGGGTCAAACTATTTCATTAATGTTCGCTCTTCTCTTTTATTGTGCAGAATAGCATTCATTTTAAATTACACTCTTCTCCAACTTCTTCCATTTTTCAACGCAATGATAGGTGACCCAACACCTTCAATTCTTACAATATTTATGTCCAACCACATGAATTTATTCGCTGAGGGACTTTTTTTTGCATTTAGCGGGGCCCTTGTCTTGCATGGCAGACAGTCTAATATTTATTTGTTGCATTTTCCTCCTTTTACCCCCCCTGTGTGTTTGTAGTTACAACTCACACTTGTCATTAGATTTGTTGTAACAAGAATTTCACTTTTGTATTGAATGGCCCACGGTTAACTATGCACTCCCAAAGGTATCGATCGTAGCACTGGTAGATAATTGCATATAGTTCACAGAACCTGAGTTTCAATCAACATGTCTCATTACAACTCTTTTAAGTACAACCATATCCACGAAAACTGAAGAGATGCATACGAAATCCATAATGGTGGTTGTTTCTCATCTTGCTGATGATAAATACCAAACTATCCAAGAAAACATATCGTGTCCTCCATAATAAGGAACAATCATGGCCAAAATGAAGCAATTAAACCAAGTCATTAATGACACATCAATTACAAAGAAGACTATCAGGGAAGGTGTACAAGGAAATGGACCTAATTCAATCCCCTCTTCAACAGGCGTAACTAAAGCCAACTCATACTCTGAAATATATATTCAATTGACTATGTATGTTGAGATTGATCTTCAAAATTTATATATCAAACTGTCTGAATATCACCGTAACTGAGATTGCAGAATGTATATTAGATTGTCCAGTATAAATATTAATAAGCATTATAGGTATTTGTCTGAGTCTCGACAATCTGATATTTGTCTCCATATGTATTTATATTTCTCGACTATCTTATATCTGAGCTGTACCGATCTCCAATGTTATTTCTGACCTTGTTATTTATTGGCCTCTGCATGTGTATTGATCAATACGGTTAAATCTATTTGAATTATTGTGGTTTAAAGGCTTCTGCATCTCTTTGAATCATTTGTAGTGGTCCAAGAACTACTGGGCAGATATTCAAACAGAACCCACTGATAAACACATTCTACAACACTGATCAACATTGACATTCTAGTCTATGTTCAACAATCTGATATTGTTCTACCACTAGCAGTTTATCTCTAATCTCCTCCATGGGGTGTTTCTGTTTGAATCATGAATGTTTGACACATGAGACTATATTGTTTCCAAAACAACTAAAGAATTTGCAAGGGAGAGAGCCAACAACACTGCCATCAATTTTCAAATAATTTTTTAAATATTTTAATGTAGATCTTTGCAGTGGTTCATCTTCAATGCACAGGCGTCAGATCTTTTGCTTTGATACTATGTTAAGTTTCTAAGGATCTACCACAAATGTACTAAGCACTGCCATTATATTTGGTATGTGTGTTTCAAATGGTAGTGACCTCTTATTTATAATGAGAAAAGGATGAGAAAATACATGTTCCCTATTTGTTAATTTGATAATTAATATAATAGCAAAAATTATCATAGTTATATATATTAATTTCTCCCATGTAATAAACTTATATCTCATATGTAATTATATCTCATGTATAATAATATATAACCATAGTTTTATCCAACTGAATCTACCAAACATCAACATTTATTCACTATTAATCTTTAAAAATATAATAAATACAATTTATATCATATTATAATACTTAATCGTATTAGCCAATACATAGTTTCAAAATACATTCAATGTTGCTTCCTTTTAAACAAAAAGTATACTTTTTTAAAATAGAAAATGTAAAAAAAAATTAAAATGGAAAATTAATGGCCATTCACAATGTGTTTAGTGTTGCATGCCCATAAAAACATGAAATAGTTGTAACTAATTTAAAGATGATTTTTTTCAATAAATGGGTCTTCATTTTTATTTCTACTTTCCATTCTTTTCTATTTTTTTCTTTTATTAGACTATAGGTATGATGCAAGGAGGGTTGAGAATTAGGGCCAAAGGCTCACCTAATCACCAAGCAACCTTGCACAAACAAAAAAACAAGGAGAGAGATAGAATTGCTGAATCAATGTATTTCATTCATTAAACTTCATGCATGCCAAGTTGGCCTTCTCAATTGCAGCTAATACAATCAAATTCAATTACAAAACAAGATACTCTTCATGTATCCGAGATTCACGAATCGTGGCCTTCAATCTTTTCTCCCTCTAATTGCCCCCTGAACCTAGAACAAGATTCCCTATTTACACTAAACAAAACAACTTACAAAACTTTCTTGATTCGCATTGGAGAAAGCAATGACCCAAATATAGGTCCACATGCTTCCCAATGATGGATCCCTTTATTAAAATCGCGACAAGCATTAAACACACAAGTTGGTCATACAGCTAAGACCTCTCAGTGAGGCAAAGAGCTAGACAACACCGAGCAAGAGATCAACTAGGTGACAGAAGAACAAGACATCACCAAGCAGATACAACCACAGTGACCAAAGTCACTCAATGAACATAGAACTTCACATATAGAACAATCCAACTTGGTGAACGAACACAAAAATACTTCACCAAGCCAATTCCAAAACAGTTACCGAGCAGAACCACGATAATAGCCCAGCACATCTACCAAGTAGGATTGCTATAAAATCCCGAGATGCTCTTGCATCAAACACCCACGGTTGAAAAGAAACGATTCTCTGAATCATGACTAGGCCACAACCTGAGTTGAATCCAACTCAAATTGAGAAATCCATGTAGAACCTTCAATTGGTCTATTCCACTTCATCAAATATCCTATGTAGTCTTTTCCCTTTGTGCTTTTGCCAACCCTTTGCTCTAGAATTTGTTCAACTTCTTCTATCTGCTTCTTAGAATAATTGCTCGGTATTGTCACTTCTTCACCAAGTTCATGATAATTATACTGTTGGTCCCAACTAGTACTTGGGGGGGCAGGGCAGGTGGTGTGTGTGTATCAGTACCATCAACAACACAGGTTATTCTTCTGATTTCTCCTACTAACCTTAAAACAACCCACTTTGCTCCTCAAAATAAGATAAATGCAATAAGATAAAAATAAGTTAACTCACACATAAAAGCACTCATCAAGTAACACAAATATTTTGTACGCGGAAACCCTCGATGTAAGGATGAAAACTATGGTGGGGATAATGTACACACTAACCCTTGTAATGCATGTAAAGGGGTACCTTGTTAAGAGCTACAAATGATTCTTCTGGAAGCACATCCTGTAAGGAATGCCTACAACTTGTTAGGGTTACGAAAGCTTTGTTAAAAGCTACTTGGTGAGAGGATTTATAAATCTCCTTCTGAGAGACACCTTGTTAGAGGATTTTACTGAAAGCTTCATGACGAAGCTTGCCCTGTTAGAGGCTTACAAATAGATGCAATGGTAAGAAAGAATTCTAAATGTTTGATCTAGATGTGGCACTAGTTTTCCATCTAGATCTCTGCTCTGTTTTCTCTAAAGATGCACTTCTCTTCCTGCTCGCTTGGTTAGTACCCTTTTCTTACCTCTTCCTTGGTTGCCTGCAACAGTTCGTTATGGTTCTCTTATCTCTATAATGCACTTGCTTCAGCTCCTTTTTCTACCCTTTTTTTGATACTTGTCGATATATTCCATTCGATGTCAGGGCGCATTCTCTCATACTCCAATTATCCTACTCATTCTTGAATTCAAATTTTGAATCCCAAGCTTGCTCCATTCACAGAGAACCCATGAACCCTACGCCTAGGGTCTAGGCTAATAGAGTTGTCAATCTCTACATGAGCCAATCGTAACCTTCTGTCCTTGTTTACTTGCGTCGTTGGTCTTTTTATCTTCTATCACATCATTCGTGACTCATCATATTGGTGACTTGGATCAGTTGTAATCCATCTCTAATTCCTTATGCCAACGTGGGTGTGCCAGAGTGTATACAAGTGTGTTTCTTGACCGGTAACTCTGAACTTCTTTCTATTGTTGCTTCCTCTGACCAGTTGTCACATAATTTGCCAAATAGATGTTCTTGGTCATCAATGACAACACTCAACACTTCTCTTAGTCTTTATGTTGAAGATGCAAGTGAGGTCAACAATCTCGCCCTTTGACATTGATGGCAAAACATTATTTACCAACATGCCCACTCTTTGCAAAGCTAGATATCATGCCTCTACCTGTGCTAGTGAATGATGTCAATAGATGGATGTGGTCACATTTGTTAGAAGGTCCCCCTAATAGTGCTTGTCCCTTTATGTGTCATTTCGTTATACGTTTGTTGTGTTCTTGTTCTCCCTTGTTTCTTTCCTTTGCCTTCCTTGTGATATATTCTCCCCCTTTGATATGTCTTCCTTTGGTTCTCCATTTTCCTATGTATTTATTTTCATCCCCCTTTTTGTTTCTATTTTCTCTCTTTTGTATCTCTTCCCTTGTGTCTCATTCTCCCCCTTTTCGCATTCTCTCATTCTCCCCTTTTTGTCATCAATGACAAAGGTGATTATGCAGGACTATGAGCTGCTGAATATATCTTGATATTGACGCCATATGGTGGCAAGATGGGTGTCCCATGATGTTTTTGCATTTGTGAGAGCAATGATCTCACCTTTCATGTCTCCCAAGAGTGTTTCCAAGTCATTCATGGTGTTGCTTGGGAGTTGGTTGATGACTACTTTTGCTTTTGCAATTTGCATCTGGATGATGCCTGTCATCATGGATGGTTTGCATTGTACTTCCATAAGCCTGATAGTTCTCTTCTCCTACTCATTCTTGATCTCATGTATGAGTACAATGTTCCTCAAGTCTTGGACAAATAGTCAACAGTAGAGTCAATGACTACATTGTATGTATCTTTCAAATTTTGTAGTTCTTGTTGATCTTGCTAGAGTTTCTATTTCAAATCCGCAGATAGCATACGTGGATCTGATGTCTTCTTCATAATAGGGGCTGAGGCCTTTAAGGTTTCTTTCAGCTTTTCTATGTTTTCTTGTAGGGTGTTCCAGTTCTTATCCACTTGTTCTTGCAAAGTGTTCATTCTCTTGATCTTGATCTTGATCTTCTTCTCAGCCAATGTTTCTACATTTCCTTGGTCACCTTTTGCTTTGTCAACCAATGTGGAGAGTTGGTTGATAAGATCCACATTAGGATCATATTAAACATCAGAAGCTAGTTCTGCAATGATATTTATGTTGATTACTAGTGTGCTAGCTCGTTCTTCCTTCTTGATTTTTGCTTGCCTCTTTGGGTGTTGTTTGTACTCATTGATTTCATGTAGATTCATGTCTTTAATCTTTTCTTACTTTTCAGCTATGAGTGCATCCAATTCTGCCTTTCTCTTGGCTAGTCCCACAAATTCTCCTTCATCTTTGGAGCTTGAGGATGATGAGGACGATGAAGATGAGGACGACAATGTTGTTATGTGCCTGATTGGCTTTCTCTTCTTCTTAGCGTATCCTCCACCTGTCGTTCTAGATATGTTTGGTGCTCTCTTTCTGCTTTCTTGTATATAGGTTTTACTTTCTAATACACTTAATGAAGATGCAAGTCTCGTCGCTATACCTTGTCCTTCTCCCTGTAGTTCTACCTCCTCTTCACTTTTCTTGATTGGGAATTCTATATCCTCGTCAAATTTCGTGGATTCCTCATCTAGAGATTCTTCGTCTGGTATCTATACCAGTACAGGTGATCCACTCTTATCATCATCATCTTTCTCTGATGATGAGTCAACATATATGGTCACAATCTAGATTGTTTCGTCAATATTTGGTTGAGTCATGCCTTGTGGCAACTTAGCTTTCTCCTATGTGTTCTTCTCGTTAATGCGGGTAACCGATGGGGTATCTCCCAATTGTTCTTGGTTTTTTTTGTTTCGGATCTTTCTGCTTCAGTACCCTTTAATGTAGTGCACTCCTAAGTCATACTGTTCATTTGTTGTTCTTTTCCTTGAGGTATGTCTTGCTCTTGTTGAGGACTAGGAGTTTCCTCACTTCTTCCTTCTTTCCTTTTTGTTCCAATTCCAACATTGGTTGTTGCCTCTATTGGTTTGGTCTTGTCTATTCCCTTAACCTTTTGACCGATTGTTCCAACTTTGCCTTTTGGCACTTGATTTCTCTTCAAGTAGGTGCCCATGTATGGAGTGATTCCCTTCAGATGTTGGCTTATAGTAGCTTGGGTTTGATTCATTCGACCCGTTATAAGGTCTATTATATCCCTAGTGCTATTATACTTTCCTTTGTATATTGCTATTAATGTCTTCTTTTGAGACTCGTTCATCTTCGGTCTCAACTTGATTAGTAAGTCTTCCACCATTTTCTCATAATCTTTTACTCCTGTACTCCATTTATCATTTAGGATCTTTCTCAAGTCTCTGGGCAATTGCAACCTGACATCATGTAGTCTTATTTCTATTGATCTTATGCTGCTTAACACAACATTTGTAGCTTTTGCTTTGTTTTCCTTAGAAAACCTTGCAAATCTATTCTTCAATATGGTATAATCATGGTTCTTTACAATTGTACTCACAACTACACCAATGGGAATTGATTTAGATTTCTTCTTACCCTTTCGTGGTGTTGATGATGCTTCTGCTCCCTCTTCTTTAGTAGCTTGCATGATCACAACTGCTCTTGTTGCGTCATCGTCTGATTTCGATTCTTCAATTTCTAGATCTTCCAGGGACAGTTCTTCTCTCTCCAGTGCTTGGCTCCTTGTTACTCTGTGTGGTGTGGACTTTTGTATAGCCTTTTGCTTCATAAGTGACCTTTTTCTTATTTCTGCACAAGTATTTCATTTGAGGCTAATAGCTTCTCTATGTAGAGCCTAGCCTCCTCATCTCTTACCTCATATCCAAAGAGTGTTAGCCATAGGACTCTTGGTTTTTCCGAGCACACAATGCACTTGTCCATGCTTGTTAGAAAGAAAATCTTGTCCTGGTAACTTTCCGCCAAACTTGTGGGTATCCTTTCTCTTTGATTCATCTCTACTTGGAAGTTCTTGAAATACTCCCACACCATGGCTTTTCCCTTACCTTCCAACCTTCTATATAATTCTCCTATTTGAGTCATGATCGGTTGATCTTCACTCCATTTGATGTTCGGGATCCAAGAAATTTTGCCTTAAGATAGAAAAAGATACATACCAGTATGGATCCAAACCTTAGTGTCAGATTCTAATGATCATTCATTATCTTCCCAATGTTTTCCAAAATCTCCCTATGAGTATATCCACATAGATCAACCCTTGATTTGTTATGGATGATCTGAACTACTCCGTAAGCAATGTTGCTTGGAACATAGATGCTCTTACTGGTGTGGCACAACTTATAGCCTAACACCATGGCTGCAAACCTCGATCTAGGGCTCGGAATGTCACCAATGATACATCCCATTCCATCTTGTGTTGTTTTTCCTCCAGTCAATGAAGTTGCTTGCCTTTGCATGACAACATTCATCGATAGATCTACGCAAGATGTGTTAAACCCAGTTACCCTTTCGATTAGGGTTTTAGTGATCTTGTAAGGTTGGTCTAACCACACAAATTGTTTGTGAATTCTACAAAGAACAAATCTTACCCATTCCTCATGGAAGAAACTGGGTATCTCCACCGCTCTACTCGGCGTGGACTACATTAGATCTTTGTGTTCTTTCAATGAACCTTATGAGCAGAATGTGTCCTACAGCTTCCTTACTTCATTGTCGCCAATATCTTGCATCTCGACTTCCAGGTAGGCACTCGCATCTTCTATGAGTAAGACATCATCGTGCAAAGATGACAACGCGTTTTCGTCATCAACGTCTTTCCCTCTTGCTATGATTCCTTCGTATTCTGGGTGACTGATTTGCATGTTGTCAATCAAATTCACGTTGTTGATTTCTTCTACCATTATTTCACTTAATTTAGGACTTTTACTATGTAGAACTGTAAAAATCTCTTCTTGCAAGTGATTCTCTTCACTTTTGAGCTTTTAGGGTTTCACAATATCAAAGCACAAGTGTTTTCACAATGCAAAGTAGCAAATGACTCGATTCTTGTATTTATGTCACAAGACTTGTACCGTTAGGGTTACAACAGTCGACAAAAGCTTTACCTATCATGGGACATCTGGCATTAATGCTTTGAGTCATTCTGCAACGATTACTTCTTCACTGCCTTGATCAACATGCTACACATTCTTTCAGCATCTACACTTCTTCCAAAACATTATTATCGGTTTTAAATTGGGGAACCAGTTTCCAGTTGTTACCTTCGTTTGCTAAGCCCTCTACGCTTAATAATCTTAGTTAGTTTGTGAAGTCTCACCACTGACCGATGAGCTTACCACCTCTTCTAGCTTTGCTTCAGCCACTTCACTCTTCTTCATCCACTTGGTGGTGAAGGCTTTCTCCAATTGTTCGAGGGTCATGGTCTTCTCCTTTTTGACCAGGGACTTGCTACATTGTTTCCTACTACATCTGCAGTCCCTTGCATGATGACCTATCTTGTGGCAAATGTAGGTCATTCTGGTACCATTCCATGGTCCGGTGTTGGTTCTTGGGTTCATCCTCATCTTGCATTGAGTTGTTGGATGACCTTCATTTCCACAGGTCATACAAACCGATGTGGAAAACTTGTCCCTTCAAACGGAACTCATTGCCTTAGGAGACCTTTGATTGTCTCGAGCTCTGGTTTGGCAATCTTTTGCTCTATGTCCATATTTGTTGCAATAGTAGCAACGTCCATCAATTCTTATCTCATTAAAATAAGATATACAGTGTTGTGTAGTGTGGCCATAGAGATGGCAGTTGTTACAGTACCCTTCATAGGTACACTATTAAATAGGTGTAATCTACTTGAACCAACACATACCATTTATGTGTCCTTTCTTACCACAAAAACTGGAGGTGGGTTTAGCACTACCCTTACCTTTCAAAGACGTGCTTCCTGACCTCCCATTGTTCAAGTTCTTTGCTCCAGAGGTCTCTCCTTCCTCGGTCTTGTTGGCAGCTTGGTAACCAACACTGGATGTACTTTTGTTTCTTCTCTGAGCCTTCAGTTGCTCATCAATCTTTTTGAATACTTCTCAACTCTTCAGTGAGCTTGAGCACTTGTTGGGTTGGTTCCATAAACTGTTCCATGTTTTATTTCCAGCTCACCCACTCTCCTTGCTGCTGCAATGGCTTCATCTCTTTTTAGGATGGCAGCATCTCTCTCTACTTGATCTTCGATAACCTCTCTAGTTAGCTCTTCCTTTTCTTTTCTCAGTCGGGTTGTCGTCTCCCTCAGTTGTTCTATTTCATTGGCTTTCTCTGAGTCCTCAAAGCCACTATGTTGATGTTCAATGACTTCTTGACTTTCGCTAGGTTTTTGCAATAGCTTCCTCCATTTCGCTAAGGACTTTCTTAGCTTCTCCTTCAGTTCTTCAATGGTGTCCGGGGCTTCTTCCAGTTGCCTTCATAATGATGCCAATGGATCTTCCCTCAAGTTGCTAGACTAGTTGTCACAAAGATATGTGCTCTAATACCAATTGTTGGTCCCAACCAGCACTAAGAGGGGCAGTGATTTAGTATTGTTACCAACACAGGTTATTCTTAATATTCCTCCTACTAACCTTAACACAACCCACTTTATTCCAAGAAATAAGATATATGCAGTAAGATAAAAACAAGTTCACTCACACACAAAAGCATTCATCAAGTTACAGATATTTTGTACATGGAAACCCTTGATGTGAGGATGAAAACCATGGTGGGGCTAATGTACCTTCTAACCCTTATAATGCATGTAAAGGGGTGCCTTGTTAAGAGCTACAAATGCTTCTTCTGAAAGCGCATCCTATTAAGAATGTCTACAACCTATTAGGGTTACGAAAACTTTGTTAAAAGCTACCTGGTTAGAGGAGTTACAAATCTCCTTTTGAGAGACACCTTGTTAGAGGATTTTACTGAAAGTTTCCTAACAAAGCTTACCTTATTTGAGGTTTACAAATAGATACAATGATAAGAAAGCATACTAAGTGTTTGATCTAGATGCAGCACTAGTTTTCCATGTAGATCTTTGCTCTATTTCCTCTGAAGATTCACTTATCTTCCTGCTCGCTTGGTGAGTACCCTTTTCTCACCTCTTACTTGATTGCCTGCAGCAGTTTGTCACAGTTCTCTTCTCTCTATACTGCACTTGCTTCAGCTCCTTTTTCTATCATTTTTTTAATACTTGTGATAAAATTACTGTCATTGATGGCAAAGGTGCAAACAATAATCACCATTGATCATTATACAAATATTAAAAGAGATTATGTTTATGATACAATAGTTACTTCATTGTGCATTTGTAAGATGAAAAGAAATCTTAGATATATTGAAAGATGTATGGAAAGAAACAGGGGAGATGAATATTGCCAAAGGAATGAAGATACAATAAACAGCTGAATATATTTAATGTGAAGTAAGCATGATACGAAAAATATAAAGTATGTTATTACCATAAAAATGTGGAATAAGTAATGATATAAGCAAGTGGGACAAGACAAGCCAATGATTATATAATGTGTAATAAGCAAACTCCTTTATTATTATTCATATAAAAGATAGAGAAGTGCAGCAGTGAAAGTATAAATGATAGCAGTTATTTGTTAAAGGAAGTCCTGTATGTATACAGGTTATTAAACTTTGAAGGCATCGGGTTCATTTATAGTTTATTATGGCTAAGATGGTGAACCCAAAACATGAGAGATTAGACCTACAGCAGAAATGACATGGTCCAAGGAATTACAGTCATATTTGCTACAAACTGCCACCTTAATATGTTAGATGGATTCAAAGATCATAAAGCTATGTAAAAATGGCAAAGCAAGGTTATCGGGAGTTTTCGAGGATTGATAGATGACATGTCTTCTGCGATAATAAGAAAATATAGATTGATATATCTCTTCAGTCCACTAAAGAGAGACGACTTTCAGAATGGTTAGAAAATGGAATGATAATGAACAAGAGTTGAGTCAAATCTGAACAGAGTTAAATCTACAGTCACAATGATGTTAAAAACTGAGAGTGATAATATTAAAGGAGTCATTCTATAAACGTTGAATACCATGTGAACAATGTAATGGCAAAAGAGAAATGTTTACAGACCTTATGATATCAGAACATATTAAATTTGAATAATCATCACAGCAGCGATATTAGACTACTCTAGATATCATGTTGCTGGAGTTTCAAAAGATGTATGAACATAAAGTTGTTAAAAGAAATATGAATGGAAGAGTTAAACATCTATATTAAAAAGACAAAAGCAAAGTGATACCACACTTTAAAAGAACCATGTGTAAGCGGCAATCATGGTGTAAGCAAGCAAGAATTCTTTTAGACCCACAAATCTGTCTTGAAGTTGTTCTTTCTTTACCAACGTAGAACACTGGTGAGCCAAAAAAGAGATTGAGTACTATGCCAACACAACAAATGATATCTAATATGGATCATATATATTGAAAATAAAAAGGAGGGTGTTGAATATGTATTATATGGCTTCATCTTTATGCAGCGTCAGATGTAAGCATGGTGACATCGGAAGTTGAACATAGGAATCAACGGCAATGAACAATAATATCAATTAAACTATCATTTGAAAACAATGTGATAAATAATGAGACTCTTTGTACAGGAGCCATCCGGACTTTGGAAGACAAACAGAGTTGAAAAGATTAGTCAAAGATGAATTGATTGCATAGTGCCAACAAATATACAAATAGCAGTGGAGGGCTTGAAAAAGTTCACAAAGAGCATAGAGGAATATGGGAAGACACAACATCAATATCGATAAGAACGAGGATATCAAAAACCAAGTACAGTTAATGAAGTCAGCATAATATATGGCGGATGGAAGACATAAAGTGGTGATATGAATATATAAAAGAATGATGGACAAAAATTAGTAGTTAAGAGCCTACGATGTGCAAAGAAGCCAAATTAAAGATGAAAAAAAAACAATAATAAGATATACAGTGCCGCTGAGAGTTGGACTGAATACAGACACATCAGACCAAGATTTACTATGATGATTCACGACAGTAGTTATTATTTACAGATTGATATTTAAAAAAGATCATCATCGAACTATGAAAGATAATGTCGATTACAATTAAGGATGAAAGATTAATTATAAACTTTTAGTTGTTTGAAAGGGACATGATCCTTACTGCTGAAAGGTAACATCTCTTTTAAAATCAAATATAAATATAGATCATTTGCAAAGATGGAGGAGAAGTTCCAGATATAATAAGCGAATAAAAAAGGAAATATATAATCAGCTTTTTATTCTGATATATATTCATATAGAAGAGGTGAGAAGTATGTGAGCAGCAGAAAATAATATAAGGTTATCTTTAAAGAAAAGGAATGTGTGATGAAGAATTAAAAGTGAGTGGAGTCAGTGATGAAGCAAGAGAGAGGAAGTGTAGAAAGGGGAGGAAAGGATATATATATATATATATATATATATATATATATATATATATATAGAGAGAGAGAGAGAGAGAGAGATTCCTATCTAATATATATATATATATATATATTTATCATATAGAAAATAGAAAGTTTAAGAAGACTAAAAAGAATATATAATCATATCCAAGTGGTGTGGATAAAATAACATATATCTTCATTAAAAGCAGACTTCAAGGTATAAGAGTGTATATATTCATATAGTGATAAAAGGAGAGAATTTGAGCAATACAAGAATCCATCATCAATTGCAGACAAGCAACATTGCCAAGGTGGAGAATCAGTTTGTGAGCAGTAGGTTGGTGCTCACGAAGACAGCAGTGGAGGTTGGTGCTTCCAGTAGATCGGAGCCTACCAAGTGTGGGAGTTGGAGCTTCCAATGAGTTGGTGGTCATAAATATAGAGGTCGTGGCCTCTAGTAGGTTGGAGCCTACAAACCATTGTAAAAGAACAAGTTTATATAAAGAAAGCATTTATTTGCCAAGGTTTTCTCCAGCAATGGGTTTCCACGTAAATCTTGTGTTATTGTCTTAGTTACCGGATTCACATGTCGAACACCAGATCCAAATTCAGGTCCGAATCCGCAAATGGATCTGGGCAGAATCCGTGATCTTGCCTATGGATCCACGGCCTGCGGATCGTGATGGATCCACATGCAAGATCGATGATCTTGCTCGGATCCTCAAGGACCCACCGCGAATCCGCATGAAAGGGAGCATAAAAAAGGTAAAAAATGGGCCCAATGAAATTTTGTAATAATTTTTTTTGGTCCAAACCCTAAAAACGACCCTTTAAGTCATTATGCAAGTTCATTTACACTCACATTTGCTCTCTCATAGTTGCTAATTTGAAGTAAAGTGTTTGGATTCGAAGGAGATCGGTTGTGGAGCTCCAAATACCTTGCAAGAAGTGTTTAATGTATGCATTTCAACCATATTCTTGAGTTTTTTCATAGATTATTGATTTATTTCTAGTTTTCCAAAATTTTCAAGTTTTGTGTAAGCGTGAAGCATGGTTTTCTTTTATTTTTTTTCTAGATTGCAAGAATAGAACAATGAGTAGTTAAGGCTCAATGGGTGGGGTTGGATCACCAAGCTTCAAAATTGATAAGGGGTGTCCTTTATGGAGACACACAACAAGAGTCACACTATGTCCTGGGGGTGGGGCATACATATGGAAATGTAATTATTGCAATATACAACATAGAAGCTCTTATTCCTGAGTGAAACTACATTTTTTGTGCCCTGCAAGTGAAGGAATTAACATGTGTTAGGGTAGTGGGGAAGATAAGAAGGGATTACCAACTGCACAAATAGCAACATTAGCAAAAGAGCAAGAAGATGTTGATAGAGCAGTTGCAAAAGCAAAATGTGGTGCTTCCAAAAGAACAAATACACCAGCACCACCATCCAATCAAACAAGCACAAGAACACATCCTTTTTTTCCTATACCAACTACAAATGATGAAGATGCAGACCCATCTCCACTCACCCACAAGAGTGGCCCACTAGATAGGGCATTCCAAAATGAAATGAGAGACATTGTTGATCACAAAATTGGACATTTAATTGCAAATGGTGTTTCATTTAATTTTGTCAGATCACCTTATTTTGGAGAGATGGTGCAAGCAATAAATGAAGCACCCTGTGGTTACAGACCACCTGGTTATGAGAATTGCACACTACCATATTATATGATGAGAGAAAATCTGTAGAGGCTGAAATTCAACCCATTAGAGATACTTGGGTTCAACCGAGTGTGTCTATTATTTCAGATGGGTGGAAAGATTGTAGAAATCGTCCATGGATCAATGTTATTGTTGTATGCCCTAAGGGGGCAATGTTCTTGAAGGCAGTTGATTGTGAACAGCAAGTGAAAGATTTAGAATTTATTTCACGCATTCTCATTGATGTCATAGAGTCAATGGATCCTGATAATGTTGTCCAAGAGGTCATGGACATTGCAAAAGTTTGCAAGGCTGCAAGGATAATTGTACAGTCTAGATATGATCATATCTTTTGGTGTGATGACCCTCGAATAGTGCATATCTGTGAATATAAATTGTACCTTTGTAAATTAATATATTAAAAAAAAAATTAATTGTACCTTGTGATTTAATATATCAAAAGCAATTATACCTTTGTAATTTATCATTGTAATATATCAAGAATTATCATAATTTAAAATGTTTTTCTTTGTTTAAAATATATTAAAATTTTCATAAAATAATATTATTATATAATATATATATGTTATATATATTATAATCACAATATTTAAATAATATTATCATATATATAATATAAATTATAAAATATATATAATTAAATAGTATATATAATATTATATGTATTATATTATATATATATATATATGATAATATATATTATATTATATATTTACTGAACCGATCAATTAAAAATATATATAAAAAAAAGAAAAAAACATGTTATTGGACAGTCACCCCTTACGGCGTGACTGAATCGCAGCCAAAGGCTACAACCAGTCACACCATAAGGTGTGACTGAGGGAGGAGATGTGACTCCCTCTCCCTCCCGCCTATTAAAGCAAATAAACAAGCGCCACGGTGGAAAACCAGAAAAGAGTAGATTCGAATAGAGATTTTGGCATGATAAAAGGTAAAGGATGTAAATATTATATATAATTTCTATTAAATGTTACCTCTCTTCAGTAATTTCTTCTGTATCCTAATTATATCATTTTTTAGTCTGAATTCTATAGAGGATGAATATAGTATTCATTAGAGATAGTTTTCAGAAATGAAGTTGAGAATCCATAGTGGATGAGTGTAAAGCTCTTCAAAAATGGATCTCAAAAATTTTAGGGGGGCTATCAGTGATTGTCATGGTCACCATAGTCTCAAGGTTCATACCCAAATTTAGGCAGATATGGTTACCATACAAAATGAACTATTTAGTCATTAGAGATGGATTCCTATTTGAGGGAGATTGAAGGAACTTATGGATTCCCCAAACTCCCGTAGGCAATATATATACTGAAACCAGTCATGTGCATATGCGTAGGCTTGGATAACGGTGTCCGTATCCAAGAGATCTTGGATTAGTGCTCTATGGAAAGACGGCATGATGCCCGACATAGAGGCAATCCTAGGATCCATTCCCCTTACTAGCTTAAATAGGTTATATTTTATTTGATGCTATGCTATACTAATACTGGTTTTGCAGGTAATTTGTGAGGAGAATATCCAGGGACATTACAATGGTATCAGAACATAATCTCGCCAACCTATGGATTACAATTTATGCAAACGTACCAACGTACCACAAGGAGAAAAGCAATGGCAGAACAACTAGCCCAAGCATTAAGAAATTTCATGGAACAAACTAATGAATGATTTGAGAGGACAAATCAATTAATACTCCAAGCCATTCAAAACATGAGCAATAGTAATCAAACGGAAAGAGCCACTCCAGTTTCAAGAGATAATCTAATCACTCTGAGAATGAGCACTAAACTCAAAACTCTTCCCTTAGACCTACACTACCATCATTCCTCCCACGGAAGAGCCTATTATCAAAGAAGGGGAACCAGTCACAAATAGTGTGGAAGAACTAACTCAAATGTATGCAAGGCTAGAACCTGAGATCCAAAGGATTATTCCTTTTAAAGAATACTACGAAACCAAAATTCTAGCCAACCACCACAAACGTAGAAATCAAGGAGGAAGAGACCTCCACACCAAGATAGGCAAAATGACACTACCATACTTTGATGGTTTTGGGAAAGAGACAGCACAAGCTTGGGTACAAAAACTTGATACTTACCTATCCCTCAACCCTATAACAGAGGAAAATGCCATTAAATTTGCAATAATCCATCTAACCGGAGAAGCCCATAACTAGTGGCATCATGGTATTATCACTTTAGGACACAAGAGTATAACTGCTTATGGTGAATTTACACAAAAACTCATCTGTAGATTCGACCAAAAAGAATCAGAATGGTATTTTCAAGAATTAACCCACCTCAAGCAAATTGGGATAGTTGAAGAGTTTGCCAACAAATTTCAAAGCCTATCATTCATGGTTCCTAACATATCTCAAAGGAGAAGGGTCTATATGTTCATTGAAGGTCTTAAGGAGCATATCAAGATTAGGGTGAAGCCTTTCGAACCTCAAACACTAGAAGAAGCCATCCGAAAAGAAAAAATGACAAAATATGATACTTCAAAAGAAAAAAGAAAAATCAGTCCCCCAAGAACAAATCGAAATGAAGGACCAAAAAGGGAACAAACAAAATGCTTTCTTTGTCAACAACCATGGGATAAAGGCCATCGATGTAAAGAAAGGCGCAAATTTATTAAGAAGGGACTATGTTTCAAGTGTAAGGAACTATGGACTAAGGAGCACCAATGTAAAAGAGGGCAAATGAATAATCTGGAGGAAACATTCAATGAAGGATCTACAAAAAGAGCTAGAGTGGAGAATCCCGAGCATGGGACATTAGTTGTCATCACTCAAGGAAATGAGAACTGGCCTTTCCGACTTAAAGGAATTGTTAAAGGACAGAAGGTGACCACCTTGGTGGATACAAGAGCCTCGCACGATTTTATCAGCCAGCAACTTGTAGATAGACGAAAGATAGCCACTCAAGAGTTCAAGGGATTTGAAGTAATCATGGGCAATGGCACCATGGACCGATGTACCAAAATTACTCCATAGTTAGAAATCAGGATAGGAGATCATATTATCAAGAGAAACTTCTTTGTGGTCAAACTAAAAAACGACTTCATTCTAGGAATGCCATGGATAAATTCCTTGGGAAGATTTACCATGGACAACCCAAACCTTGAGAAATGTTTGCAACACTAAGGGAAGGAAGTAATATTAAAAGGAAAACCCAACGGCTCTCCAAAAATGGTATCATGTAACAGAATGAAAAATATACTTCGGCACAATCAAGGAGAATGGATAGCTCAATGTATGATCCTTGATGAATCCTCCACCCATTACCAAACTACACATATCAACATTCAACCCATACTTACGAAGCATAAGAGGGTCTTTGAAGATATTCCAGCAGGACTACCCCCAAAAAGAGGATTTGAACATTCAATTGAATTAGAAGACGAAGCAAAGCCTGTAATCACCACTCCTTATCCCCACCCTCATAAATTTAAAGAAGAAATTGAAAAAACCATTAAGGAATTATTGGAAATGGGACATATTCAACCTAGCAGCAGTCCTTCTGCTTCATCAGTAGTCCTTGTAAAAAAGAAAGATGGAACAATGAGAATGTGTATAGATTATCGATCCCTAAATAAAAAGACAATTAAAAATAGATATCCTATTCCTAGAATTGATGAGCTAATGGATGAATTACATGGGGCCAGACACTTCTCAAAAATTGATCTAAGATCAGGGTATCACCAAATTAGGATGAGGAAGGAAGATGTTTCCAAAACAGCCTTCCGTTGTCATTATGGCCATTTTGAATTCCTAGTTCTTCCTTTTGGCCTTACTAATGCACCTGCAACCTTCCAATTTTGTATGAACCATATCTTTTGTCAACAACTAAGGAAATTTTTACTCATTTTTTTTATGACATTCTCATTTACAGTAGGGCATGGGAAGAACATCTCAAACACATTGAGGAAGTTTTAACCATCTTAGAAACTGAGTCCCTATATGCGAAATTATCAAAGTGCAAATTTGGGCTTTGAAGAAATCATTTATTTAGGGCACAAAATCAACAAGGAAGGAGTAAACGTAGATGAAGAAAAAATTAAGGCAATCTGAGAGTGGCAAACTCCTAAAAACTTAACACAACTTAGAGGATTTGTTGGATTATGCAACTATTATCGACGTTTTGTGAAAGGATTTTCAAAAATTGCCGCACCACTCACGGACCTAACCAAAAAGGGAGCTTTCACCTGGAATGAGATGGCCCAATCAGCCTTCAAACAACTTAAAATAACCACGAGCTCCTACCCGGTGTTAGTTATTCCTAATTTTTCCATATCCTTTGAACTATAGTGTGATTCTTCCAGTGAAGGGATTGGAGTTGTACTCGTGCAGAGGAAACACCCCATAGCTTTTGAAAGACTCAAACTTACAGAGGCAGAAAGACTCTATTATATTTATGACAAAGAAATGTTGGCTATAATGCATGCCTTAGTCAAATTTCGTCAATATTTAGTTTGCGGGAAGTTCATGGTGAAAACAGATCATAACAGCCTACATTTCTTTTTGAGCCAAAGAGACCTTAATGATACACAGCAAAAGTAGGTGAGTAAAATACAAGCTTATGATTTCGATATGAACTATATGAAGGGAGCAAATAATGGAGTCGTCAATGCACTTTCCAGAAAGGTTCACCTTAACACCATCACCAACATTTCTAAAGATTGGAAGGAAGGGATTATCAGGGAGTATGACCAAGATTCACAGGCTCAAGAAATCATTAAAGGCAACCTACCTAATGAAGATTATAAAATTAGAGATAATCCCATATATTACAAGGGAAGAGTGATGCTTTCCCCCCACTCCCAATTTAAAGATAAAATACTTTAAAAATTTCATGATAAACCCTTAGCAAGACATCAAGGATACTATAAGACATATAAGCACATCATAGAAAGATATTTTTGGAAAAATCAAAAATTTGATGTAAGAAAATATGTGCAAGAATGTTTGATATGTCAGCGTAATAAGAATGAACTCACCCATCCAGCCAGGTTACTTCAACCATTACCCATTTCTCATCAGAAGTGAGAAAGTATATCAATGGACTTCATAACAAGTTTGCCAAAAACTCAAGGAAAGGATGGTATCTTTGTAATAGTGGACAGGCTTACTAAGTATGCACATTTCTTTGCAGTTTCATCCGAATTTAATGCATATCAGGTTGTTGAAGTTTTTTTTTTAAGAAGTTTTCCGACTTCATGGACTGCCCCTCAACATTATCAGTGACAAAGTTAGTAAATTCATTAGTAAATTCAGGCAAGAACTCTTCAGATTGGTTGGGACATCCTTAACACCTAGCACAAGTTACCACCCCCAAACACATGGACAGACAGAAATAGTAAACAAATGGTTGGAAGGCTACCTCAGAAATTATGTTACAAGGCAACAAAAGGCGTGAATCAAATGGCTCTATTTGGGAGAATATTGCTATAACACTACATATCACATGTCAATAGGGATGAGTCCTTTCAAGGCATTATACGGGTATGAAGCTCCAGCTTTCAGGGAACTATTGCAACTAGAAATTAATGTACCCAAAGCACAAGACTTCATTCAACTAAATATAGATATCATGAAGTCCCTAAAAGATAATCTACATCAAGCTCAAAATCAACAAAAAACTATGCCGATAAAACACGCATAGGAAGAACCTTTGAAAAGGGAGATCTCATGTTCTTACATCCGCAGCCATATAGACAGTCCACTCTTAAACAAAGTGGAGCAGAAAAATTAAAGCCTCGTTTCTATGAACCCTACAGGGTATTACAAAGAATTGGGGAGGTGGCTTATGAACTCGAACTCCCTGAAGATAGTAAAATCCATAATGTGTTTCACATGTCCTGACTTAAGAAAGTCATTGGACAATACACAAATCCTTGTAATGAACTACCCCCATTAGATAACAAAGGAAAACTCATCTTATGTCCCGAAATTATCTTAGACACTCGGGCAAAGAAATTAAGAAACCACACCATCAAAGAATATCTAATTAAATGGAAACATCTGCCAAGTGAAGATGCCATTTGGGAGGAGGAAATTCTTAAGTTGCTTGAGGACAAGCAAAATCGAGAGGGGGAAACTGTGATGACCCTCGAATAGGCCATATCTGTGAATATAAATTATACCTTTGTAAATTAATATATTAAAAAAAAAAAAATTGTACCTTGTGATTTAATATATCAAAAGCAATTATACTTTTGTAATTTATCATTGTAATATATCAAGAATTATCATAATTCAAAATGTTTTTCTTTGTTTAAAATATATTAAAATTTTCATAAAATAATATTATTATATAATATATATATATATATATATATATATATATATATATATATATTATAATCACAATATTAAAATAATATTAATTAAACATTATATATTATAATATAATATATATATATATAATTAAATATTATAATAAATATATAATATATATAATAATATATATTATATTATATATTTACTGAACCGATCAATTAAAAATATATATATAAAAAGAAAAAAACATGTTATTGGACAGTCACCCCTTACGGCGTGACTGAATTGCAGCCAAAGTCTGAGACCAGTCACACCATAAGGTGTGACTGAGGGAGGGGACGTGACTCCCTCTCCCTCCCACCTATTTAGGCAGATAAAGAGGCGCCATAGTGGGAAACCAGAACAGAGCAGATTCGGATAGAGATTTTGGCATAATAGAAGGTAAAGGATGTAAATATTATATATAATTTCTGTTTAATGTTACCTCTCTCAAGTAATTTCTTCTGCATCCTAATTATATCATTTTTTAGTCTGAATTCTATAGAGGATGAATACAGTATTCATTAGCAAAAGTCTTCAATAATGAAGCTGAGAACCCATAGTGGATAAGTGTAAAGCTCTTTAGAAATGGATCTCAAAAATTTTAGGGGGGCTATCAGTGATTGTCATGGTCACCATAGTCTCAGGGTTCATACCCAAATTCAAGCAGATATGGTTACCATATAAAATGAACTTTTTATTCATTAGAGATGGATTCCTATCTAAGGAAGATTGAAGGAACTTATGGATTCCCCAAACTCTCGTAGGCAGTATATATATACTAAAACCAGTCATGTGCATATGCGTAGGCTAGGATAACGGTGTCCATATCCAAGAGATCGTGGATTAGTGCTCTATGGAAAGACAGCATGATGCCCGACCTAGAGGCCATCCTAGGATCAATTCCCCTTACTAACTTAAATAGGTTATATTTTATTTGATGCTATGCTATACTAATACTGGTTTTATAGGTAATTTGTGAGGAGAATATCCAAGGACATTACATTTGGACACCATGCTCCATCCACTCTCTCAATTTGGTGATGAAATCAATTGGCACTGGAAAATATTGGGTGAAAAAATATATGAGGAAACTGAAGAGATTCAAATGTTTGCAACAAATCACCACGTCACAAAAAAATTTTAGGAATTTCTCGGACTTGGAATTATTGAAGGTAAATTTGTATATTTAATATTCAACTATATATTATTGGATTCCTTAATATTATTATTTTTTGTTGTTTACACTTAACATGTTTTAATTTTTAAATATATTACTAACTTGAGTTTAACATGTTCTTAGGTTGCTAAAACCCGCTTTGCCTCTCACACAATCGTCTTGAGAGGACTTGTGAAGGTAAAGGAAGCATTGAAACATATGGTCATTAGCCCCCAATGGAGCGTTTGAAAGAATTCAAATACAGCAAGGGCTTTAAATCTGGGAAGAATGATACTAGATGAGGATTGGTGGGGTCTTATGACTTCTGTGTTGGAAGTCACCGATCCAATAATGGCAATGCTTTGCTTTGCAGACAGCGATGAGCCATGCCTTCGGGATATTTATGATTCCATGGACATTATGTTCGAAAAACTTAAAATGGTAAGTTCTATGCTCTTTTACAACAATTGTTTTTTTGAGAGATATCTAAATTCTAAAGTTTAAAGACATAATCAGTAATTATAATTATTATTCATATCTCATATCCTAGTTCATACAGAGGAGGGAGAATGATCCTTAGGACACCCTTTACAACAAGGTGGAAACAATTGTTCATCATCGATGGAACAAGATGACCACACCTTTGCACCTCCTTGCATATGCTCTATCCCCGAGGTACTGTAGTGCTTATCAAATGCTTGTACTTATGTTATCCAATGTTTGTGCTATTGATATTTGATAGTGTTCAATTGTCTTCTGTTATCCCCAAGAACTATAGTGTAGATGTACTTCGCTTTCCAAGTAGAGTGCCACCATTTAGGGATGCAAAAGTTGCAAATAGGTATAAGAGGGCACTAGCTAAAATATTCCAAGATCTAGATATTGGGGCAATTGTGAGGAGTAAATTTGCTATCTTCATCTCAAGTGAGAATTTCCACCCTATTTCTATAGCAAACCAAAGCAAGATGGATGCCATCAAATGGTGGTACCTTCATGGGTAAGCCTTCATGTACCTCCAACCTCTTGCCATATAGTTCCTCTCCCAAGTAAGTTTGTAAAATTTAGTACCTAAGTTGATTTATTAAGCTTAAGGTTAACACTCTCAATTCCTTGAATTTATCTTGATTGTTGTATTGATAAGTTTTAATTCTCTTTAGGTTACCAGCTCTTCTGCAGTTGAGCGGAATTGGAGTACTTACTCCTTTATCCACTCAGTCAAATGCAACTGGTTGGCTCCCAAAAAAGCAAAAGACCTTGTATTCATTCACAACAATTTGCCCTTGTTGTCACGGAAGCATCCAATGTACAAGAAGGGGCCTGAAAATTTTGGGATGTAGCACCTGAGACTCCTGATTTAGATATGACCCTCCGGGATCTTGCTAGACCCACTTTAATTGATGTGGATGATGAGGAGGATTATGAGTTCACAATCCCCTCCACTACTAGTGGTTTGGGTTCCTCTACCGATGCATATGCAACACTTGTAGCTCATTAGTACCCCTCTAATGCAGATTTTCTTGAAAATCCATTTGATGATTAAATCAAAAACTTTAGTCTTGACTCTTGACTCTTTTATGAGTAAATCATGTTACAAACTTTAAATTTAATGATCTATATTTTGAATATTACAAACTTTAAGTTTAATGATCTATATTTTGAATGTTACAAACTTTCACTTTCAATAATTCAATGTGAATGTGTTAATTTCTTTATAATCGTGAAAATAGATTAATTATCAAGTATTCTAGATTCATAGATGCATTCTAGAATCATAGATTCATACTATGAAATGATTTAGTTTTAGAATTATGTATATTTCTCTTATTTTTTAGTATATATATATATATATATATATATTTTTTTTTTTTTTTTTTTTTTTTTTAATTTTTCTTTTAAATTTATTTATTTATATTTTTATATTTTTATATATAAATCCATTTGAAAAAAAAATTCATAAATCCTTTTTTCTTCCCAATTATGATTCGTGGAGGATTCGTGCGTACAAATGGATTCATGTCACGAATCGGCAACTAAGGTTATTGTGTTCATGTACATAATTGTTGATATCAGCATTAAAGTAATTAAAGCAATTGTTTGGATAAAAAGTAATAAATTGGCAAAATTGTTATTATACTACTTCACTCCCCCCTCTCAGTATAATCGTGTGCTATTCAACTTGTTCATATATTTCGTTCGATGTCAGGGCACATTTTATTCTTGAATTAGAATTTTGAATTTCAAGCTTGCTTCATTCACAAAGGACCCGCGAACCCTATGCCTAGAGTCTAGGCTAACAGAGCTGCCAATCTCTACGTGAGCCAATGCTTGTCTTAATTGCAGGTTTAATAATCATTAGACAATTTGAAGATATTACACAATCATATATATAGATATATGAACACTTAGCTAAATATGTGTGTGTGTGAATGGTCTAATGATAATTAATCAAGGGTAAAGATGATTAACCAATAACTGTAGAAGGATTATCTCTAGATCAGTTCAATAGTACTAAAGCTACAACATCAACACTCCCTCTTAGCTAGGGAGGATTGTTATAAAAACACATTATGCTCTCAAGCAAACTAGAGAGATATAATCTCAATATGATATTCTTGGAAAAGGTATATTTTAAGGATATCAACATATATCCGTTCATTAGATGTTATCTTTTGATATCATCAAAAGTATGATACAACTAGGAATATCAACCACATGATAGTAATCATACTTGTATTTTCATGGTATGCCCATGAATATCTTTGATCAGGAGATATTCATCATAATGATATCATCTCATGATATCGGAGTAATGGCCTACAAATATCAAGTCACATGATATCAGAATAATGACCTTAGAATATCAAGTCGCATGATATTCACCAAGTACTCAAATGTTCATAAGGTATGTGCACATGTATTACCCTATGATACTAACTAATCATAGGAACATTATAATCATGGTTTGTTTACGGATGTTAATCCACCATGATATATATACACACAAATACAACACATAGATATCTATCTTTTTCTTAGTTGATATTGATCTACAACATATAATCTATCATGATCTACTTGGACATCAACCATATGACATTGGTCATGATAGAAGGTTAGACTATTGTAAGATCTCACCTTACTATAGTAACCACAAACAAACATCAATGAAAGATCGTCACCTCCACAATGTTTCCACAAAGTCATTTAGTAACTCACATGACATCCACCATAAACATTTCCAGAGGGTGGAACAAAGGCTTTCACCTCAAACTTCTCTCTCACAAAGAAGAATGCATTAAAGTACATCTCAGGTAATCACTGATGCTGAGGCTCCCTCTCACTAAAGGCTCTGATCCAAAACTCCAAGCTTTTCTTCAATAATGTACAGACCTCACTTTGGCAGAAGGCTTGGAGAAATTATCGATTGTCAGATCTTTAATGATAATGTGCTTTGAATAAAAAGTATTCCAAGTATCCATCTACGGTTTAGGAATTTAGGAATTCACACAAAGGCCTTTTAGTCTGCACATATGAAGGTTCATCTCATGAATCAGAGTCCTCGAACTGCTACAGTTTCTTAATCATTGGAGAATCTCTTGACATGGTCTACTCTCTTTGAATCAAATATGACCAAAATCCTTAAATATTGACTAAAGCATATCCTTTATCTTCTCCCTCTATCACGGAAGCATACCTCGATTCATAGTAACATGAGTGAATGTACTAAATTGTGGATTTATCCTCAAGCTTGGCAACATTAGTTATTAAGATAATGTGCTTCTCTTAAGTACATGTATTAAAAACTCCAACAATGACCCCATAACACACATCATCTACTCTCCATGCAGGTAGCTGATGAAATGGAGATTTTTCTAATGATCAAGACGTGTAGAGATGTATCTCTACGCACCTCAACTAGCTCTTTACAATCGCTGAAACTCAGTTGCATTAAGGAACATCAATACTAATGTTGTATTCCATAATTTGGTGTGGTTGCAGACGTTGGCTCTGAAAATTCTCACAATAAAATAAATTCCCCTCTCTGGGACAATAAAATAAACACATAGAATTGAAATATTGTTTGTAATTAATAGCATAATGTTCCCATGAGATAATATGAATAAGCATTATTAATGGAGTTATCCATACTCAGTCTTGAATCTAACCAATATTGTTGACTTATATTAATTAGCATTTGACCTTCATTGGATTATTCATTGTCTTGTAGAAATTCCACCAACATGCTGTCAATACTTTTAACTATTTTAAACAGTAAGAAAGCTGGAGAATAATGCCATTGAAGTACAATTGGGAAAATGAGATCACTGCATTGGATGTCTGATTTTATTACTCCAAAGCTCTGGCTTATAGAATGAGATTGTACTTAGTCTGTAAGTCAGAATATTATTGATATTCAATGACCTTGCTTGATGAATATTATCTTTGCCTCATTGGAATTGTATAACTATTTGTTCCTCTGTTTTTGAATCGCTATGTTGATTATTTCCTTGATTTGTCACATCTTCATGCCTTCAAGTCATTGAAACCAATATGCACGATAATATGGAAAACAATATCGATGTTTTTAGCATCCTTGGGCTCGATAGATAATTTGGTAATACATGCTTCTTATTGCCACAAATACATGATTGTCGTAAATGTTACCTCTGATATTGACCCAAGAGGAGCACAAAATTCTGGATAAATGCAATGTCACTTTGCAATATCATAGTTGTTGATCTTATATTGATTAATCAGTATCGATCCATCTTCAGCCTTCCTATGGTGACTTCCAGTTCGCTATTTTCTTCTTAGTTTTTTGTTCTCTGCAACCCATCTTTCACATCAAATTCTTACTTGTGTTTTCTTAAGTTCGATGTTCTTCTTTCTAGTCACCGTTGTCTTTTTGGTGCAAATAATATGTTGAATGTTAATTCGAACCCCTACAATGCTCTACATCTATTGCATTCTTCTATTTTTGTTCCTTCTAGTCCAAAATATAATCTCTTTAATTGTTTGATCAAAATGTTCTCTGAAGTTCTAAACGGTAAAGCTATTGAATATTAATTAGATTCCTTCCCATAAATTATTATCCTTTTTTTCGTTCTACATATGACTATTTCCTCCTTATCCATCATTCATTGTTGGGTTTGTCTTCAAGTGTCGTCCAGTATTCAAAATATATTGTTTGCTCCAAAGCATATAGGCGTTGGTACATATGCCTTCAAAAATATCAATTCAAATTAAAGTTTTCTGTCAATGCTTCTTCTGTCTGTAACTAGATATATATGTAATTTCAACTAATATTCTCCTTCCCACGTGCCAACAGATTCACGCCTCTGCGAAACTAGTCTAGATCTTATGGATATTATTTGCCCTGAAATCTCTTGTCCAAGGAGTTTGTATTTGCTCTAATACCATTTTGAGGAAATGGTTGTAATCCAACTACGCAATGTAGAGGATAGTTGTAATGTAATGGCACTGTGTTTTCATTGTGTTTTTCCAATAGTAGCGATTATATTGAGAAGAGGCATGTCCCATGTAGGGCATGTCTCTAGGTAGATTAATATTGATCAATCGTTTGTTATTGATTATTATATAACTGCAAGTTTAATAATCATTAGTAAAATTTTAAAATACTACACATTATGTGTGTGTGTGTGTGTGTGTGTGGTCTAATGATAGTTAATCAAGGGTGAAGATGTTTACTCAATGTAATGTCCCCTTTTTGGGACATTAGAAATATTGAAGTCTTATTTTATATAATGTTAAATTGACTATGAGAGTGTAGACTCAAATTATTAAAAGGTCAATTAATGTTATGAAGAGGACAAAAGGTCAAGGAGGAATAAGATGAGATGTCAGAGGGAAGTTGAAGAGCCACAAGGGAATAGGACGAAAGCCAAAGGGGAGTCGACGACTCTTAGTTTGTGTATTAAAAAGGGAAAGAGGCTCATTCCTGGGTATGCTTAATTTATTATTGGAGATTACAATTCTCTCTTGTGAAAGTATTCGGAAAGCTTCAGCTTTTAGCTAGTATGAGGACGTAGCCTCTCGTGCCGGCAGACAGTGGATGCAAACCCATTGTCCGGGGAGACATCAGTTCAAGTGTTTCATATGCACTTACAGGTTCTTATTCTAGTATTCCAATTTGACTGTTAATCTATATTTAAGATTGGGTTTTCTAGTGTTGGTTATTGTATTGCTGTTGTATAATGCAATAACGTGTTTACGGAGTTGTACAAGAGTTTTCTGGTTTTATCTTACTAGTTTGTAACGCATTGTTATATGCTCGAATCTTGAATGTTATTTTGGAAATAACGGGTTATTACCTTGTGGAGAATCTTCTAGTTTATTATTGTATTGTATTACATTTGCCTATATTCGAGTTTGAATGTTATATTCAAGAAGAAGCTAGTCAAATATCTGTGGGAATTTCTACTGGTTCCGATTGTGTTTGTAATACATCTGCATGTATTTAGTTTTGAATATATTCAAAAAGGGAAAAACGAATAAATATCCGGTTAGGGACATCTTAGTGGTATCAGAGCTGGTTTTCCTGCCAGTCTGTGAGATTGTATAAAGACAAATGTATTAAGTTCGCTATCAAAATTATCAATGTTTTGCATTCAGAATATTGGTAAGAAATAGAGGTTATTTTATTCGGTATCTAAGCACAAGGTAGAGCAGATAATCTTTGCTTATAGGTTGTGGCTCGTATGACCATTGACGCATGCCATTGGCTACCCATCTGAATGGACTGCAACGTTCTTAGGGAGAAGGATAGATGGGAATACAAAGAATAGAATTCTGGTGCTTATTGAGAGCAGACTTGGGATAGACCAACAGCCAGGTGTTCTAAAAAAAAAAATCCTTACCAAGGAAATTAATGCGAGTGCAGGGAGAAGGAAGGAATATATAGTCGTTCAGTTCTGTCTGATGGTATAAAGAATCTACTTATCATTGCAGCTTGCAGATTATAGAGGGAAGGCCCCCTTGTGAAGACATTAGTATTGGAATTGAGTTGTTAATGTTGTCTCGGGGATGGAGTTTCAAAGTCAAGAAGAATGGTGACAGCTCAACACAACGATCTGTCTCGTGCTTGTCATTGAAGGTACCAAACGTGACTGGGAATATGAAGCATATTCCATTGTTATTGCATGGTCACCATAAAATTTATACAAACTGCAATAGACCATGAGTTGGGTTGAGCTACAAAATTACAAAGTGTACAGCCTCGTGACTAGATCATGAAACAATACAAATTGGTGAAGATACAGGAGCCCCAAGGTTCTCAAACCAAGCAAACATGGGAGTTCCTGCAGGTTGAGTTTATAACCAATATCAGGATCTGTTGTATTTGGGCAAGTGACTTAAGTCAGGGTGAGACCAAACGGAGTTGTAGCAGTAGAATTTGTCGCAAACATCCCAGGTTGCGTAGGAGTTCTGGTGAAAGTAGTCTGACTCATGGATAGCCATCAACCAACAGAGAGGAGATCGGGATATCTCTCCATCGCAGGTCACCACCGTGGAAGTATACACTTCAATCGAATTGAGCAGGTATCAACCGAGGTTATTAAATTGTATGTTGAATATATTCGGGCTCTGGAGCACATAACACAGGAACACGTTATTTGTCTTTATAATGGTAAGATCAAGCAACAATAGTTACATGTAATGTTTCTTTTTTCAAACTCCATATTTTTCATCCACGTTGGAGCGATAGAAGCTCATCACCATCGTATTCCTTGGATCCGGCTGACAAGTTGAAACAAGGTAATAAAGGTAGTGCAGATGAATACGGAAGATGAACAATATGTCTTACAGTGATTTTGCATTGGTTTGGGAGTTGTAATGCCAAGGAATACGTGTCGACAAGAAGTCAGACAGATAGGAGGAGATCATGAGTGGGAACATTACAAGGGGGAACATTTGACATAAACGACTGCATGTATATTTTATGGGTCAGTAATTGGGTGCAAAAAAATAAAAAATTTGGAGCACTGACAGTCAAGGACCCTAGCGGATGTGGTGTTCACCAGATGGGGTCATGTATACTACTACTTCCCCAATGCAGCTAGTGACGGGTTCATTTCAATATGTTGTATTCTTGGCAGCACACCAATCCACATTTTCACTGAAAAGGTTAAATTTTCTGTTGAGAAGCTGCCAAATATTAGAAAGGTGACCAATGTCCCTTTACGTCTTTTAGGCTTCAAGCCATTACACTATTTAAAGGATTACCATAATCTACTGCTCCTAGAGATAAGTGGAAGCATTTGTGCCTTTATTACTCTATGCAGCGCTATGTTGTGTTTTAAAAGAAGAAATATATGTTGAGGAGATTAAGATTGATTCATATTCTTCCAGTCGGTTGGGTTTTGACACACTTATCAGGATTGATGCATTACTTAAGTTTGTAAGGAACACATCAAATGTAAGGAATTGAAATCGAAGGTTTGATTGGAGACAACTTTGAAAGTGTATGAAGTATCGGACGTATGAAGCAAACGTCTGTGACTTAATAATCTACCAAATTATATCATGGAAGGATGGTGATTGTTTTTGACGGAAAAAAGACATCAAAGTAACCAACACATCTGCAAAGAAGACGAGAATAATTTATCATGTCTAGCGACCATTCTATGCAGAATAAGGCAAGGATTGTGACTTGTCTATATTTGACGGGTTCCCAGCTGTTTTAGCGGCAAAAGCTTTGAAGAAGAGTGGGGTAGCTACAAGAAGGGCATACATAACAGAGAGAAGTGGGTGTTACAAGTTTGGCAAGTCATGTAACTAGCAAGAAGTCTGACATGACACGGTTGGTAAGTTATTTACATTGAGGATTGAAGATATTGGATGAACTATTCAGAAATCAACTGAGTCGTATAACTGGTCAAAAAGGTAAAACATGGGCAAGAGAGTTTTCTTTCAGATATTTTGACTGGAACCATTACATCTATACAGGTGCTTGTTAAATTCTTCATATCTCTATAGCTATCTCAAGAAAGAATTTTAATCATTACTCTTGCTGATTTGTTTTTATCAACTGTGGAAATCACATTCTATGACAAGATGAACTAATTATTATGTCCTCTATATCAATTGCATTTAAACTAAGGAAAAGAAACCTTAGAAGGAAAACCCAAGAGATTTTACAAACTTTCAAGTGAGAGTTTTATCGGAAACCAGATTTAATGAAAATGCGAAACTATGAAGCAAAACTAGAAAAGAGAGCAGTTTCCTTAAAATTGGAGAATATTTGGGAAAAGAATGAAGATGCTTCATCAGTCATATCAAGTGTTCAGCAAATCGAAAATCAAAAATGGTATCTCAAAATAGAGGTACTTGTTATATATGATGAGTACAAGAAATTCCCTTCGAAGATTCAAAAAGAAATAGCCTCAGTGATTTCATAGATTTCCATCCAAAACTCCAAAATAAGATCGATTTGGCAAAAAAGAAGTATTTTGAATCAATTCAGGATCTCCTTGAAAATGACCAGTGCAAAAGTTCAAAGAATTTCCAGCAAGCCAAAATCATTTAATGGAGGATCTTGGAAAAGAACTATCAACCACCTTTGATTTACAGCCTTCTCATGGTCCAGTAGATGATGTTACGCAGGGTGTAAGTTTCTATGTTGGTGAATGGGAGGTTAGCGTTGACAGATAGATTGATGAATAAGTTGCACACAAGGTAATAGCAGGTCAAAGTCCTTGTATGATGAGACCTTATATGCAAATGATAACAGGGCAACACTTTGGCCTTTGCATACAAACCAAGAGAACAAGGGAAAGAATACCTATGATTTTGAGAAAGGTGATGAACCATATATTTCTGATGTCCATGACATGGAATTGGAAGAACGAACTAAGATGACACTACAAGACGATGAACCACGTCAACATGACAACAACAAAAAGCATACCTTAAAGAACTAGCTGAAGGTTAGTGAAGACATGGTTGTGGCATCTCTGGTACATTATGACAGCACTCACAAGATGGTTGAGGATCTCTACAAGAAGGTTCAAGGGAGTGGAAGAAGAATAGCTTGTTTCTAATTTGCAAATGATCAAAAACTATAAAATCAGAATATTTGAATTTACTTTCCGACAAGGATAACCTTCTTAAGGTTGTTGAAACACATGTTGATCAATTGAATAAAGAAAGGAATGAGACTAAGGAGCTCAATAGAGAGCTTAAGGAAACACAGGAGGCATTAAATGATGCTCGGATTTCCTTTCAGGAAGCTGAAAATCATATTAGGATCACGAATCACTCTTGGGAACATGAGGGTAAAGTGAGGCAAGAGTTTTTCAAAGAAGTCATTGTTGAGCTTGATAGCATTCAACAAACTTATGACTTGGATAGTTGTCTTAAAAGACCAAGTACCAAAGTTTCAAATCACATTCAGCTTATCGATAACCCCATGTTTGAAGTAGATGCTGATTGGATTTCCGATAATCCTCTTTTTGAGATAAACAAGGACTCTCCTTTAGACTATCATGGAGAGGATGATTCTGATTTCAAAATATGGGAGTCTGGTACAATTCCTAGCAATGAGTATGGGTCACAGGATGGAAGTGGTGAATTGACTACGGTTGTTCGTCATTGGATCAGTCCTAGTAGGGTTCTCAAGTTCCTACCATACAAGAGTTGGTTGGATTACACACATCAGCCTTCGGATAGTTTTTGGTGTAGTATTGAGGAGAGTTATGTGTTGATCATAGGGAATGCTATTTCAGCTTTATTCTTATTCATAGTTCCTATGTACTCGGAGATTCTCCAGATTGAAGATGGCAGCTTGGTGTTTGTTCCGCCCAGGGTGTTACACTCAATTTTTGAGCGGCTTATTTATTATATCATCTATTTAGTTTGGGTTGTCATCATCTACTGGGTTATGCATAGTTCACTGATACATTTCTATCTTATCATATCAACTGGTTACGACAACAGGGTTTGGGATCCAGGTGTTGATCATATGTATTTATGGCTTGTTGAGGACCTTGTTGTAATTCTATTCAGTTTGCGATTGGATACACTGATGATCGAAGTTGTTCAGTTTACAGGTGCAGAGTTTTTTCAGAGAGTTATATGGGATCCAAGGATCCGGTTGAGAGATAGATTGCAGAGTGACAACTTGCTTCGCAGTGTGGGTGAAATTGTTTTCAGTTTGAGCTACAAGGCTACCTATAGACTCGTATGGGATCCTAGTACTGATTGCTTGAGGACAATCAATTTTAAGGAGGGGAGATTTGTAATGTCCCCTTTTTGCGACATTAGAAATATTTAAGTCTTATTTTATATAATGTTAAATTGACTATGACAGCGTAGCCTCAAATTATTAAAAAGTCAATTAATGTTATAAAGAGGGCAAAAGGTCAAGGAGGAATAAGACGAGATGCCAAAAGGAAGTTGAAGAGCCATAAGGGAATAGGATGAAAGCTAGAGGGGAGTTGAAGAGTCTTAGTTGTGTATTAAAAAGGGAAAGAGGCTCATTCCTAGGTATGCTTGATTTATTATTTTGTAGATTTCAATTCTCTCTTGTTAGAGTATTCGGAAAGCTTCAACTTTCAACTAGTATGAGGACGTAGCCCCTCATGCCAGCAGACAGTGGACGCAAACCCATTGTTTGGGGAGACATAATTTCAGGTGTTTCATATGCGCTTATAGGTTCTTATTCTAGTATTCCAATCTACTATTAATCTGTATTTAAGATTGGGTTTTCTAGTGCTGCTTATTGTATTGCTGTTGTATAATGCAATAGCGTGTTTACGGAGTTATATAAGAGTTTTCTGGTTTTATCTTATTGGTTTGTAACGCATTGTTATATGCTTGAATCTTAAATGTTATTTTGGAAATAACAGGTTATTATCTTGTGGAGAATCCTCTGGTTTATTATTGTATTGTATTACATTTGCCTATATCCAAGTTTCAATGTTATATTCAAGAAGAAGCTGGTCAAATATCTGTGGGGATTTCTACTAGTTTCGATTGTGTTCGTAGTACATCTACATGTATTTAGTTCTGAATATATTCAAAAAGGGAAAAACAAGTAAATATCCGGTTAGGGATATTTTACTCAATTACTATAGAAGGATTATCGCTAGATCAACTCAATCCGACTGAATCCACGACATTAATTGATCCTTTAGTGTAACAACAACCCTAGCAGTTAACACCCCCATCCCCAAGCAACCTTGATTTTTAACAATTTGAAAGTCATGTGAGAGATTTTGCTACCAAAATAAACAATATGGGAAAATTTTGTAATAATGTCAATTTGCAAATAGTTATTAGTGACTAATAGTTTATTTGGATATCCTTCCCGTATGAATTTTGTGAAAGGCTTTCAGGAAATGAAAAATAAAAGAGATTATGTAGAAGACAATCATGATACTAACTATTGCCAAGCCACACATGGTAACTAATTCCATCTTGGTATATTCATCGTGTATAGATTTAGTGTGTCATTGTTTGACACTATTTGTGGATACATTCATTAACAAACTCTCTTTAGCTTAATATTTATCTATCTCGTTGCAAATGGACACCCCCTTTTTTAGTTCCTAGGTATTAGACTTTAGTAGTTGAGGTGACAGTTCAAAGCTCACAAGATTTAGGAGTGGTCAAGTGATCAAAATTGTTGTGTTGTGAATCAAGATAGAAGTGTCCAGATTAAGGTCCATTGGGACAAGTTGCAAGGGGTCAAGATAAATTTCTTGAGTGTATTAATATTCTAACTAGTCAAATAGACCAAAGTATATAAAGGCATATTTTATGCATAAGGGCTTCAAAATCCTCATAAAAATTGATTTCCATACTTCAAATGAGAAAAAACCTTGAGAAAATCATTTTTTCCTAATGAAATGCATAAAATCTTGATGGAATAGAATTTCCTTTCTTAAAATGGTCTAAACCTGGATGGAAGTAGTATTTCCACTCTCAAAATGCACAAAATCCCGATGGATGAAGAATTTCC
This sequence comes from Cupressus sempervirens, assembly GCA_028749045.1. Classification (NCBI taxonomy): domain Eukaryota; kingdom Viridiplantae; phylum Streptophyta; class Pinopsida; order Cupressales; family Cupressaceae; genus Cupressus; species Cupressus sempervirens. The sequence continues at coordinate 557,629,653 of CM053789.1, read as the reverse complement.
CCTTGAAAAATCAGCATTCTAGGGTCTAAAATCAATTTCTTCCTCCTCAGGGCAAACAAGAGAAACTCCCTCATCTATCATAAAAAGTGGGTTATCGGACATCTAGTCCGCAGCCACCTCAAACAAGGGGTTATCTATCAACTGAAAGTGATCTGAAGTTTTGCTACTTAATCGTTTGGGGCAACTATCCAAGTCATAAGTTTGCTGAATGCTCTCAAGTTCATTGATGACTTCTAGGAAAAATTCTTGTCTCATTCTATCCTCATGTTCCCGAGATTGATTCCGGACCTTGATCTGATTTTCTGCTCCTTGAAGAGAGAATTGAGCATCATCCAATGCCTTACGAACATGCTTCAACTCTCTATTAAGTTCGTCAATCTCATCCTTCCCTCTATTTGCTTCCAATGTATCTGTCAATTATACATAAAAGACTGCTGCTATTGTAATAACTCTGCTGTGTGTTTCAGTGTGTTTCAATAAGCAGCAACCTTTCACTATAAATATATAAAAGTAGAGAACATGTCCATGTAGGGACATGTAGGTACATGACCCTACATGGCATGCCCTTTTATTAATATGCAGCGCTTCCCTTAAATAATATGCTGTGCTTCATAATCACATATGAAGTGTCGTTTATAAAAAGTGTGATCTGTATTGTATAATCACGATCTGCATTATTGAATAATCACCAATCTGTTTGGTATTACTACTAATCACTGTATGAAAATTGATTAGTAATACTAATCATTATGGATGATACGATCTGTATTATAGTTATTAACTTGATTTGTATCTCCAATCAATGATTACACACAGATTTAGATTCAATAGGGTTTGAGTATTAATTAGTAATCATTAGATAATATGAAGGCAATATAAGAGTATATATATCTGAGTGCGTGTGTGTGTAAAACTCCATTTTATATATATATATATGTATATATAATCAGAGATAATATTGATTAGTTTGTAATCATGACAGTTTATCTCTAAATCAATCTGACTGAAGCTACAACATTAACACTCCCTCTTAGCTAGGGAGGATTGTTTATAAGATCAACGCAATATGCTCTCAAGTAATAAGAGAGAATGATCATCTCAATATGATATTCTAAAAATGGTGTGACGAATAAAAATATAGATCCATTATTTAGATGTTACCTTATGGCATCATCAAAGTATGGTACATATAAGAATATATAAGACATTCATCAATCCATTATTTAGATGTTACCTTATGTTGAAGTTCGGTAGCTGCAATAGAAATCTCCATCTCTAGAAACATGGACATTATTACCGTTGTTACCCTCAGCTGAAAAGGACACTTATGTTTAAATTGTAATATTAAATGTAATGACATGTGTCATTTGACATGCACTGAGGTATGGAAATTCAAAGAGTTGTTATTGTAATTGTAATAAAGAATCTCGTATTTGGAATTTGGAGAGACCTTCGATTAGAATGTGAAGAGTCTCTCCTTAAGCTATTTATATCGCATCAACCAATAGGCATTGTACACTTGAATTCTATTATCAATAAAATGATATTTTTGTTGTGTGGTTGGACTTTTCCCTTCATTCTAGAAGGGGTTTCCCAAGATATTTCTAGTGTTCTTTATTTCAGTTTTATCTCTTTCTTATTGCTGGTTATCTTCATTGATTTCTTGGCTCAAAACTTAACACCTTATGGTATCATCAAAGTATGGTATTATAATATCCCGAATAAGATATTTGCTGGATTTCCCTTAACAATACACTTAGAAATAAAACTGTGCGGATAATTTACAGCACATTCAAAAAACCAGTAGAATTTTCCAATTAATTCACTTTCCTCAGATATAACATTTAGATTCGGGTGTACACAAAATTGAGACACAGTGCTATAATAAACCAAAAGATTCTTAAATATGACCCATTATTTCGCAATAACATTCAAAATATCAACATGCAACCATGAATTACAAACTGGTATGATAAAACCAGAAACTCTTATAAATCCTTAAACAATGATATTGCCTTTTACAACCGCAATATAACACCCGGAAACTAAATGTTATTGTATTATACAACAGCAATACAATAACCAATACATAGAAAACCAATCCTAAATACAAAATTCAACAGTCGGATTGGAATGAGAGGATAAGAACTTGTAAGCTCAATGAGACACCTGTGATGATATCTCCACAGGCAATGGGTTTGCGTCCATTGCCTGCCTGCATGAGGGGCTACGTCCTCACACGGGTTGAAAGCTGAAGCTTTCTGAAACTCTCCAAGACAGAAAACTGAACTGAATAGCAAAATCAAGCATAACAAAGGATAGAGCCTCGTCTCCTTTTATTCTCGCAACGATGACCCTTCGACTTCTTTTTTGGATTTCGTCTTATCTTTCCACGTCCTCTTTTGTCCACTTGGAATATTAATTTGACTTTTAATTAATGACGTTTCAGCTCTCATAGTCAATTTAATATTATAGTGATGACCCCCCTTAATATTTCTAATGTCCCCAAGAAAGGGACATTACAAGTCTCCCCTCCTTGAGATTGCTTGCCCTCAAGCAATTGATACCAGGATCCCATATGAATCTGCAGTTGACCCTGTAACTTAAACTGAAAACAAATCCGGCCAAATTGTGAAGCAAGGTGTCATGCTGTAAACCACCTGTCAACCGGGTTCCTAGATCCCATAGTACTCTCTGGAAGAACTCAGCACCTGTATCTGTAAACTGATCAGCATGGATCAGCACCATGACCACAATAAAATCCTTGTCCGACCATAGATACAATCTGCCAACACCTAGATCCCAAACTCTGTTATGTCGTTCCGCTGCTATGATGAGGTAGAAGCATATCAAAGGTCCATGTGTAACCCAGTAGAGTGTGAAAACCTGCCCAAAATGGGTGATGTATGAAATGAGCTTCTCATAAGTTAAAACCACTATCTCAAGGACATCAAAACCAATACCGTCGTCATCGACCTGGAGAACTCCCAAGTACATAGGTGCTATGAAATTGAAAGATACTGGAAATATAAACACATTCCTCACATAGCTACTCCACCAAAAATTACTTAGCAGATGATGAAGGAAAATCACCCAACTCTTGAGAGGGTTGAAATCGGAATATATGTTGGGGTTGATCAACTGATAAGCAACAGAAGTTGATTCGCCATTCCCAAGCTGAGTCCCTGAATCACTGTTAGGATCTGAATCAGCATTCTAGGGTCTAAAATCAATTTCTTCCTCCTCAGGGAAAACAAGAGAAACTCCCTCATCTATCATAAAAAGTGGGTTATCGGACATCTAGTCCGCAGCCACCTCAAACAAGGGGTTATCTATCAACTGAAAGTGATCTGAAGTTTTGCTACTTAATCGTTTGGGGCAACTATCCAAGTCATAAGTTTGCTGAATGCTCTCAAGTTCATTGATGACTTCTAGGAAAAATTCTTGTCTCATTCTATCCTCATGTTCCCGAGATTGATTCCGGACCTTGATCTGATTTTCTGCTCCTTGAAGAGAGAATTGAGCATCATCCAATGCCTTACGAACATGCTTCAACTCTCTATTAAGTTCGTCAATCTCATCCTTCCCTCTATTTGCCTGTTCAGCATATATCTCAGCAATCTTAAGGATATAATCCCTGTCGGTCAGCAAAAACAAGTAATCTGACTTCATAGTTTCGAGGGCTTTCTTGACCTCCTACAAGTCATCAACATTCCAATCTCTTCCTATTTCTCCTGAAATCCTCCTGCAAAGTTCATCGACCAACTCATGAGTCCTATCATAATGTACTAAAGATGCCACAACCATATCTTCACTAACCCTCAGTTGATTCCTTAAGGTATGCATTTCGTTATTGCTCTGTTGGAACTGTTTATTATCTTGCAGTGTTATCTTAGGGGGTTCTTCCAATTTCAAGCCTTGCGTGATAGGAATATAAGGTTCATTATAAAAATGCTCCAAACTACTATTACCTTGTGGGCAAACTACCTCCTCAACCTTCCTGTCAAGGCTCACTTCTAGATCACCAAGGAAGAAACTTGTACCTTGTGTAAAATCTTCTACGTAATTGCAAGTAGGCTGCTCATCTCCGGTAGTCGACTGTTCTTCTTTTTCAAGATCATCCAAAAGATAATTCTAGTCTATCCGAACTTCTTCGTACACCCCTGTGTGCTGTTCGTATGCAAAAAGATCCCGGGCCAACTCCAGATACTTTTTTTTTGCCATATCCATCATATTTAGCTGCTCAAGATATAAATCCATATACTCATTGAATGATAGATCCTTCTGAATTCTAGTAGGAAGTCCCCTGTACTCCTCATAAATGTCAAGTATTTTAGCTTTTACTACGGAACCTAACTGCTCTTGTGACTTCATAGTAGCTTTCCTGATACAATCTACAACTCTTCCCATTGCTGAAGTTTAGCTGTAATAATCTGTGCTTAAATTTATAATCAAGATGTTGAATATAGCTAAGAGGGATTTTGTCAATTAGCTCTTAGACAACTTGCAAATATTCTCGCCCAGATTGGTGCATACCACTCTATAGTCTTTTCTTGGACTATTCTAAACAATTGTTGGTAGGTAGACATAAGAGGAATATCGTCAAACAGTTCTCTAGCAAACTGATTATAGTTCTTATGATGATATCTTTGTATCTCAATGTTACAGATCAAATTTATACAACTCCAACCCGCTGACTGTCTATCATCTTCACTGGCAGTAAGCTCGATGAATGAATGCAACAGTAGTGTAGTGTATCAAATATCCCCTATATTCATCACTGAACCATTCTTTTTATTTGTTGCAGCTTTGTTCTTATTCCCTGCGCCCAAGTTGATGTATCACCCAGTACTCAAATGCAAACTCACTGATGAGAGCCTACCTCTGCAGTAGATTAGAGATCGAGCCAAGGGGATGTTAAGGAGTTGAAGAAAGCATCATCTTCCTCAACCGGATGCAAACATTGCTTCTGGTCAACTTCCATCCAAACATAACACGGCATAACACTACTCCTTTGAAATGCCAATCGATTTTTTCCTGCCAGGATTACACTGGCATGTGGAATCAATCCAACGCCTACTGGGAATATGATAATGAAGAACAACTCAACCGTTCTAACTTACGGGCAATCTCAACAACTCTCCCTTTGCCAACTCTGATCACACATGAGTAAGTTGTTAAACACTTACGATCCTTCCACAATTCTGATGGCAGATTGTATCTTCCTCTCCCGTGCTTCTAAGTTCTTCGGGCTACTAATTGGGGCTTTGTAGTTTCACGCCTCCAAAAAAAAATTTATAAATGAACTTCACACAAGTAACAATTATTTCAAATAATCTCTAGCGGCCCAAGGCTGAGTCATGCGACTACACCAGTCGTATCTCCTGAAGTACACTTTAATATGCATTGCTAATTCATCTTTTGTCATGCACAACTGACTCCTCTGAGTGATTATGCTATCTATAAACACCTCCTTCGTGAGATAAAACAGATCCTTGAATGTCTTTGCATTCTCTACACTTGGTAGGCGAATGCAGAAAAGTTCTTCCTTCAGTTCACCAACTGAGAAATCCGGGGCATGCCAAACCAGGTCTTCTCATTACCAGCATGTTTCTGCAGAGCTAATGGGGGTTGAACTAAATGATTGCAACTGATTTTCAAAGTCTTTGCCTGTCTCATAACCAATCTAACTTTTCCAGTATCCTTGTGCTTCAAAAACTTCACAGCTCCTACTCCCCTTTCCTTCCATTGATTCTCATCCTTATCAAATCTATAAATCTTAGCTTTCATGTCAAGCAAAACATCTTCATTTTCTTCTCCTGTAGTAACTGCAACTTCTTCAAGCTTAATAATGGGAGCAACTTGAGCTTCCGTATCTTCCTAGAAAATACTCAGTACCTTCTTTGAGAAAATTCAGGAACCTCTCAGTGGGAACTTCAATGATAGCAGTGACCTTCAAGTGGCTCTGGAAGACGAAACCTCTTACTACTTAGTTTGCCGTGTCCAAAACTATCCAGTCGACAATTTGAGGAATTTCCTCCTGGTGTGCCTAATGAAAATCCTACTATTGAAGGGTCATTCTTAGTATTGTTTTGAGATCCCCAAAAATCTTCAGTCCAAGACCATAATAGTCGCTTATTCTTCTACTTCGAATAGAAAATTCTCTATATTATTTTTCTTTCTGTGAATACCAGTTATGTTGCTCTATGTGCCTCTAAGCTTATTTACCATAACTGTCCCCAGAAAACAGTTCAACCCTGCCCATGACAGTCTGCATACCAAAACTCACGTTACTCTGTCAAGAGGTATCCGAGTAATGACCAAATGGGTGTCATTTTCATTCAGAACTTACAAGTGCCTTCGATTTCAGCTAAACAGGTTTGACACATCATACTAAACCTTCTGGCACATAGATTTCCTTATAACGAGTATGGTGGAAGGCAGAATTTTAACGTCCTCAATCTTGGTTTCCAGCAATTTTGTCTGATTCCTTAGTCGACACATAATTTTGGTCTTCTGCTATAGTCCAAAAAGTTTTCTTTTTGTTTTGCATGGATATCCCTTGGCGTTGTTTGTAATGCCCCAACAACTCATCGAACGTTTCGTTGTCTCTCTTGTTTCGAATCCTGCAAGAGCTGAACTGGTGGACTTGTAACGTTTTTAGAATCACATGTCTACCTTCTCGGGCACGAACTCAACTGTGCTGATATCGACAACAGTTGTAATAGAAGTGGCTCCATGTGTATTGTTAGAACTTCACAAATGCATTAAGGAAAGAAGTCGCCCGGAAGTTGATAAGGTGGTCCTTTGTCCAGAAAACCCGTTGCTTCTGTTGTCGCGCTCTCCCTTCAAGCTTTCTCCAACATACAACCTTGGATGTGTTTCCTCTAGTGGAATTGCGACTCAAGTCATCGGAATCAATTACTTTGATGGGCGAATTGCAGTCTGCTATGGAATTCCTTTCCTCTCGTCAAATCTCACTCCTTGCTATGTGGACGTGAAAGCCAACCCTCCTCTGTAAACTTTTCCAATCCACGTGCAAATAAAAAAGGGCCGCAAACTCAACCCGTGAGTGAGAGTTGGTCACTGGCCGTGGTCTCTACAAATACTGATGGAGCTCGCGGATTTACCTACGCAATCGCAGTCTGGGTATTCACGACGCCTTTCTTGGAGTGACCTTGTGGGGAAGGATGGGAAATTCGTGATTACTGAGAAGGCTCACGTTTGCTGTGACTGCCCTCAAATTTTGGGACCTCAGAGGAAATTTCACATGTTCAGTATTGTACAGGAAGAAAAAATTTGAATTCATTCAACCTGAAAAATGCCATCTCAAAGGCACTTCAATATTAATGATTGCACGAATTTCAGCTTCTATGTATGTTCTCACAGTGTTATCTGGGATTCCGAATCCATTTCCTAGTTTCTGGACTCTTTGCGGAAAAAGTTGTAGAAGAGAATCTGAATAGGCTTCTGCAAGTCTTCGTGCTCTGTCCAATGTAGCTTTGAGTCTCAATGCCCAAATAGCGATACCAACCTCCTTTCCTTCTGTTTCAGTAATTTCCATCTTTTGCCAAGTTTGCAACTCATTTTCAATTGCTATACACTCCTTTTGTTGCCAACCAGAAAGCCCAAGTTGACGAATCCCAGTCACAAGTGCTCCTACAGGATGATCCTAGCTAGATGCATTTCTAAATCTCCCTTCTCAAGCCAGCCAAGATGGTCCTCCTCCACTTTATAAAACATTCACAAACCTGTAACTTCAAAGGATTCTTCTTTCTGAATAAACTTCCACAAGATGGCAGGATCTCAAGCTCTGATACCACTATAATATCCCGAATAAGATATTTGTTGGATTTCCCTTAACAATACACTTAGAAATAAAACCTTGTGGACAATTTACAGCACATTCGAAAAACTAGTAGAATTTTCCAATTAATTCACTTTCCTCAGATATAACATTTAGATTCGGGTGTACACAAAATTGAGACACAATGCTATAACAAACCAGAAGATTCTTAAATATGACCCGTTATTTTGCAATAACATTCAGAATATCAACATGCAACCATGAATTACAAACTGGTATGATAAAACCAGAAACTCTTATAAATCCTTAAACAATGATATTGTCTTTTACAACCGCAATATAACACCCGGCAACTAAACGTTATTGTATTATACAATAGCAATACAATAACCAATACATAGAAAACCAATCCTAAATACAGAATTCAACAATCGGATTGGAATGAGAGGATAAGAACTTGTAAGCTCAATGAGACACCTGTAATGATATCTCCACGGGCAATGGGTTTGCGTCCACTACCTGCCTGCACGAGGGGCTACGTCCTCACACGGGCTGAAAGCTGAAGCTTTCTGAAACTCTCCAAGAGAGAAAACTGAACTGAATAGAAAAATCAAGCATAACAAAGGATAGAGCCTCATCTCCTTTTATTCTCGCAATGATGACCCTTCGACTTCTTTTTTGGGTTTCGTCTTATCTTTCCACGTCCTCTTTTGTCCACTTGGAATATTAATTTGACTTTTAATTAATGGCGTTTCAGCTCTCATAGTCAATTTAATATTATAGTGATGACCCCCCTTAATATTTCTAATGTCCCCAAGAAAGGGACATTACAAGTATATACAAGAATATCATTGATAACTATAAGATATTCATCATACTTATATTTTCTTTGGTATGTGTATTGGCATTAAAGTCTCATGATGCCTACCAAGAAAAATGTTTGCACATGGTCTCCACTATTGCATCTCATAGTATACATCATGCCATATCTCAATAATGTAACCTCAAAAGTTACATAAGAAATATACTATCATGATCTCCGAGGACTTCAACTAAATGAATCTATCATGATAGCAGGTTAAACCATTGTTAAGATCGCACCTTAGAATAGTAACTACAATCAAACATCAATGGGAGATCGTCACCTTTCATCTACATACTTGTGTAGTAACTCGCATGATAAAGAAGGAATATACACATCTTTTAATTTAAAACATAACTAAGACTCGGCCTCAGAAAATATAATTACATTTTAATCATACCAAGTTTACCTTTGAAGTGATCCACCTTCAATTTTGAGAGTACCTTGGTAAGGATGTTGGTAGTTTTCTCATTTGTGCTAATGTATCTAAATCGTATCACATTTCTTTCCATTGTATCCCTGATATAGCGGTAGGGCATCTCAATGTGTTTTGATCTATTGTGAAATATTGGATTTACTGAGAGTTTTATTCAACCCTGGTTGTCACAGTGTATAATAGTGGGGTCCATGGATTGTCCAATCAATCCTACCACTAATTTCCTCGACCAAATTGCTTCACGAGCTCCCATGGACACTACAATGTACTCAACTTCTACAGAATTTTGTACAACTGAAGATTGATTTCTACTGAACCAAGATATCATGAAAGTACCTAAGCTAAAACATCTTGTGCTACTTTTACGATCAACGACACTAACCACCCAATCTGAGCCTGAATATCCATGGAGATGTATATCAAAATTATCATATTTTAATCCAAGACCAATCATTCCACATAGATATCTCACTATACATTTTGTTGCTACAAGATGTAGTTTTCTAGTTTCACACATGAACTAATTGAGAGTATTTGTAGCATAACAAATGTCAAGCCTTGTATTCAACAAATACACTAGGGATCCAATTATCTGATGATAGAGAACAGGATCAGCTAATTCTATCTCAAAGATTGTATCTTTTAGCTTAAGTAGATTTGTTTCCATGGGAGGTTGTATCTTTAGCTTATGTAGATTTGTTTCCATGGGTGTAGACATAGGTTTGTAGTCCATCTATCCAAATCTATTTAAAATATCAATAGTGTATTTACCTTGGTTTAGGATAATGCAATTCTCTTCTTGCCATACTTCTAGTACCAAGAAATAGTGCAGGAGACGCTAATTCGGAAGCAACATCTTGTTTGCATTTCATAATGAGATGATCCTCACCTATGATTAGTAAATCATCAACATAAAGAACTAGGATTAACATATCACCATTTGTTACATTAAAGTAGAGGTTAGGATCTACTTCATTTTTGGAGAAGCCCAACTTGGTAAGATACCTGTCTATAATTTCATATCAAGCTCTAGGGGCTTGTTTGAGGCCATACAGAGCCTTTTTCAATGTGTAGATATGAAAAGTGATTTCATGGATACTAAACCGTTTAGGTTGCTATAGATATACTTCTTCATCTATAATACCATTCAAGAATGCAGTGCTTAAATCCATATAATGTATTTTCCATCCTTTTGAGGTGGCAATAGCAATTATGGTCCTTACTGACATGTTATCTAGCAACTGGAGCAAATGTTTCCACATAATCAATTCCAGCCTTTTGGAAGAAGCCTCTGGCAACAAATCCCACTTTGTATTTTCCAATACTTCCATTTTATGCGTGTTTGATTTCAAATAGCCATTTGGAAAAGACTACTGATATCTTTTAAGGCCTGGGTGCAATGTCCCAAACATCATTTTTCAGAATGGATTGATACTCTTCAACCATGGCATCTTTCCAAACTTGGTGTTTCCGTGCTTCTTAGTTTTTGTACGTTCAGGCTTAATAAGTTCACTCATTAGAGCGACATAATTTGAGTGACCTTTAGACTTCTTGCTTTCTCTAAATGTGCCCTTAGGTACAGCATAATTTTTTATTTCTTCAAGAACTTTCCTTTCCTAGAGTGGTCTTTGGTATTATTAGCAGTTTCAGGGGGTTCAGGAGTAGAGATTACAGGATTGTGCCTTTCTACAATTGTCTCCCTTTGAATATTTTGTGGTCTCTTGTTGGACATAAATAAATTTATCTTATCTTATCTAGCTTGGGACTCATCGAGGCTTGGCGAGTCTCGGAAATATAACTTTAGATCCAATTTTCTTGTGTTTAACATGCAATCAAGTGTTTCCCATGAACACATGAAGGTTCCATAAATACGCTTAGCAGCACCTAGTGAGACAGATTACAAACCAATCCATTGAAAAAAAATAGAAGACAACACTGAGAAATTATTGCTACAACTATAATTGATCCCAGATTTGGAGGGAAATACAGTTAACTACTAGATACATGAGATGTTTAGATCTATGCTATGAGAGTGGTTGTAGCCAAAACAAACAGATGATCCCTTATGGTGATGCACAAAGGTCTTTAAATGTTCAGCCAAAATAACTCTTTGGTGTTCTAGACATGCTTTCATTCAACCAGATTGGAAAAAGATGATCATAAATTCGTTTCAGAAACATAAACAGTGTTTTTTCAACCATCTATGCTTTTCCTTCAAAGATTGATGCTGATCTGATACCAGTCAAATGCAATGTTGGATCCATCACAATTTATATGGTCTATAGCCGTTCAAAGTGATAATCATTTTCAACCTTTGAACATCAATATCCAAGCTACTTGCCTAGGTGATAAACCATTCATGTGTGGATAAATCAGGTTCAGCAGACTCAAGAACAGTATCATATAGATTCAAGTTCATGAGCATAATGGACTAAAATGCTTTATTGAGTGGGGAACAATGACTGATATTTTCATACACGGAATCAGGCCTCTTCATCTAGCGACAAGAACTTAGAACAAACCCAATTCTAAACAAAAAAAGCAAATGGTGTAAAGTGTATAGCATATTCTGAATGCAAATACTAAGGACACCAGGATATTACCATCTGTGTACTTTGTAAGAATGCTTAGCAACAAAGCTCCTTTGCCATCCTGATAAACGCCAAATACAAGAATGTAAAGCAGGTAAATAAATGTTATGTCAGTAAGAATACAGTTTCCACAAGGCTGAGCAATTCAACAACAATTAAACTACAAGGAAAGAATGGCATGATTTTATGTTTTGAGAAAAGTGTTTCTTGTTAAATAACCTTCCCAAAAGGTGGAAACAGATATAGACTAGAGTCAAGTTTCTCCCAAATAAACCATACTCTAGTTTCAGTGCACATACTTTAGAATCTATGATCTCGCCATAGGTGGAAAGCTCCTTCACCACACTAACCATTTGGACATTTATTCGGGCTTTTAATTCTGGCAAGATAGCCCTGATATGGTGCACTAGTATCTGAAATAGAATAGTTAGAACTTGAATATCATTGAGCATATTTAACTACTTTTTGATAAGGATCACAAGTGTTCCACACACAGAAAACTGGGAAAGTATTGTTACCAAAGTTGAAACAGTAACATTCACCTGATTCAACTTCTTTGCTAGTTGGGGAACACCACAGCGATCAGCTAAACTATGGTAAACCTACATAGATGCAGGGAATGAATACAAATCACAAAGAAAAAGACAAATGATGCATTTTCATGTTTGTGCAAGTAAAGAAACGTTAGTTCAACTATAAAATGTAGAATTTATACATCCATATTTCTTCTTCAAATCCCTAAAAAAACATACCGGACGACTGCGGAAAAAGTTTTCCTCATAAACAAGTGCATCTCGGATACTTCTGTTTGCATTAATGTCCTGTTTCAAGCCACCAGAAACTAGTTAACTGCTAATAAGCATTCCTAAGTCAGTGGAATTGCCTTGAATCTGCATACAATATTTACAGTGACAATCCACAATTTTAAATACTCTCAAAGAACCAAGAATCTTCATCATCTCCATTACAAAAATGTAGACCTAGTATATGAATGCAGAGTGTTACTTATGACAAGAGATCCTTGAACTGAATTATTGCTCAACAAAACCCACAATTTCATAGCTACAAACAATATAAATCCATTGGCAAAGTGCTATCCTGAGTGAATGAATTGTAACACTTTCTTTGATGACCTTGTATCATGACGGGAAAAACAGAACTCAAGAACAGTAAAATCAATATAAGCAGTAACCAACAGAACAACTAATGTGAAAATATGACATTTTAGTATGTCATAGTTTTTACCCAGTCATAGAATCCAAAATGCTTAAAAAAGCATGCAAAATAATATGTTCTTTTACACATGCATATGATAGGTTTGTCTTCACGCCAACAATTCAATTAATCCAAACATCCATAGTTTACAGACTTTGGAGATTTCTTTTCTAGAGTTAACTTGTGGAGTTTTATGGTTAGCTTTTGACTTTTTTTGAAAAGTTTTCAAGTGAATGCCAGTAAGCTAATTGATGATTACAAGCCCTTGACTCATCCTGCATATTAAAACTGTTAATAAAACAGTCCAAAGAATGCTGATTTTGGCTTTAAAGCATTGTTTTTTACCTTTTAAAAATTATGGATATGGTGTGTGCTGCCCAAAACCACAATCAAATTCACTTGATACATTTTATAGCTTTATTTTGCATAAATCTAATGTTTTATTTCCAAAAAATTAAGTATTTTCCAAGTTCCTGAGCTTTGCCAACTCAGAAATTTTTCATCTACTGAGATCAAGTATAAGTTGACGAACTCTGCCAATATCTGTTCATTACGAACATTAGTTCTAATAATATAGAGGTACAAAAAGAAAATTTTTGAGGGGTAGCTTGCAATATAAGCACATCTATCTTGTGTGAACTTGAAGCATTGAGCCAAACAACTAAGTGTGGGAGTCACAAGGGCAAAGGCAAGGAGGGAGCAGAAGTAAAAGAAAGGGTTGAGTGCCTGCATGGCAGCAAGATGGAATTCAAGAAGCCATTGAAAAATACCAGAAATGGCATTCTCTTAGTATAGTAATTCCAAATTTCCGGCATACCTATTCTGGGAACAGATCATTTATAGTGCAGCTTCCTTTTTACCTTCAAAATCCTTAGGATTATGGAATGCTCTTTTTGATCAGATTACTAATGTGAGCAAGGTGTTTTACAAGTGAAAAAATGCCTCATCCATTTCATAGCTGTAGTGAATTTTACAAACCTCAAATACTCCAAGTTTCCCAAACTCCTCTTGCATTTTACATGAGTTGTTTTATTTTCCTCCAACCTCTAAATAATTAAGCAAGGACCCAGGGATGCTAGGAACAGTAAGAAGGTTGTGAACGATAAGAAAGAGACCTCAAATGAGAAAGTTTCCTTTTCCATGGCCAAGAATTGCATGAAACAGCAAGTGGATCAACATAGGTCAAAGCAGATCTTTGACATTGTTGATTTTACTTTTCACATCTCCAGTCCTCAGCGTTCGTTAAGGAACAAGAGTGGTGATAAGTTGGTTCAAAAAATTTATTGTCCCAATCAAGTGATCCAATACACTAGTAAAGTGGCATACAAGTTGGCACTCTCATGTTTTTCTTAGATCTCCCAATTCTCATGTCTCTTGGCTGAAGAAAGTGATTGCAACTAATGCTTGCCTTTTGACAACAATAATTGCATTGGATGAAGAAGGATCCATTTTTTTTCGAACCTGAGCTCTTTCAGACAAACACATTAAGGCCTCACAATCATTTCATTGAAGATTTCTTACTTCGACGGAAGGAACTTCAACTTGAAGATGCCACATGGCAAACCACCAACATTTTCTCCAAGTTTTCCTCGTCTTAAGCTTCGAGGATAATGCATTCAAAGTGGGTAGCACAATGTCTTGTATGCTTTTTCACTATTTGTTTGTTGTTGTGGGGATTTCACAGAATCACCCCATTGCAAATGAGACCCCCTATTTTTGTTTTAGTAGTAGAAATAGTGAACTTAAGTTGTCTTGGTTGCAATTTTCAAATCTCCAAGTCTGAGAGGTAAATTTGAGCAATTTTGGCCTGTTGGGGTAGTCAAGTCTGTCTAGAATTAGGCTAAGTCTATTAGACAATAGTGTCAAAACCAAGTGATTTGTGAGGAAATGGGTTAGAATCATTAGAAAATCCTTGTCCTAGTTTCAATTTCATCTCAGACAGTCATGAAGGGTTTTAGGAGGTAGCAATGCTGAAGGCATGCTGAATTCTGGAATTTTGATAGGTTTGGAATTTTTTGAAAACTCCAAAAATCTAAAATCTTTATTATAACTCTTATGAAGCTGAACCCTATCTCCAACATCCTGACATTATTTATATAAATATAAATATTAGTAAATGTAACTTAAATGTTATATTTTATGTAAAATCTTCCTACCCTCTGTTGGTTCCTAAAACCACAGATTGGAATCCTACGAGCCTTGCCTACTCGATGCTGGGATATCCAACCGGTTAAGGCCAACTTGACGGAACTGGATAATACGGTCCGAGTTCCCTGCACTTCCAGCTCTGCAAAACCGAGGCGGGTGTACCTAATCCTGGACGAAACACTTAAATCCAAGACACTTAAAACAGATCGATTAGAACACGAACACAATAAAAGTTTTCCAAATGGCAAAAGGAAAACTTTAAACTTGCGATTTATGAACTAAGAACAAAAGCTAATGATTGAAATAATGTTTTAAATAAAGTATAAATATAGATTAATGTAACAGACGAATATATTTATTCCTCAAAGGCAAGAAGTAAAACATTTGCCAACATATGGATTATAAATTAAGAGCAAAAGACCAGTGCTTAATTAGATGGGCAATAGAGTCAAAATTATCAATTGAAACGTACAACTTTATAAAATCTAATATATTTGAATTATAAACAAATTTGATAATCAGATGCGATGGATCAATTATTTGAATGCAATTTTAAATAACTCTAAAATGCACTTTAACTCTTACAGAGACAAATTAGACATAAATATGGAAACAAATAAAATATTTCACAATATTTATGTTTATCGAATTTAAAATGCGATAATGATCTCGTCCAATTATCTGAATATTAAAATATTTATAAAAAATAAATAAAAGACATTTATAAAGGACACAATTTAATAATAAGTTAAACTCTAATGCAAATAGAAATAAATGCGCATACAGATTATGTCGGAAAAATTATAAGTAGAGACACTCCCTAAGGATGATCTATCCACAACAAATATATCAGGACCGAATGAAATTGACTCAAAAATCCACCATCCACAGGCTTGGTTCAATAGGTTACTCCTTTGCCGATGAGAAAATATAATATTTCATAAGACACAGGGTAGAAAATTTTTTTTAAGAAAAATAAGAATGCATCTGAATATCCTATTCTCCTCCCTCTGTTTTGAGTCTTACATCTCCTATTTATAAAATGTGAAGAGGTATTGGTTTTTTAATCAAACGTTGCACCTCTTTAGAACTAACTAATCAATATTTATGATGCGAATAATACAAAGCATTAAATCGATGGCTAATGTATTCCATTGCATATAAAACTAGGGACTATTTTCTCCAATCCCGTGAGCGTATCTCTAGACTTTTGGCTTGCTCATCCTTCCATGTGTATCCCGATTTGATCACTATTGTTCCATGCAAACATCATACTCTGACTTAAACGTGGGCGCCTTCTTTGTGCAATTCCGACTCATGAATATTAATCCGCGTGGAATTCTCCATATGTTCTCCAAACTATGCTCGAAAATCTTCCACATATAATACTTTTCAAGTCTTCCGCCAGCTCCTCCTTGCATTTGATCCAACACCTGATACATATTCCATATCTGCAATCAAAGACAAGACGAAAATAAAACTTTAATTACCAAGTGACATAAAACAATTCAGACTCTTCCTGCGGCAATAAGAGATGATAATAGATTTTAAAATAATGTTCAGATGCCTGTCATGTAGTAAACTACAAAAGCACCATTTCAACTAGCTGATCGATGAACACCATGGCTCCTTTATAACATGATTCTTATGTTCTTTCTTTCAAACACAAAGGGCGAGGATAACTATAATCCTTTGAACCCTAATGTTCCTAAAAAAAATTTAGGATACACAGGCGGATCCTCAGTAAGTGCCTGCTGTATTAGCATAATTGAAGGAGTCATTCCAGATACAGTATTCACTATTATCAATACCTCTCCAGTGTCTGAATGAACAAAGGCATTTATTCCGAACTAAGTTCCTCACCATTCACAAGAATATAAAATGCAGGTCCTGCTAACTTAATGGAAAGATTTGATATGCCTCCATATTTTATGAGTGGCTCATCATCACCAATTTCCACTCATCATGTACCACAAACGATCAGTATTGTCCCTTGTAGTATTTATCTGCTCTATCAAACCCATATAAGTGATGGAGTCATCTTCATATGAGGCAACATTTTCTTACAAGCAAATCTGCCAACAGGTGTCATATTCACTTGAGATCTTTGTACAGCAACCTTTGTAGTATTGAACACCACTCTCTTACAATCAGGGAGAATACTGACAGGCCATGCAAGTATGTTATAATGTTTATTGTCAAATGTGACTATTGCATCAGATTTCATATCAAAATCTTCATCTCCAAAAATTTTGCAGTCCAAGGCAACAGCTAGTTGTTCCATTGAAAGAACAGATGCAGCTGCTTCAGATCCTCTACTATCATCACATTTCCATACAGCAACATTCCTCTTACAACCAGCAGATGAAAATATATGCTTCCCACTTTTTGCAAACATCATAACCCTCACACAAATTGGATGCCCCAAAGTTTAGTGTTCCATCACCCTCCAAGCTTAAAAAACTGAGTTGTGAAATTGGGGATTCAACTTGCAAATGAGAAATCCTAACACTAGGTTGGAATCTGACCATGTCAGATTTCTAATCCCAACAACCCTCAAAATTCTGCACCTATAAAAGCGAGTTTCAAGTGCAGATTGGTGAAAAAGGTGAAGAAAAAGTGCAACATGATAGTTTGTCGATGAAAATTTGCCAAGTTAAAGTAATCCCAAGGGAGGACTGGAATCTGCCCTCTATCAAGACTTCCAAAGTGAGCACATAGCCAGATCAATATGGCACAAGAGATGTGCTTGAAACCAAATGAACTAAGGCAGATTGAACATGAGCAAGATAAGCAAATTCACAAGGCAAGGTTGTCAATGATAATGAGAGAAAAATCTCAACAATTTGGAGAAATTTGCCTGTCTCTTGGGGAAAATCCCAACAGAGGTCTGATTTTTGTCTTACATTTTCTTGACAACCAAGGGCCTAATCCAAGTGCTGGGAGGGAGGAGGAGTTTAAGGTAGAAAAAAAATGGTTTGAAGCACACAAAGAGCAAGGTTTGACCCAACTGGGCATGGAGAATTCAAGTTTGAAACATGACAAGGAACAATCCCTAGAACATGGAGGAATCCGCTGTTCTACTGGGAGAAATCCCAAGAACAATGGGATTTCCACCCTACATTGGAAAGCAAAATCATTAAGGCATGAGGTGATGAAAGGAAGATGGCAAATGCATGATCAATCAAAACTAAAAGGTAAGGAAATGATAGAGCTTGAGATTCTGAAA
The DNA here is from genome assembly GCA_028749045.1 of Cupressus sempervirens. Classification (NCBI taxonomy): domain Eukaryota; kingdom Viridiplantae; phylum Streptophyta; class Pinopsida; order Cupressales; family Cupressaceae; genus Cupressus; species Cupressus sempervirens. The sequence goes on along the minus strand of CM053789.1, from coordinate 557,611,365 downwards.
TTGGTATGTTTTGAAAAACAAAAAAAATGATTAAGTGTTGCTAAAAATCCCAAGGGCATGGCAAAATCCACCTGTCTTCGGAAAAATCCCAAGGACAAGGAGGAATCTGCCTGTCTCTTGGAAAAAATCCCAAGGATATGGAAGAATCTGCTTATCTCTTTGGACAAATCCCAATAGGACCTGACTTCCGCCATGTATGGAGTTTCTTTTAAACATGTCTTTGGCCCTAAAGTTGTGTGGAGAAGAACAAGGAGGTTAAATGCATATGGAAACCATGCTTTGACAAGCAAGATGGATAATGAAGACTGAAAAGGAAACAAATTGGCCCATTAATACTCCAAATTTCAACCCAAAATCAAAGAAGGAAGCAAAACAAACAAAGTGAAGAAGACAAGGGAGTAGAGAAAGTTGCATGAAAAAATCATAAAATTTGTCCCAAGGAGAGGGTGAATTCCGCTCTCTTCTTGGGATTTTAATCCCTTGCGACCTCTAAATACACCCAAGAATAAGGCTGGTACAAATAAGAAAAAGAGGGGCGCAAATATTGATTTTAATTAAACCAATATGATGCACTTTTTCTCCCTTGATCAAATCCACCTGTGAAGGAGGTGCAAAGATTTATTTTTTTAATTATTTTACTGGCCCATTAATGCTCAAGTCGGCTTGTCTAGGAGGTAAAAAGATTCAAAGTTATTTATTTTATTGGTCCCTAAAAGCTCAAGTCGGCCCCTCCTTAGACACATCTTTTCAATCCCCAAGTCACCTAAATAAAAAGTTCTAAATCAACTCATTTCACAGAAAACTCAAGCAAGCTTTTCTCTTTTGTTAGGGAGCAAGTTTCATCCCAAAAAAGGCCGCAATTTTTAATCCAAAAAGCAGCAATTTTGGGCTAAAAGGGAAGATTTCCTTAAAAATTAGAGATGAGCGTGAGAAAATAAAATCTGGGCATGGTATGTTGCAAAACTCATTTATTTCCAGATTTTAACATGATTTCATTCCAAAATTAGCAAGAAGAAAGATCTTGAACTTGAGAAAATACATATTTACCTCCTTGTTTGATGTTGATGCAATGCAATTTCATGGAAACTTTCAGATTTCCTTCATGTTTCCTTACCAATTTTAAGAACTTAATGCATTTTTCTCCTTTTTTATGCAAAAGGATTGTCCAAGGGAAGGCCTGGAGAGAAAAGATGTGATGGCAAGGCCAAGTTTAAGACTTCAAGTGAGGAAAGGACGAAGGAGGGAAGGTATCCAAATCATGGATGGGTGCAAAATCCTCCATCATCACGCCAACAAATTGGACGGTTTCTTCAACTTCGAAAGAGCGAAGTCAAACTATCAAAGTGCAAATTCAAGTCAAGATCAAGATGGAATTCAAGAAAGCAAATGTACAAGTGAGAAAAATTTCATCAACTTGAATTTCCTCTGGAATCCAAGTTTTCTTTGAAAGGGTCCAAGCTACATGAAGGACTTCATCATTTTACAAAGTTCAAGTTTCAAGTTTGCAATTACAACCAACTTCAAATCATGGCAATAAGAAAATTTCCGAGAACAAAAAAAGGAGAATATTTGAGAAGATGAAACAATTTGGGAATATGCAATCACAATTAGAGGCTTGATAATATTGAGTATCAAAAGATATTTTCTCCTTACCAAAAGCAATTGATTAAGTCTACAAGATAAGGATGTTGAGGTTGTGCCCAATTGTCTTCTATCAATCAAAAAATCCCAATTACACATGTTTTAATCAAATTATGCCGAGCATAGACTTTTCTCATTGGCTCTAAAAAGCATTGTAACTTTCTTATTGGCACACAGGGTGGTCCCTTCATGCAATTTGATGATAGGGTGGTGTTGTGAGGTTTTCACATCATCGCCCCCAAAAAATTTTGAGAACCCACTTTTGGCCAAGCCTTGCCAATTTTTGCGAGTGTTTGGTAATTTTATACCTTGGACGCCTTCGGGCCAAGAAAGGGATTTGATTTGTTTTCACCCAGTGCGAAACTTGATTTTTCCGGAACATGTAATTTTGTCCTTAGGCCAAACAGAATTCAACAACATTTTTTCAATGGTTAGAACTTAGAACGATATCTGGCAGGATAGATTTGCAAATTTTGGACTTAGATGGATTTTCAAAATTTGATATAAAAATTCTGCACCTATAAAAGCGAGTTTCAAGTGCAGATTGGTGAAAAAGGTGAAGAAAAAGTGCAACATGATAGTTTTTCGATGAAAATTTGCCAAGTTAAAGTAATCCCAAGGGAGGACTGGAATCTGCCCTCTATCAAGACTTCCAAAGTGAGCACATAGCCAGATCAATATGGCACAAGAGAAGTGCTTAAAACCAAATGAACTAAGGCAGATTGAACATGAGCAAGATAAGCAAATTCACAAGGCAAGGTTGTCAATGATAATGAGAGAAAATCTCAAGAATTTGGAGAAATTTGTCTGTCTCTTGGGGAAAATCCCAACAGAGGTCTGATTTTTGCCTTACATTTTCTTGACAACCAAGGGCCTAATCCAAGTGCTGGGAGGGAGGAGGTGTTTAAGGTAGAAAAAAAATGGTTTGAAGCACACAAAGAGCAAGGTTTGACCCAACTAGGCATGGAGAATTCAAGTTTGAAACATGACAAGGAACAATCCCTAGAACATGGAGGAATCCGTTGTTCTACTGGGAGAAATCCCAAGAACCATGGGATTTCCACCCTACATTGGAAAGAAAAATCATTAAGGCATGAGATGATGAAAGGAAGATGGCAAATGCATGATCAATCAAAACTAAAAGGTAAGGAAATGATAGAGCTATGGTTAAGGCAAATGCTTATGCCAAAAGGCAAGGTGGTGACTGTCCGAACAGTTGAAGACATTCAAGGGTTAGCGTAAAAGGAAGATAGCGAGAAACAAAGACAAATTGCAAACATGATGGCAAAAGTAATCAGGAGCGATGATGAGGGTCACTGAAAAGTTCAGATTGCTATACCAAAGGTTAGCAAGGTGGTGTATGAGATTGTAGCCCAGGAGTATGAGATAGTAGAGCATAACTTGGGAAGAATCACAGATGACATGGAATGTGAGGAGATCCAAGAAGGCATGGTTTCAATTAGAGAATGGTTGAAGAAGGCAAATGAGAGGATTGTAAAGTTGTAGGCCAAAAACAAGTATTGGAGAGATTGCCAGCCTATCCAACAATCGCATCAGGCAGCCCTTCTGCAAGACAGCGGGAGCAACATAGAAGAGATATCGGCTCAGTTGCGTAAAGTCAAAGATTGGACCAGTGATATAATTCAAGATGAGCAAAATTTTTGCCTTCCTTTATCTCAACATTCAAGTCATTGGTGGCTATTTGAGACAAATCCAAAACATTTGAAGGGGAGTGGAAGGATTTCCTTCAAGTCAAGGACTTAGCCATTCCCAGGGTACAAGCATTTATCGAGCTACCAGAGAGATATTTGGAGAGAACCAAGTTGGTAGATGAAAGAGGAATAAGTACGCTGGAGTCTTGGTTTGTTGCCTTGACCATCAGATTGAGGATACTTGAAGAGACACATAATGAGATTGCACAGCACATCCCAAGCGCTGACACTTCCATTTCAACCATGATGAGCAATGTTGGAGTTGCACTTGATTTTGAAGATATCAAAGAGGAGAACGTCAATGAGATAGAATTTGGATCAAGATTGGATGAGTTGGGGAAGATTGCCATCAAGAAGAAGCATTTGTGCACCCTTGCCTCCCTCAATGCTTTTATCGGATGTGCGAAAGAATATGAGAAGGATCATGAGAAAACATTGCAAACAGCAAGCCACATGATAAATTCAGCTAAGCTCAAGATGAAGCACATGCCTTGCCCTCCCATGAAGGAAGTCAACAACAGGCTAGTCAAGTTCATTGCTTTGGCTAAGAAGATGAAACGAAAGGGTAGAATTATATTAGATCATTTGATGTAAGCCCAAGTGGCAAATTCTTCTTTCTTCTTGGATAGGATAGGTGTCTGATTCTGATTGGCTACCATTTTGGTGCCTTCTCATCGGTTGCACTTTTCTTTTTTCTTCATTGGTCCATTGATGAGGTGACATCTTCTCATTGGCCGATGGGGTGGCAACCCTAATTAGGGTTTTTGGGATTCAATCTGGATCGTTGATTTTGCCTCTTAATCTCTACCATTGGTTGTAATTTTGGCCCCTATACAAGGCCATTTGCTCTCATTTGTAAAGGGTTGAAGAAAATTGTTGCTTAAGATAATACCAAAATTGCTTCTCTATCATTGTCATGTCTTACATGGTGATTAAGAACACTTGGTGTTATTTTAAATTTCATTGAAGTTGTTAAAGTAGATTTTATTTCAAGAAAGTTGTTAAGAGTAAGAGTAGATGGATAGTTGCATGGTGATATTAGTGGATGTTTGATAGGAATCTATAAACTGGGCCACTAGCATCCTAGCGACTAGTTAGGAAGCCTTGCGTGGTAATATAGTCTTTTTCCCTTGAATCATTGCATCTACGGAGGTAGAGCCGCTAATAAGCTTTCATCAAATTTGATCCCCATCCATTTGCTAATCTTTCCATTCAGAGGAGTAGAAGTAAAGCATCAACATGTAAAGGAGAAGTAAAGGAGTAGAAGTAAAGGAGTAGAAGTAAAGCAGTGAGTAGTTTAGTAGTTGGAGTTCGTTTAAGACGAAAGTTAGAAAAGGAGAAGCATCATTGGTGGACATACTCTCCATCACCACCATCAACATCATTTGGCGCTAGTATACATTGCAATGCTAGATTCATCACCACCACAGCAAAAGTCCAACATCCTTGAATGAATAACATAAGCCCACCTACATGATTAACCAGCAAATCACATTAATATAACTAAGTTAGTATCCACAGGTGTAAGGAACATTGGAGTTTTTCTCATGTCTTCATGAGTATTTACTTTTCAAGAAAGGGATTGACTGTTTGATATTCCATGTCAAGTATTCAATTGCTATATGTTATGTAGTGGCACAAAACTAACATCAACAGGAAGCAACCCTAGTTAGGGTTTGTATGAATAAATCCTGGCCCTTAATTATAATTGAACACCTATAAAAAGCCAAGCCCTTCTCATTTGTAAGGGTCAAAAGAGCTAGATAGTAAATTCATTAGAGAAGAGTTGGCTAGTAATAGAAGTACAGTAAGAGTGGAGACTTGATCAAATTATTGCTACAATGCTATCAGAGTAATTGATGATTCATTATTGATCTTGATGGTGACTTATTTGATGTTGCTTTTAAGTGTTGCATGGGTTCTTCAGCTCCTCACTTAGATTAGATTCCATTTCATGTTATGTATGAGTAGATGAGTGGAAGATAGTGTTCAATGGTGATAAGTGATGAAGCTAGTGTCCATATCTTTTGGTACATTCTATTTGTGAGAATAGTGAGGTTAGTATGTGCCTAAATTGCATGTGTTTAACTTCTATTTGAGATGTTCATTTAGATTGTGCCTTCATAGGGTGTTAGGATGAATATTAACAATGTGAACGTCATTCCTGCATCCTCAAAAGCTAGCACCCTCCTATGCCTAGTTGATATTGCAAAGCAAGGATTTAGTTGGTTCCCAAAATCACAAATTGGAAATCCAAGAGCTCTACCAATTCTCCAATTGGATTACTCGATCAGTTTTGGCCATCAAACAGGAATGATCCTCTGATTCAATTCCCCTACACTTTAGGCTTCCCTAAACCTAAGCGTATAAACCTTCCTTAAGCCCTTATGATTTGGTTCAAATCTTTTCTATAGCAAATTTAAACTTTGTGAGTTCTTAGTGGCAAAATCTTTAAATTTGATCAAAATAAATATGAATGCTAGAGATGAGTAAATGTTTATATAAGATTCTAGCAATAACTGAGATGATGCTTGCAAGAAGGAAATACATAAGAGAATCACTAACTTTTATAAATCCAATAATAATATTTCAATGATTCCAAAGACCAATGCCTTGTTTATTTAGGTAATAGAGTCTACCACAATGAAGATTCTTATGTACAACCTTATGAGACAATATACTTTAAAAAATCATCAATTATTTATGTGCTCTAAATGTAGAAGATAAATCACCTATGCAATTTGATGCTAGTCCAAAAAGGATTCTAACTTCTTTGTTGGGAAGCCCAATTAGACAAAGATGAAGAAACACACATATATTTCACACTATCCCTCATTATCAAACAAAGAATGATATGACAAATCTAGCACACAAGCATTGTCAGATATAATTCAATAATTGCCTTATTGATCACAAAGGACAAATCCAAATTGTAATTTATTTCTTTGCCTTGAATAAAAACAAGGAACTTTTATTTATCATTACAATATAATATCAGTTTTTATTAAAAGCCATGCCTTCGCATTTGCAGTCTTCCTTACAAGATGTCAATATTTTTTATAGTAATTGTATTGCTTTCTTCTCTTTTTTTTATTTTAGGCACTCCCCTTTTATATACTAATGAAAATGTGTGTTTTAAACGAACACCTCTATTCAAAGCACCTAATCCTATTATTATTATTTTTTATCTTTTGTAAAAAGAAACTACTCGATGCATAATATGCGATTATCTAATGGACCGATAATTTAATTAGAACCATTTGAATCAAGAATATTACCCAGCATTTACATAGTAAAGTTTATTAGTGGCTTGTGTTTGGCATGATCAAGAAACATAGTCCATATTCAAGAAATATTGGATGAAACTTGAAACATAAACTCTAACATCTTATATCGCTCACTTCATCATCATGGGCAAGCTAATATGCGAATTTCTCAATGTCGTTAATGTACAAGATGATTGACTGGACTGGGTCTTCGATAATTAAGATGAAGCTTCTTTAATATAACTCCTACAGTAGTGTTACCACTTCATGTAAATTAATTATTCAAACTCCATAATTCATCTCTCATGTGCCATCAATTGTTTATGCAATATTGTTTATAAAATGATTCCTAGTCTGATGACGTAGAGGATTCTGGAAGTGGTCATCTCAAGTGGTGCTGACTCATCCTGATATAATCTGATCAAGATAAATGCAAGTTATAAATGGCATCGAGAGTCTCCTTTAAATTTACAATCTTCATCTACATACCTCGGGGACGCGTCCTCACCTAAAAACCCAAGTTTTTGAGACAAGGACGTCCCCAAAACAGGGGGACAAGTATGGGACATCCCCCTGTCGTCCCCAAAATTGTAAAAAACCTGGGAGACGTTTTTGGTACTCGGGGACGCTTGGGTGGAAAAAAGGGGATGACAAGCTGTCCTCAGTACGAAAAGGAGACGTCCAAACGGTCGGTCGTCCCTGATTTTTTCAATGCAATTTTTTTTCAAAAAACCAAAAAACATAGTCTTTGCTTTGCTATGTTGAACTTGAACATGATGATGATACATTGATACTTTATGGGAGCCCTATAACCTTTGTGCATATTTAGATTTTCAGATTTTTATGATATTGTTCATTGCTGAACTTATATTTAAGTATTTTTGTTCACACATTGATATGCAAATTGACAATTGAGTACTAAAATTAGTTATTATTTCCTAGATGGCATTCAAACTATGTATGTTAAGGTTCTATAATGTTTAAATGACATGTTTTGTGCTTAGTTTCATATGAATGACATGCATATTTGCAAATTTCAATGTGTATTTTAAAATTTCCCTATATATATAGTCATCCCCATTTGTTGTCCCCTCCCCCGTCCCCAAAATCGTCAAAAAAAATTGCCATCCCAAAAACTCGTCCCTTGTCATCCTTGTCCCAAAAACTCGGGGGAACATAGATCTTCATTGACCTGACTATTCTCAATTGTTCATTAACCATCAACATACTCATCATTTTTCCATGAAAACCTATTGTTTGTTCAATCCCAAGATAGAATTTAAAATAGTTAATAATGGCTAATCTATAACTGATCTTTACGTCTGATGTTATTCTTATGGCCTCTTGAACTTTCCGCCAACAATTATCTATCTTGGAGTTATCTTGGCACAATATGACATTTGTAATAGTCGGTTCTTTCACATCCACTTCTAAATGAGACACGATATGATTTCTTGATTGATTTTGCATGTGGTTTTGACTTGTGACTCCTCCAGTACATTCAGATATATCTATGGTTTCATAAAAATGTGCTCTATTGTCTCAAACTGAGATTCCTTTCGCTCATGCTGAAATATAGCACATTCTTATCCCACCAAATGTAGTTTCCAGAATAATAATCATTGCTGAAGAAACTAGTATTCTACTATATTGTTTGGCATAGGAAGTTTAGTTCCAGGTGTAATAATTCCTCCTGCATATCTCTATTTCTACCACTTCTGTGCTAAGCATGATTTGGCGATACGTTTCATTATTTTCTTAGCAAATCATTCATATTGTATGTTCAGAATTTCTCCAATAAGATTCCAGACTAATAGTGAGAGAGGTCTAATGTTTAGAGGAAAATGCAATATGATTTATTAATGCTATTGTCGTATGGGTGTTTCTTCATAATATAATGACTTGTAATGACAACAGTTGAATTTCATTTCCTACAAGTGTTTGCTAACTTGTGCATTGATAACTTGTGAGACTATCATAAAGTTAGGTATCATACTTAGTTACAATTAGGCAATAGAAACTTATTAAACTAAGAGCAAACCTTACACACCAATGGTTTGACATTATGCCTAGGTGGTATTAGTTAGGATAATATTTTGTAGGAATATGGAAAAGACTAATCATGATTGGCAATTTGTAGAGATCACTAAATTTTGCAAAATAGGACAACAATGTTAATCATAGGGCGAAAAGATTTAGGATAGAGCACAAATGAAGACCCTAAAAATTAGGGCTCCATCAGTGGCTCTTGTTGGGGACATATGCTCCTGTTGGCATAATGAGATTCTAGCTATCTCTGGAGAAGAAAACCATATTTAACCTTAACCAAGTCCAAAGTGAATTTGGGTGTCCCCAAACCCCCAAAAGTGAACCTTGATCCTTTCCTCTATCGAACACCCGGCTCTAATCATGCAATAACTCGTTCCTTCTGATAATAGTATGCTTTCCCTTCTTCGCCTAGGATCAGAATTTTCCCTTTATGTTTCTACTTCATCAATGCCATCTTCGATGTCTAACTTTTGTTTTTCCTTTGAGAAGTCATCAAGTGCATTGTGGTCCTTGTTGAATGAAGGATCCTTATGCATTTGATCAATCATATCAGCGTCTAGATCAATTTTCTTTGCACAATTGGCTTGGTCTCCACATTTAGAATGCACATCCTTTCCAAAATAAGACTTTGAAGATAATCCATATTTAGAAGATGTCACTTTACATATATCAAGAGTTTGATCAAATAAGATATTTGGAAAGTTTTCAGAACTGTACTCATCTGATTTCATTTTATTATGTTTGCCTAATTCAATCTTTTCTTGAGAATTGGGATGTAGCATCTATTCAAAAGATGGTTCATGCCTAGGATATGACTGGATGACCAATCTTCAAAACTATCCAATCTATCTTCCCCATCGAATGGTCTAACTTCATCTTAATTTTGCACATTTGATACAACTCCTGCTCATAAGACAAACTAAGGGAAGTCCCACTTCCTAAATAATCTTCTCCACACATTTTGAATTTCATCATCTTCAAAATTATCACTAGGCCCGCTATCTGCATCATGATGTTGATGGACTTGACTGCATAGAATATCCTATTCAAATAATAGATTCAAGAACGTAAAGAACTCAAACATATCATCTTATGCTTCCTCTTCAAATTATGGGTTTAAGAATATAGAGAATTCAGGCATACCTCCATGAGAACTTCCATCTAGATCATCAGGTGTTCTATTACACAAGATATCAGCAAATTGTATACATTTACTAAATTCATCCTTTTGAGAATCATCATTTGTTTGATCAACAAGACTAATATCTTCATTAACATTATCTCCTGAAAATTCATTTTGTTCAAATGTCGTATATAGTTCTATTTCATCTTCACTATTTGATTCCTAGGAATTATCATTTCCTTCGTCTAGACCCCCTAAATATGTGTTGTTCCATTAACTTGTTTATTCTAGTGGATTGAGAAAAAATTTGGAAACCTTTTCTCAAAATGTTTCTCATATTCCATTTCCAACAAATCTAAAATTTCTTCCATGCTGAGAGAATCCTCTTCTTCATTTTTACATTCGCTGACATTTGCTATCGCACAAGTCTCATCATGGATGGATTTTTCTTCATACTATCCAAAAAAATCTTCTCCACTCAAATCTGAAACAGCACTATATTTTTGTCTCACTTTGGTATGTTTTTCCTCGTCCTCATCATCTTCTTCAAATATCTGAAAAAGAAGCTTTGAATCAGGGTCATCTGGTTAGGTTCTCAACTCAAAAAAAATCTTTATAAATTCCTCATGTGGAAGCATTATGTTTTATGGTATCTCATGATAAATGCTTGTCATCCTCATGGACAAATGTGCTGAAGACTCCTCTTCAAATATCTCCAAACTGCAAAAAGCATCAAGTAGAGGCATGTTAGGATCTTCCATGCTTCAACTTTGGTCTTCATCAATGTCCGCTTGTTTGTAATACATGTTATCTTCCTCACTTGAATCATGAAATTCATATAAGAACCATTGTTCAATTTTTTTCCAAGATGAGATACTTTGTATAGGTAATGCTTCATGTGCTTGTTGTAACAGCCACTTTACTCGGGTCTTGACTAACATCATATCATATCAAAGAAATACAGCTAATACTTCATATTCATTGGAAGATAGTTATAACAGTTATGTTCATATGAATGAGATTAATAGTTACAAAATAGTTAAATGAAAATTTCATAACTAACAATTTGAAAACCCCATCAATGATTTTAACAAGGAATTTAAAATCTACATACCGTAGAATTCAAAACTAAAATCCGTCTAGGGATGCTTCTGCAAAACCCAAGTTAATACATATATGTCGCTTAGGAACAAATAGCTATACCACTTTATCGAAACACAATTACCATCAAATATCATTATATCATTTAAAAATCAAATACCAATGTATCAATTAGGGCGTCAAATACCACTATATCATTTAGGGCATTAAATACCATTGTATCATTTAGGGCATCAAATACCACTGTATCATTTAGGGCATCAAATACCATTGTATCATCCCTTCTCCTTCCATTGCTAACTATGGCAATAACATTCACTTAGAAAATACACTCATTCATTATTCACATAAATGAAAGATTGAAATAACAATCCATCAAATAATCTTATCTCTTGCATATAGATATATGCCATGCTCAGTTGGAAGTTCAACCGATCTAACTGGTTACTAATTACATTGACGAGAAAAGTTACTTTCATTAGAGGAAATAACTGAATCGATGATATAAATCAATCAATCATATCTTCTACTTGTATAAACATTATCAAAGTAAAAAAAACCTATTACCAACAAATGTTTGAATGCATAACTTATCTTTGTCTGGTGCATGTCCTAACATTTTAGGGAGAGGGGAAATATTGTCAGGGGCTTAACCTCCCAACCGCGGATCCTCAAAATATCCCTACAAAAATCATTCGAGAAAGGCCCATCCTACCCGGAATAGACACGGAACACCTTGTCCAGCCACTGAGCATTCTGGTTCTTTATTCCACCACTCAACTTGGCAACAAGGTACATATTGGACAAACATGAGCTTATTGGAAAATTCTTTTAAGTTCGAATGATTAAGTTATCATGACAAATCTGATCTTTGTTCCTTTTTTTGCATAACTTCCTTTTTACCTCTTCACCCTCTTTCTTGGCCATCCAACCAAGGTGAGTCCTTGGTCTCTGTTCATTAATGAAATTCTTCCATTAACGGTTCATTTGTTGAAACTCAGCTGATGTAAAGATGATAATTTATTACTGGCATGAAGCCGTCCTTGTGACTCTAACACTTCTCTCTCATAAAAATCAAAAGATTATATTTCAAAAATAAAGGACAAGCTAATTCAAGAATGAGAACATACACATTGCATATTCATTCTGTTTCAAATTCGAACAGGTCAAATTACATGGTAAGCTTCATCAAATAAACTATTCATTATTCATCTTTTTATTTCACAATCGTGCATCAAGAGGAAATAACATCGGCAAACTTATAACCAACTTGCATCTAGATTTCAGATGCATATATACCAGATGAGAAAATAGAAGTATCCACATAACATGATCAATGATGGAACGAATTCGGGTAGTCCCGACTGGCCGGCTCTTAATGATTTGGATGGCCAAAGTGAATGCCTGATACAGAGTCCCTTGTCAAAAAAAATAGAAAGCTCGGTTTCACATTCAATATCGAGAGCCGAATGGAAGGAATAAGAACACGAAAAGAAAATGAGAGAAAGAGAGCAGTATTGATCTTAAGCTGAAAGGAATGCAGTCGAAAATATATGTCTAGGCAAGAAAGAAAGCTTGAACTAAAGCCGCGGCTCAAATGGCAATTGTAAACAAGATAATTGGCTTCTTGGTTCACCAATTCCAAAAGAAAGAAATATCGCCAAGTGTACTCATCGTCCCTCACAGAGACCTATAATTTAAAAATAGAATTCGAACGACTCCTTATTAAAAGAAGAATTTATAATTTTATATATATATATATATATATAATTTTCTAATAATGTCATCATACTATTATTGTGTCCAAGGTCATAACTATTAGGATACGCATATCTATATATGTGCATAATTCAAAGAATTTATTTTATCTTCATATCCTCCCGATGTATATGCATACATACATAAATACATATACATATATATATATATATATATATATATATATATGTTAATAGAGACGAGCTTGAAAAATTTAATACAACGGTGGCATCATACCTTTATACATATGTGCATTTATATATATATAATGAAATGATGAGGATGCCAACATAAATTATCAAAGGTGCGAATTTTGATTATGTTTAAATATTTAAATGTTTTATATGTTATCCAAGTAGCTCATGGTATTGTCCAATGTAAACTCTTGCTTGCCTAGTCAATTAGCCTTAGCCATGGTGATTCAAGGTTCATACCTATTTGCCTAGTGATGGTGGTGCCCCTGTGCCCAATTCTTTTCTGACAATGCTTCCACCCTTTTGACGTGTTCCCTACAAAGAGATTCTCCACGGTTAAATCATATTCCTCAATATAATAATATTACCATAACAAGTTATTAATCATAAATAATCACAACAACTAACCGCCTTTTCACTTCCCATGAATTCATGATGAATAACCAACTTTCCAAATAGCATTAAAATATCATCATAATGGTTAGCTAGTATGCCAGTCTTCATATAAAATTATAACGATTAACCATCTTACAATTTCACATGATTGTAACTAATTTATCTGTCAATAGACTTCATATGAAACCTCAATGGTTATATGAACATTTCAAATGGAGCCAGATTTTGGGATGTGATACTTGTCTCACATTGTCTTTTAATGTCCTGACAAATAGCTTCATCACCTGATCCTCTACACAAATCTCATAATCTTCTACGAATGTATAAAACGCATCCAAATGTTGAAGCGTTGATTCATCCCATTCTCCATGGAGCTTTGGTACAAGTTGTAAAATCTTAGGGAACAACTTGTTAGGTTTAAAATCAATTCTTCTAAGATCCAATGGCCTAATGTCATCTAGAATGAAAGGTTTTCTTTGAAAAGATTCATACACTATAAAACTATCTTTCATTTCCTTCCAAGTCTTCTCCCTCACCAAAGTTACCCATTAAATTCTTATTGAATAAAGTCACCACCTCTTTCGAGGAATGTATTGATTTGTTGATCTTCTAGGTTCTTGCTTCTAGCAGAGTACGCTTACAAACAAATTGATACAACTACTTTCTAATTCGAATTTGTGAAATCTGAAATTTTGGGTAACTTCACAACGTATATTGTGAGTAAATCTCCCCAATAGAGTCGCTAATCTGTTGGTTCCCAAAACCACAAATTGGAAATCCAAGAGCTCTACCAAGTCTCCAATAGGATTACTCAATCAATTTTGGCCAACAAGCAGGAATGATGTCCTGATTCAATTCCCCTACATTTTAGGCTTCACTAAACCTAGGCGGGTAAACCTTCTTTAAACCTTTATGATTTGGTTCAAAGCTTTTCTATAGCATATTTTTTTGGTGAATTCTTAAGTTGGCAAAATCTTTAAATTTGATCAAAATAAAGTTATATGAATGCTTGAGATAATTAAATATTTATATAAGATTTTATCAATTTGAGATGATGCTTGCAAGAAGGATATACATAAGAGAATCGCTGACTTCAACTATAAAACCAATGATTATATTTCAATGATTCCAAAGACCAGTGACTTGTTTATTCGGGCAATAGTGTACCACAATAAAGATTCTTATGTACAACTTTATAAGACAATACACTTTAAAATATCATTAATTATTCATGTGCTCTAAATGCGGAAGATAAATCACCTATGCAATTTGATGCTAGTCCAAAAGGATTCTAACTTCTTCGGTGGGAAGCCCAATTAGACAAAGATGAAGAAACACACATATATTTCACACTACCCCTGATTATCAAACGAAGAATGATATGACAAATCTAACACACGAGCATTGTCGGAGATAATCCAATCATCGCCTTATTGATCACAAAGGGCAAATACAACTTGTAATTTATTCCTTTTCCTTGAATAAAAACAAGGAACTTTTATTTAACATTACAATGTAATATATCAGTTTATATTAAAATACATGTCTTCCCATTTGTATTCATCCATACAAGGTCTCAATATTTTTTATAATAATGCATTCTTCTCTTTTTTGATTTTAGGCACTGCCCTTTTATATACAAACGAAAAGGTGTGTTTTGAACGGACACCTCTATTCAAGGCACCATTATTATTATTTTTAAAAAAGCACCTGCCTGATGCATAATATGTGATTATCTCTAATGAACGACTAATTTAATCCAAACCATTTGAAACAAGAATATTACCCGATATTTACATAATAAAGTTTATTAATGGCTTGCATTTTGGCATGATCAAGAGAGTCCATTTTCAGGCAAATTGCTTGAACCTTGAAACATAAACCCCACCCTCTAATACTGCTCGCTTCATCATCATGAGCAAGCCAACATGCAAATTTCTCAGCATCGTGAATGTACAGGATGATTGACTGGACCGGGTCTTCGATAATTAAGATGACGCTTCCGCAGTATAACTCTTGCAGTAGTTTTACTGCTCCATATAAATTAATTATTCAAACTCCATAATTATCGCCCAAACATCTCTCATGTGCAATCGATTATTGATGCAGTATTGTTTATACAGCAATTCCTGGTCTGACGACATAGAGGATACTGAAAGTGGTCATCTCAAGTGGTGCCGACACATCCTGATATAGTCTGATCAAGATAAATGTAAAGTTATAAATGGCATCAAGAGTCTCCTTTAGATTTACAACCAACATTGACCCGACTATTCTCAGCATACTCATCATTTTTCCATGAATGACTACTGTTGTTCAAGCCTAAGCTAGAATTTAAAATAGTTAATAATGGCTAATCTGTAACTGATCTTTACCTCTAATGTTATTCTTATGGCCTCTTGAACTTTCCGCCAACAATTATCTATCTTGAAGTTATCTTGGCACAATATGACATTTGTAATGGCTGGTTCTTTCACATCCACTCTGCTAAATGAGACACGATATGATTTGTTGATTGATTTTGCATATGGTTTTGACTCGCAACTCCTCCAGTACATTCAGATATATCTATGGTTTCACAAAAATGTGCTCTGTTATCTCAAACTGATACTCCTTTCACTAACGCTGAAATATAGACACATCCTTATCCAAACGAATGTAGTTTCCAGAATAATAATTGTTGCTAAAGAGACTAGTATTCTACTATATTGTTTGGCATAGGAAGATTAGTTCCAAGCGCAATAATTCCTCCTGTATATCTCTATTTTCTACCACTTTTGTGCTAAGCATGATTTGGCGATATGTTTCATTATTTTCTTAGCAAATCATTCATATTGTATGTTCAGAATTTCTCCAATAAGATTCCAAACTACTAGTGAGAGAGGTCTGCTATTTAGAGGAAGCAAGGCAAGTGTTTGATGTAATGGCTGTGAAGATCTAAATAGATTAAATGCAATATGATTTATTAAATGCCTCTTCTATATGGGTGTTTCTTCAGAACATAATGACTTGTAAGACAACAGTTGAATGTTCATTTCAAACAATTGTTTGCCAACTTGTGCATTGATAACTTGTGAGACTATCATAAAGTTGGGTATAATATCTTAGTTACAATTAGGCAATAGGAACTTATTAAACTCACACTGGACCTTACACACCAAACGGTTTGACATTATGTCTAGGTAGTATTAATTAAGATAATACTTTGTAGGAATATGGAGAAGACTAATCATGATTGGCAATTTGTAGAGATCACTAAATTTTGCAAAATAGGACAACAATATTAATCATAGGGCGAAAAGATTTAGGATAGTGCACAAATGGAGACCCTAAAAATTCGGGCTCCATCAGATTGGTTAGAGGCTCACCCCATCATCAATATTATTCTACATTCTTAGAGTTAGATAGCTTTTATTTTCCTTGCAAGTTGTTTAGTTGGAAGTGATTTGAAGAAGCTGAAGTGTTGATATCCATTGAATGAATAGTGTAAGTACCTTTGTGATAACTAGCATATCACATCATAATAACTGAGTGAAAGTCCACAATAAAGAAGGAATCTTGAGGTTGTCTCATTTGACCACACCATCCATATATATTGTTTAGCATATGAGCATCCTTATTCAAAAGAGAGTTGGAAATTGGTATTATATCTTGGAATGCTATATCTTTGATTTTGTATGTTGTATGTTGTAGTGGAACAAAACTCACATCAACAAGTGTATATGTTTTGTAAGTCGCCCTTAGGTAGTGTTGGTGAGATTTTCATATCATCACCCCATTGCAAATGGAGAACCCCTCTTTTCACTTGTCAGATTGAGGATTTGGGTAGCAAAGTATCAATTCTGATCTTCAAAGATTGAGGAGTGGATGAATTTTCAAGTCAGCAAGGTCGCAAGCATAGAAAAGTTTTAAAGATTTGAAGTCATTAAAGATAAATTGCAAAACATAGTCAAAGGGAAAAATCCTAAGTGTTAGGGTGTTTTGGTTAGTCAACTAGTCTTCAAAGTGTACTAATGCTTATTTCACTTATAAATTGGGACCAAAACAACAAAATCTTGCAAACAAAGTGCAATGTCCCTAAGAGAAATGAGTTTCCACTAAGTTTGGACCAAAAGTCCCAATGAAAGATCCCTGTGGAGGTTGACTTTCCACTCCTGGGTAATGAAAACCAGTAAAAACCAAGTCAGTAAGGCAATTAGCCCTATGGACGTTGATATTTCACTCTAAGGCATGTGCATCAATGTCAAAATGCTAAGCCCCTCTATGGGTTGTTTTTCCACTAAACCAGGCACTTTGAATTTTTTTGGGAAAGGTTGGGGCAGAAAGACCTATGGACATGGATTTTTCACTAGTCCCTGTGAGTAGAGAATTTTAACTTCATCCTTATGGAACCAAAATTTCCACTAGATAAGGACCAAGTTTGTCCCTCTGGATAAGGAGCTCCCACTTGTCCCTGAGGGAGTCAAATTTCCCCTTGATGAGTGAATGAGAAAGCAAAGTGAAGCACCATTTTTCTACTCCCCCTCAAGTTGAACAAGTAAAGTGAAGCTTCATGGGAACTAGTCTATCCCTAAAAGGGTTGAAATTTCCACAATGAATGGGAATGGGAAAATGTGTGGAATTGTCCCAATGGACATTCAACTTCCTCTTCAAAGAACTAATGAGGTTTCAAGAATAATCCAAATGCAAGTGTAAGAATTCCCCATAGTGGTGAGTATTCAACCAAGACAAGTAGAAAAGGAAAACAGCTAAATTTAACGCAACCAAATTTATCTCTGTCGTCGGTAGAAACTATGTTAGCCGATGGAGTGATTGTCGTCGGTGTTTCTCTAGCCGACGGGGTGATTGTCGTCGGTGTTTCTGTATTCTGTAGCCGACGAGTAAATAGTTTGTAGCGGACATAATGTTTGTGGCCGATGGACTCCTTCGGAAGGTTCGGCAGATAGTATTTAAATCTCGTCTGGGATCATTGTAAAGCATCTTCTATCATTAATCATTCATCTTATCTTATGAAACATAATGTAATGTTCTAGCATATGCGAATAATCTACGAGTTCTGTTGTTCGTGTGTTCATTACCTGTGTGCATTTCTTAATAAATTTACCTATGCGGTAAACAATCCCTAAGCTAGTCGATCATCCACCAAGGAAAAAGGTAAAACAAGATGAATTATGCAATCAGATTATGATGCTATAGATATCTAATTTCCACTTGGGGGTTGAATGAAAGTTTGAAGAAAATACAAGGAAAATTTGAGATCTAAGGTCTCCTCGTGGTAATCGATTTCCACCAGCATGGTGATGAATGGAAATTAAAAGGAATAAACTTGCCTAGCCACCTCTTTAAAAAGACCTACATGTGAGACATCATATGCCTTCTAGAGCCTCTCAACATTTCACACATCATTGAATTGGTTCACAAAGTTCACACCTTTCTCTAAGTTAGTGGTCTTCGAAGGAGACAAGAAGTATACAGTTGTTGACAATGGAAGCATTTAGATTTCACTGTGTGAGAGGGATTTGATCTTTCTCAATGTATACTTTGTCACAGGTATGAAGCTCAATCTATTGTTAGTCAATCAGATTATGCTTGGTCCCACCAGCTGGGTGTCGTCTTCGGTTCGTACAAGTGCAATATTGTTCATAGGGAGTCTCGCACTACTATTGGAGCTAGTCTTGAGGATCATGGTCTATATAGACTCATTGATACAAGTGATTCTTAGGCACTAGCCATGGAAGTCAGAAGCCCTTCCATCAACAATCTTTGGCATCGATGGCATGGGCAAAGTATCCACTATCTCTCTCAAATGGCTTGAGATAGTCTAGTGGTTGGATTACCTCAAATTCAAACAAAATAATGGAATTCATAGAGCTTGGTAGGATGAGAAGTAGCATAGGACTCAATTTCAAATGGTGACACTTGGAGGGCATCCAAGGTCTTGCAATTGGTTCATGCATATATCTATGGACCCATGACCACCCCATTAGTCACTGGTTGCAGGTATTTTTTGCTATTTGTTGGTAATTTTGGTAGGAAAATGTGTGTGTATTTTCTTCAAGAGGTTAAGGCATTAGTGTAAAAAGAGTTGGGTCTTTAGATTGTCATTCTTTGGTCCAACAATGGTGGAGATTTTTGTTCATTTAAGTTCCAACTTCTGTGAATCACATGGGATTAAGCATCAACTTACAACACCTTACACCCCACAACAAAACAATGTTGTTTAGCAATGGAATTGTATTGTCACTGAGATGGTCACTCTATGTTGGAGCATAGAAATGCTCCAAATAAGTTTCGTGCAGGGGTAGTCTTTGCTACATTTTATCTTCTGAATTGATCTCCCACACAGGCTGTTAAGGAGATGACCCCAAAGGAAGCTTAGCTTGGACGTGAGCCCAAAGTTAGTTGCCTAAAGATTTTTGGCTCTAAAGCTTATGTTTGGGTTCCAAGACTCAGAAATTGATGTTCACAAGATACAGTGATACACATAAGGCTTATCAGTTGATTGACATTGATACCAATCTGTAAGATCCTTTAGATCCAAGGCAAAATTTCACCACTCCACTCCTTGTGATTTCTTCAAGCAATTTTTCTGAATACTGGTTCTGAGTTTACAGTTTGCAGATGTAATAGAAAATACTACTGATTTGTGTCTTTTAAAGTATGACATAAATAACCGTACATGAAGGAAGCAAGCACATTTACAGTTAAACTGAAATCCAATGTTGCTATTCGCTCTCATATCAGAACTGGGAAATGCATATTACATTTCTACTATAACCAAACAAGTTAGATTGCAAAAGAAATACCTTATTACCATATCATTTTGTGCAGTAGATGTTGTCTTAAGTTCAGTCAGTAATATGTTTATACAATTCAAGAGTATTGTTATGAGGTTTTCACATCATCGCCCCAAAACTTTCAGGGACCCCCTTTTATTGGTTGCCTTAGCAAATTTTTCGGAGTTGTCCAAAGGTTTTCGATTTGAAAATTTTACACTTTGGATGCCTTCGGGCCAGGGGGGATTTGATTTGGTTTATTTTTCACCCAGTGCGAAACTTGATTTTTTTTGAAACGTGTAATTTTATCCTTAGGCCAAATAGAATTCAAAAACAACATTTTTTCGATGGTTAAACGAATACTTGGTAGGATAAAATTGCAAATTTTTGGACTTAGATGGAATTTTGAAAAATTGAAATAATTGTATAAGCTTGAGCATCTTCAAAATGAATTTGTTAGACTGTCATTTTGGAAAATCTTGAATTTTTTGGTGAACAGGGAAATTTTAATAGTGAAATTGAAATTGGAGTTTAAATTTTTGACTGCTAAGAAAAGGATTTATTTTGTTAAAAAATTGTAATCGTATTGCAAAATTGAAATTGGATTAAATTGCAAAATCTCATTAATTTGGTTGAAATTTTTCCTAGAAGATTTTAGAAATATTTAAAAAATTGGTAATTTGGAACTGAAAATTGATTTTGGCTTGCTAAATTCGATTTTAATGATACTTTAATTGCCAAAACGTTATTAAATGAAAATTGTGACATCTCATAAGCTTACCTTGTTTCTATTTTTCAATTTTTGATCAAAACTAGCTCACAACTAGATGGGCCAAATTCACTATAGGGCTAAGTAATTTTAATGTTGCATTTAAATTTGGGTCATTAATTAAGAGACTAATTTAATTTTGTTTTTCCTCCAGGCAAGTCGGCCCATTTGTAACAATATCAAACCGGGATGCACACTCCATTACCAATTCCGGACAAAGAAAGGTAAAAGTGAAAGCCGCCGCGTGTACAATTCCACTCTTGTAGATCTTCTTTGCCATGGGGGATTGTCCTTCCTTCAATCTGTCCTTCAACAGTATCATGTTCATTGTACCAATATGTTCACTTGGAGAGGCAAAAAGTGTGATACAAAAGGGGCTTCCCCCTCTTATTTTTTCATTCCTTTTTCCTCCTCTTTGGGTGTGCCATTTTTTTCAAAGGGAAGCAAATTTCAGCTTGGGCAATTTTTGGGGCAGATTCTCCATTTCTTGCCTAGGTGAATTTCTACCCTAGGACAATTTTGTGGAGCAGATCTAATTTTTTCCAGCTTGGGCAATTTTTTATAAGTCTGATTTCTCCATCTTTGGCAGCGATTTCTCCTTTCAAAATTGGGCAATTTTTTTTGGTGAAGAGGCAATGTGATTTAAGGTCAGATTTTTGGCAAGTGTGGGCAATTTCAAGGAAGTCGAAATTCTGATTTTTGCTAGGGTATCATTATTTGCAAGGAGGATTGAAATTTCTAAGATCTGATCCGAACTTGAAGAGGACCCAGTTATTGGTAAAGGTGGATTAAAGGTAAAATTTTATTCATTTTTAGAGGTGAAGATTGGTTTTAAAGGCGGATTCTATTCCTTGTTCTTGCTTGGTTCATTTCCCTTATCTTCTTCTTGCAATTTTCATCCAGCACCTCATCATTCCATTGATAGGCTGAAGTTGGGAGATATAAGTGTAGATTTCATGATAGAACATCTGGAGAGGCAGAAATAAGCGAGACCACCCTAGGTTTGAAGTTGGGAGATATAATTGTAGTCCATCTTAAGGTAACGAAGAGGCAGAAATAAGTGGTAGACCCACCCCTAGGAAAGAAGGTTGGAGATTGATAAGTGTAGAGATAGGACTTAAAGAGGCAAAAATAAGCTAGATTCCATCGATAGAAAGGTTGGAGATTGATAGTGTAGTCCATATCATTTAGAACAAAAGGGCAGAAATAAGTGTTTAAGACGGTAGATGTTAGTTCAAGCAAGAACCCAAAGGGAACGAATACCAAAAAAGACAAGGAAAACATGATACCTAAGACCACCTTCTTCTCGAGAGTGAGGTGAATAAGTGATAACAATATTGGTATAGTGAACATGATACAGTTTAAGGACATATTGAAGAAAGAATAATCCCTCATGGTGAAGAAGATCTACAAGAGCGGATTTGTACATGCAACGGCTTTCCCTCCTACCTTGCCTTGTCTGGAATTGGTAATGGAGTGTGCATGCTAGTTTGATATTGTTACCAGTTTCATCATTTTTGATGAAAGGAAGAGAGTGTTGGCTAAAATCAGCAGACCAAAGTATTTGATATTCCCTATTATAAAAGCATGACAGTGGTAATGATGGATCAGGCAGCCAAATTATTTCAGGATAATCAGGAGGCTTACTTCATTCATCTAAAGCAGAATTGGTTGCACGAAGGCAAGAAGGGAGTTACCAAGTCGTCAAAGCTCACAGGTCAAATTTCAAATCAAAATATGGCGATCTTATTGTGCTTCTCAGCCGAATCATGGGCGTAGCCTAAGGTATACAATTCAAGAACTAGATGTATTATTTTATTGATGAAATTGAAAATGGAGAGAGAAAATTTGATTTGACAAAAATCATAAGTGAAAATTTAGAGTTGCAACTTAGAACGGTGCAAAATCAAAAGCAATTCTACATGGGGCCCTATATTTTCTATCTGATTGCGAGACTATATAAAAATCCTGGACTTAAGTCCTTAGGAGTGATTGGCAATGGGCCGAGGCAATGTTTGGTGCATGAGTGTTATCCACAGCTTCATTTGCACAACACCAAAGATTATAAGATGTTTAATGACGCCTTTGCCATGAAAACGGTAAGGATATTGCAAGGGACGCTAGAAGGCTCTCAACAGAAGTAGAAGTAAAAGTTAAGAAGTATGGGAGTTGGTTCATCCAATTTTCGCAATTCACATACATTAGAGTAGCAAGAAGTACAGTTTGTCCCAAGAGACTTCCAAGGTACCCACCCGACAAGATAGTTTTGATGGAGTTGGCTAGGCAACTTGAGCAATATGACAAAATGATGAAACTTAAAGGTGAGACAGGGATTACCTTCTCATTTGGAATAGGTAATGATACTTGCCCCAATCCTGTCGCCTTTGCAGCTGCGGTGAAAGAGTTAAGAGTGATATCATCTAGGATGGTATAGAGCAAGACAAGGATTTGGATCTAATGGTCTTATCAAAGCATCTCACGAAAACACATTCAAACATATTCCTACTATAGAAGATTTTTGGGCCAATGCACATGATGGCTTTCATGTGAGAAAGCTAGCTTTCTCAAGATTATCAGTGGGCATGATGAGGGCAATCAGATGGAGAGGCCTTGATATTCCCGATCAACTGGAAGAAGATGAAAATGTGCAAAAAGAGGATTATGATATAGTGGATGGAACAAAATTGGGTCCAGTGGATTGGGACGATCATCAAGATCCTTCCTTAGAGGCAATTACAAGGACAGCTGATCTACACATTGAGTTGTGGTACAATGAGAAGTTAAGGCAGTTACAAAATCGGAA
Source organism: Cupressus sempervirens (assembly GCA_028749045.1). Classification (NCBI taxonomy): domain Eukaryota; kingdom Viridiplantae; phylum Streptophyta; class Pinopsida; order Cupressales; family Cupressaceae; genus Cupressus; species Cupressus sempervirens. The sequence goes on along the minus strand of CM053789.1, from coordinate 557,587,777 downwards.
GGTACGCCTTACTTATGAAAAGATGAAACTGGAGGAAGAAGGTCCAGCAGAGTCAGTCAGACAGAAAGTTGGGCACAATAGCTAGCAACAAAGAGCAATTAAGAGCAAGAAGAGAAATTTGGAGGTTGAGAAAAGTAAAGAACATCAGGAACCTCCAGCAAAGAGACAGAATGCAGCACCATCAAGGGAGAGCATAATTGAGGCTAGAGGCCAAGAGGATAATACAAGTGGACAAAGGGCCGTGGTAGAGGTGAGCTCTAATTTGGATTCAAGCGGTTACAATGACATTACCGATTACTCTCCTCTCTCAAAGAACCAACATGGAGATGATATGACAATCACCAGCGAAGAAGAGGATAGGCCAATTGATATTGAGGAAATAAGCCAGGCGCCTGAGGTCGTTGGTGATGCTTTGCTAGTTGAACCAAATCCAGATTTGGGGAGATGCACTGCACCGCTATGGTTAAGGCAAATGCTTATGCCAAGAGGCAAGGTGGTGACAGTCCGAACAGCTGAAGATATTCAAGGGTTAGTGGAAAAGGATGATAGCGAGAAACAGAAACAAATTGCAAAAACGGTGGCAAAGGTAATCAGGAGTGATAATGAGGGTCACCGAAAAGTTCAAATTTCTATACCAAATGTTAGCAAGGCATTGGATGAGATTGTAGCTCAAGAGTATGAAATAGTAGAGCACAACTTGGGAAGAATCACAGATGAAATGGAATGTGAGGAGATCCAAGAAGGCATAGTTTCAATTATAGAAAGGTTAAGGCAAACGAGAGGATTGTAAAGTTGGAGGCCGAAAACAAGTACTGGAGAAATTGCCAGTCTATCCAATAGTTGCATCAGGCAACCCTTCTGCAAGACAACGAGAGCAATATAGAAGAGATATCGGCTCAGTCGTGCAAAGTCAAAGATTGGATCCATGCTATAATTCAAGATGGGCAAAATTTCTTGCCTTCCTTTATCTCGACATTCAGGTCATTGGTGGCTATTAGAGACAAATTCAGAGCATTTGAAGGGGAGTGGAAAGATTTCCTTCCAGTCAAGGACTTAGCCATTCCCACGCTACAGGCATTTATTGAGCTATCGGAGAGATATTTGGAAAGGGCCAAGTTGGTAGATGAAAGAGAAGTGAGTACAGTGAAGTCTTGGTTTGTTGCCTTGGCCATCAGATTGAGGATAATTAAAGAGATACAAAATGAGATTGCACAACACAGCCCAGACGTTGACACTTCAATTTCAACCATGATGAGCAATGTTGGGGCTACGCTTGATTTTGAAAATATCAAAGAGGAGAACATCAATGAGAGGGAATTTGGATTGAGATTGGATGAGTTGGGGAAGGTTGCCATCAAAAAGAAGCATTTGGACACCCTTGCCTCCCTCAATGCCTTTATTGGATATGTGAGAGAATATGAGAAGGATCATGAAAAGACACTGCAAGCAGCAAGCAACATGATGAATTCAGTTGAGCTCAAGATGAGGCATATGCTTTTCCCTCCCATCAAGGATGTCAACGACAGGCTAGCCAAGTTCATTGCCTTGGCTAAGAAGATGAAAGAAAAGGGTAGAATTATATTAGATCATTTGATGTAAGCCCAAGTGGCAAATTCTCCTTCTTCTTGGACAGCGTAGGTGTTTGATTCTGATTGGCTACCATTTTGGTGCCTTCTCATCAGTTGTCACTTTTCCTTTTTTTCATTGGTCCATTGAGAGGTGTTGTCTTCTCATTGGCCGATGGGGTGGCAACCCTAATTAGGGTTTCTGGGATTTGATCTGGATCGTTGATTTTGCCTCTTAATCTCTACCATTGGTTGTAATTTTGGCCTCTATATAAGGGCATTTGCTCTCATTTGTAAAAGGTTGAAGAAAATTGTTGCTAAGATAATACCAAAATTGCTTTTTATCATTGTTGTGTCTTGCATGGTGATTAAGAACACTTGGTGTTATTGCATGGTTTCTACTTCTGATAGTTAGAGTTAAATTTCTTTGAAGTTGTTAAAGTAGATTTCTTTTCAAGAAAGTTGTTAAGTAAAAGTAAGAATAGATGGATATTTGTATGGTGATATTAGTGGATGTTTGATAGGGATCTATAAACTAGGCCACTAGCATCCTAGCGGCTTGTTAGGAAGCCTTGTGTGGTAATCTAGTCTTTTTCCCTTGAATCATTGCATTTATGGAGGTAGAGCCGCTGGTAAGCTTTCATCAAATCCAATCCCCGTCCATTTGCTAATCTTTCCATTCATAGGAGTAGGAGTAGAGCATCAAGTAGTTTAGTAGTTGGAGTTTTGAAGAAGAAAGTTAGAATGGAGAAGCATTATTGGCAAACACACCCTCCATCGCAATCACCATCAACATTATTCGTCGCTCATTTACTTTACAAAGCCAAACATCATCATCATCACAATGAGAGTTCGACAATCCTTGAATGAACAACATAAGGCCGCCTACGTGATTAACCAACAAATCACATTAATATAACTGAGTTAGTATCCACAAGTGTAAGGAACATTGGAGTTTTACTCATATCTTCATGAGTATTTACTTTTCAAGAGAGGGATTGAGTGTTTTATATTCTATGTCAAGTATCCAATTGCTATATGTTATGTAGTGCTAAAAAACTGACACCAACAAGTATCAATTAAGAACAAGGGTCAATTTGCACTAAGATATTATGACACCCGATAAACAACGACCCGTTTTTTGCTCTAGATTTTATCAGTTTGGAAAGCAGCGGTACAAGCTACTTTTTCTTCAAAATGGTCAAGAAAATAGCATTTAGGATCTCACAACTAAAGTCGTGAAAGTAACGCATGCAACAATTCACAAGGAATGACTTCTCTTATAGCCTGAAAGTGGCTTCGACAAAAACATAAATGCTCCAATATGAGATATTTGAAAAACCAATAGACGTCGCACTGATATTTATGTGGTGAGATTTTTCATAACATGATAAAGATAAACTTAGTGTTTAGCTAGCACATTCAAAAAAGTTGACAATCTAAAAATAGACGTATAGTAGTATACCTCTTGACTTCGATTAACAATTCCTATATAGCCAAGTCGAAGTGGAATAACATTTCCAAGAAGAAAATTTCGAGCATCAGTTCCCCTGTCCATAATATCCAGCTGCATGAAAATCCCATCTTGATGTCATTTATATTCTAAAACTTGCAAGTTATACGAAGAGCACAAGACCTTTACATATTCTTAGGAGACATCATACAAAAGGTAATTCGTTACCAAATGAGTCCAAAGCTCTTTTATGACTCTTTTGAGATTATTACCTTTGTTATCACACCTATTGTCCGAGACCCTGCAACAAAATTATCATTGTAAGTATTAAGTATTGCAATGCACCAATAAAAGATAAGTACAGCAATTCATTCAAAGGGGATCCACTATGAAAGATAAAGGTCATCATGTGAGAACACATGTCCAAAGAACATACATAATCTACTTACCATCAGGGTCAGCCATTCTTGCCATCTGAAGTGCATCTGAATTTGACAAATCAGAATTTGCAGGAGAAACAGCTAGTATAATGCAAGTCTCATGCCTAATATAGGACAGAATCATTGTTCTGATTCTTGCTTCAATATCAGAAGGTTGATCGCCCACCGGGACCCTTGTTATACCAGGTAAGTCAACCAAGGTTATATTAAGGACATGTGGAGAATAGATTTTCAATCTGATTTGCTTGTCACATACACCCTTGTTAATTCCAACTTCTCTCTCTGTCTCAGCCTGCATAATAAAAAGCGATTGAGATGAAATACATTGACTCATACTACAATATTGAGTCTTGACCCTACTCATGATGTGCCTAGTAAGCATGCATATATATAGTACATTCACCAGCATTGTTTAGCAAGTTTGCAAGCTTAGATATCATAATTAACCACAATATTGCTTAATTAGCGAACTACCATAATGCTTCAAACTATGCAGTTCGTCATATATTTCTTTGCATCGCAAAATCTACTCTGTGGGTATGCAAGGCTTAGACACCCACTCGATGTATGTTATTATTGATGGATTGTTTCTTTTTTCTAATATGAGACCAGGTCAAACTGCCCCGTTATAGAAAGAGATGCACCATCATCCATCTATCTTATATGTGACTAATAGATTTTAAAGTGCCTTTTCTTTCCATTTATATAAGGTTTCTTCTATTATAAAGCAACAACGAAAATAATTTAGATTGTCATGTATTTTATTTTGCTGCAAAAACTAATGTGGGCCTGCTGCAGGCTCCAAGCACTGTGGACCTTGAGGCGACCCATCATTTCCATTTGAATGTGCTTTCTTATATTATAAAACTCTATGATTACCCCAGCAAGGTAGAGGGTCCTAAGTATCTTCATCCATAGGATCCAGTACAACTAAACTGTTGGCTAAAGGAATTTTATTCTAAATACGGGTATATCTCGGTCCCCGTCTTTACATTTGTATGCTTTTATGAGCTTTAGAATTGAATGATACTCTACCAACAAGGCTTGCTCCAAATCATATGTGTGGTAGTATGGTTGTTGTGCTGGTCAGGAACCAAATGGCTAGCACAGAAAATTATGCTCGCCTTGAATCAAATTAAAATCATTATTGATGCTTAAATGAGATCTAATTTCCTGCATGGAATAGTATAACAGCAGCATTGCTTTCTGCAACTAACAGAAATACCTTATTAACATTAAGAGCATACCAAATGCTTAAAGATCCCTGAACCGACAGAGCTTCTTTTGATCTGACATTTCGTAGAACATAATTGAATTGTGGAAAATTTGCAATGAGCACCATTGTTTGGTGCAAATTATGGAAATACTTTATTTCTTTAAAATTAACACAGTAGATGCTTGCTTAACAATCCCAGATCCAACATATTGCCTTTAGTATGATTAATATTTTGCAAAAGATGATTAAAAATTGTAATATCAGCACCATTACCCGCTGTTCTTATTTTCATTAAAATTAAAAAGTAAAAGCATGGTCAATACATAATAATCACTGAGCTGACATAATTTCTTCATTCTGAATAATATTTTGCAGAAGATAATAAAATTGAGGTAAATTTGTATATCAGCACTATTACTTGCTGTAAAATATGGAAATACCTTAATTCTTAAAATAATAAAAGTATGCCCAATTCTTAAAGATCCCTAGACTGACATAAGTTCTTTATTACAACTGATATTTTGCAGAAGATAATTGCATTCTGGAAAAAATTTGTGTCAGCACCATCGGTTGCTGCAAATAAATGAAAAATATTTATTCGCATTAAAATTAAAAAGAATGGCCAATGTTTAACGATAGCTAAACCAACATTATTTCTTCAGTTTGCACTCTGACTAATATTTTGCAGGAAATAACTAGTTGTGCCAAATCATAATGTCCCCTTTTTGGGACATTAGGAATTCTGAAGTCAAATTCATAAAAATCAATTTTGGTTTAAGAAAGTTGGTTAAAGGTGACAAGAAGGAAAACAACGAAAGGAAAAGAGAAGGAAACTGAAGGGTCACCATTTTGAGCATAATAGAAGGAAGAGGAATTCATTTTGAGCATGCATGGTTTGTGATTCAGACTTCATTTTCTCCCCTGGAGAGTGATTTTGGAAAGCTTCAGCTTTCATACAACCTGAGGACAGAAACCCTCGTGCCAGTAGACAGTGAACGCACCCCAATTATCCATGGAGACGTCACAACAAGTGTCTCACGTGTGCTTACAAGTTATTTCTTAGCTTTCCAATCTGACTGTAATACTGTGTTTAGAATTGGATTTGTGATAGTTGGTTATTGTATTGCTGATGAATAATGCCATAACGTATTTTGAGATATTTTAATGAACGTCAACTAGTTCATTACTGGTTATTTTGCAAAATATATATGTTTATATTCTGAAAATAATTTTGAGGTAAATTTGGAGATAATATCCTACTGGGATATTACACAGATTTATATATCACTAGTGTTTCATGGGGATGCATACCTCTATAGGACAGGGATGTCCCAAAGTAGCAAAAGCTTAGGGGAAACATTCCCCCACTATTCTTTCACCACGATCATATACCTAGGACATTTTTATGACATCATATTTGGAGAGTTCAAGAATACTCCGAGACATTCCTGTAACCCTCAAGGGAGTCAATTGTGTCTCCTTAATGCACCAAAAATGCCCAGGCATGACCTTCCCTCCCCTTTAACTCCAACCCTAATAGTTTATGGGCTCCAACAACATGGGCTCCAACAACACCCCAAGCTGTTATCAAAACTTAAAATTTTAAATCTGATGAACAAAGATTTAGTTGGAAATAGTAAGATTTGATGCTACAAATACATGGTGATAAAATTGTGAAATGGCATGCTCCATGAAGGTTGGTGTGGTTTCAAAGGCATTAACTTGGGCTTGGGAGAGCACTCTGGCAGTGGCAGGATGGTGGTGCCCCAACCCTACCACTGCCATACCCAAATCTAGGCCCTTGGTCACCGTCTGGGGAGAACTGTCCCACCACCTAAAACTTTGTCATGTCTCCTTCTACAAATAAGATTAAATAATGAATAATAATAATTAAATAAAAAGCATAATTAGAATAAATTAAGAATTATTAAATTTAGCTAAATCAAACAAATTGTCAAAAGGCATGAATGCAAACATTTTGTCTCCCTCAAATGAGAGATATAAAAGGGAAAGAAGCGAACTTCATTTGAAGGAAGGAGGGAAGGAGGACAAAAAAGTGGAGCATAAGAATTAAGGAAGTATTAAGGGGAAAACAAAGGGAAGAAAATAAGAAAGTAACGTTCAAAAGGTGAAGGGTTGTGACTCTTCAAAAGGGTTGTGATTATGAAGATTATCACTCTTAGAAATGGTGGTAATTATAAAGGGTTGTGACTTTTCGAAAGAGTTGTAATTACTAAGGTTGTGACTCTTTGGAAAGGTTCTAATTTAAGAAACATTGTGACTTTTTCAAAGGGTTGTAGTTGTGAAAAGTTGTCTCTTCTAAAAGGGGTGTGATTATGAAGGATTGTGACTTTTTGTAAGTGTTGAAATTATGAAGGGTTGTGACTCTTTGAAAGATGAACAGTTATGAAGGATTGTGACTCTTGCCAAATGGCAGACATTATGAAGAGATGTGAACTCTCCCTTACATGAGAAGATATAAAGAAGAAGGATCAAAGAGAGTAGGGAAAAAAGTGGAGGAGATATAGAGCATATTTCAGAGCATAAGTATAAAAAGGGCTCTGAAATAAGAGTTGAGAAGATCTGGAAGAAGATATGAAGATTTTAAAAGTACTAAAGACAAATTTGAAAAGCAAGAAGTACGAAGTGAAAGGGGTAGCAGTTTCTGCCAGACAAATGTATCTTTTCAGAACCAAAGCATGGGAACCTTTTTCATAAGGGCATTAATAAATGAAAGGATGCAACTCCCTACACTCAAAGGAGATAATAAAAGAGAAGAACTTGGTTGAAGAAGGGCATGAAAGCAAAAATGGAGATCAATCAAGAATATAATATATTACTCACAAAGGCACTAGATAAGACCTGCAGTGGAATAGGCACAAGTTACATCATTTAAAGGCACTATCTTGCAAGAGTTAATCCACATTAGCGGAGGAGGTTACAATAAGGGGTATGGTGAGTCCCTATGCCAACCCTACAAAGTGTAGGGCCAAGGAGGATAGGCAAAATTCGCCCTTGGGCCTAGGGTTGGGGTAGGGCACCCTTGTGTAATTTTCTATCCACCATAAGGAAGCCAAAATATTACACAATACATCTTGTATGGATTGGAACACTCTTTATATATTATATCCTGTTAACAGTAGACATAGTTAGTCCTCGAATGTATGTTTGTGCTCACGTCTCCTTTTGGTGTTGCAGATCTAAATCAGAAAATATCTTGTAAAGAGGCATTTTTATTGGTAAAGTTATATCTCTAACCATCGTACGATTCTTATTTTAATGGAAATTGTGATTCTAGGGCAAAGGGCAATCCCAAAAAGGGGACATTACAGACTCCATAAAAAATGTCATATCAGCATCATTGCTTCCTGTAAATTGTGGAAATATCAAATACTTATAATCTTTAAAATTAAGAAGCAGAATCAATTCTTAAAATTCCCTGAACCAGCATAATCCTTTAGTCTTGTGACAAACTTGCATACCATCAACATTACTTACTGACAATTATACAAACACTTTATTTTCTTTAACGTTAAAGTCATGATCAATGCCTATAGATCCTTAAACTGACATAAGTTGTTTAGTCTGACTGAAATTTTGCAGAAGAAGATTATATTGAGAAAAATTGCACATCAGCACCACGGCTTGCTCCAGACAAATGAAAATGCCTTACTTTCGATTTTATTAAAATGCATAGTAGATGCTTATAGATCCCTAACCAATACAGTGTCTTTAGTCTGGCTAAATTAAGCAGGCAGAAGTAAACTGAATTGAAGTAAATTTGAATGTCAACATCATTGGTTGCTGCAAATAATGGAAATGCCTTATTTCATTTAAACTTAACTCAGATTCCATGCGCCACGATCCCTCAATTGAAATAAGTTCTTTAGGCTGACCGATAATTTGACTGCGCAATTATTTGTTCCAAATTCTTGCCATATTTCCTTTGAAATTAAAAAGCGTAGGCTGTCTTTAAAGATCCACGACGACGAAGATAATTGAATTGAAGCAAATTAGCATTACAATACCATTGTTTGCAGCAAACAATCGAACTGCCTTGATTAAAGATCCCTGAATTAACATAATCTACATAATTTGACTAATATTTTGAGGAAGATAGTTGAATTGTGGAAAATCGCATGTCGACAGCATTCTTTGCTCCAAACTACTAAATTTTGAAAGCATAGTGTATGCTTAAAGTTCCCTAACCATCATCATTTCAATAGCCTAACTATTAGCTTGCAGAAATTATTTGAATTGTGGCCAAACTTGCATATGAGCACCATCGATTTAAGAAAATTATGGAAACATCTTATTTTCTTCAAAATTATAAGTACAATCAGTACTTCGTAACTGACATACTTAACTTAGTCTGACTTATATTTTGCAAGAGGTATCAAAGAAATCAGCATGTAAAAGAGAAAGACCGACCTGAATCTCCGATCGAATGACAGAGAAATCAAAGAAACGCTTGCCAGGAAGATGAAGAAATTCACCCCATTCGAGAGCCAGGGCATCTTCCTTCTCTTTGTCTTTCCGGGGGGCGGGAATTTGAACGAGCTGAAGGACGAGGGGGCGCCGAGTGCAAATATCGGCGCCACGCGGAAGAAAGTCGCGGCCAACCAGAGCCTCCAGAACGCTCGACTTGCCGCTGCTTTGGCTTCCCACCACCGCCACCTGTGGCAAATCAATGGTGGAGGCACTGCCCAGCTGCGCAAATATGTCCTGCAGTCTGTTAACTACGGGTATGACCGCTTGCCCTAATGACATCACCATCTCCTGCTGCTCTGCCATTCATTCACAATTCAATTCAACTCAACTCAAATCAATTCTCTTCGACTCTGTCAATTCTCCTCAAATTCGGAATATATTTCTTTCGCGCTTCCAGTATCACTTTGGAAATGCTTGGGCCGCAAGCTACTTTATATAATTAAATATAACCGTCATGCATATAAACCAGGAATACATATACTTGAAAATCCTCTGTTCTTAATCACCTGGAAGTTGCTCTGCGTAGACCATGACACGAAAACATGGCAATATTTATTATTATTATTATTAAACTCGTAGTATTTGTGGTCGAATGGATTTCAAATATTTGGAGCAATGAATTTAAACAGATATTTTTTAATTTACCTAGGCTACTCCTAGGAACTTTGGTCAACCTTTACAGCATGTCTCTACTTTTATGTACCTCCACATGTTTCTACACTACTGAATTTTGAATTTATTATAGTTAAGAATTGATATTGGTAACCTTTTAGTATATGGTCGAGTTATCTACCGACTGGGCCAATTCTCTTTCTATTAATGTATAAATATCTTATTAATTTTGAATTTGAATTTTTTGAAAACAGTAGTTTTCGATTCTAAGATCGGCATTTACTCAAAGGCAATGAGACATACCTTGCTTTAGCTTAATTTTGTGTTTGCTTCAGCAAAAATCTTGAGCTTGTGCTTCATTTTTCTTGTTTGTTTGGTTTTCTTTTGTATTTTTTATCTCTCTTTGTGTTTTAGGTCTTTATTTTTCACATTTTTAAATTGTTGAGTTGTTACATTTTTGAAAAAATATGACTAATGCAATCAAGTTTTGAAATCTTAGTTGTAAGTGATATTATTTTCCTTATAATGCTTGTAATCGAGATTTTAAATCTCTAATTGCAAGTATTATATTATTTGAGTTTGTAAAGGCGTAAAATCTCTAATTGGAAGTATTATATTATTTGAGTTTCTAAAGGAGTGTTACTTGAAAGAAATTTTGAAACTTCGCTTATCTTGTTGGGCTCGATTTTGGAGCATATTACAAGTTGCAATCAAGATTTTAAAATATGATTGCAAGGGGTAGGTATTTTTGTAGAAGTTTTTACTTGTTTTCTAAAGTCTAAAACTAGACATTTTAAATGTGAAATTTTTTTATAAAGTTTTAAAGGCTTTTAAACTTGTAATCAGGACTTTAAACTTGCCTAACAGTAAATCTATATTTTTAAATATAGTTTTCTACTTGTAAATGGCAAAGAAAAACCCGATGTATGAAACATTTCTCATGTTGGACCTTTTACTCTTCTATACAACTTGTTAAAGATCATATAAATCCCAACAATGAAGTTTGAAGCTATTTTTTTTCAAATTCTAAACTTGCAACATAATTTTATAGAGTTTTCTTAGTTTTTACCAAATTTTGGTCATTTTTTATAAAAACACAAATATTTTTGTATGAATATGGGTTTGTTTGCAAGTATTTTTAACACTTTTGTATTGTTTCTTCATGACTAGCAATGCCAAGTTTTTTTTTCCTTATGATTTTGTGAAAAAGCAACTTGTATATTTGTTATGCTTAGGGGTTATTTGCATTGGTTTTTTGTTTTTTGTACATATGTATTGAAAGCAAGCATGGAATCTAAAAATACAGATTCTAATATGTCTTTCCTATGGCAATGTCAAGGAGCTAAATGTTCTTTCCATGAATATGCCCTTCACTTGGAATCAGATTTCTAAATTTTGGTCCCAACTTGCAATTGAGATTTTGATTAAAAAATGTTCCTTACTTGCAATTGAGATTTTAAAAATCGAATGCAATTGAAAGCACTTCTCCAAAGTACATGTAATTGGGTTTCTAAATCTAATTACAATTAAAAGTTATCTTCCACAATATATGTATGCATTTGCAAATTGAACTTCCCATTTTTAGTCTAAATGCATATGTTCTCTCTACTTGCAATGCCCATTAAAACTGCCTTTTTTTCATGGACCTCATTTTAAAAGTTGATCCCGTCATTTTTCTACGAAATCTTCTTTTTTGAAACCCCTATGTTCTAATTCTTCACATGAATATATCCAAATCTACAAAGTTATAGCTTGAAATATTATGTTATGGCTTCTTCAGTTACCAACAAATGACATAATGCAAGAATGACAACATGATAGAGCCAACAAAGAGGGGGATGAATAATGGAATGGAAAAGAGCATAAAATGTTTTCAAGTCAAGGATGGAAAGAAAAGTCGACAAGATGCTTTCCCAATAATGGTTGTTATGATATAGAACAATCAGGGATGCAAGTTCTTGTTCTAGTTTAAGATGCTTCCACCAAATCTGAGTTCTTCAGTCACAGAGCATCATGTAGTAGGATAAGGATTGTGACAAAAGATTATGTAATCAGAGTTCGATCTTGTCAAGCACTTTTTTTTTTTCATCATGTATTTTGTAATTTTTTCATTTGAAAAATTACATGTAATTTTAAAAAAAAATTGAAATTACAAGTGAATTTTTTACCTATAACGTTATTACATGTAATCAAATTACAAGTCAAGTACATTAGGACTTGTAGTTTAAATATGTCAAAGCTTGTTGCCTATTTCTCCTACCATTTTCTCTCATCCCCTCACCTATATAAGGAGGGAGCCTCATTGTAATAGGGATTTTTTGGCAAGGCAATAAAACTCTATTGGTTTGTATATGCACTCTATGGGATTTTTTGCCTAGACATAAATTAGATTTCTTCAATAAAATTCTATGGGATTTTTTGGTTAGATGTAAATTAGATTTCTTTCAATAATAGAGGTGGATCATTTTGAGATTGTGTGTTAATGCAAAATGTCATGTGACAAAATTTTCTAAGTTGATTATGAGATTTGTGTTTTTATCCAAGAGGAATTTGAAATCTATCTTGCAAAATTTGAGTTTCATATTGTGTTCAAAGTTATAATTTAGTTTTAGATTTTCTCTTGTGGACTTTGAATTTCTTACCAAGTTCAAGATTAACATAGAATACTCAAGTAAGGGAATATCTTGTAGAATTTGTTCTACTCTATTTACTTTATTTATGAATGCAAGGTTAAACATGTGTTCTACAATCCTAAGTTACCAAAAGTTATTGGTACATTGAAGGTTATTCTTGTGTGCATTTGTATTATAACTACATCAGCACATACAACACTTTAATAGGACATTAGTTTTGTTAACCAATCAAATACAATGCAATTGACTACCAAAGAGTATCTTATTTCTTTGTATCTAGAGAGAGTGTAATCAAGGTTAAAAGTGCTCTCAAGTTGCATAGATCCAAACCAATGACATTACAACCCTAGAATGGAAAATTAAAATCTCCTACAATGCACATTATGTAATTAGGAATGAGTACATCTAAAGCCAAACATGATTCAATTGTAATATATTAGCCATGAATTGAGCTATGTGAATACAATTAAGCTAAGTGAGTGATGAATTCTACAACATTTAATTAGCATATGAAATTGTGGATACTTTTGGCTTAGAAATGATGTCTTTTATAGAAGTTGAGATTGACTCAATAGTTGTGATTAATCCATGAGGAAGGGTTCTATTTATTTGTACTTGATCCATGGATCATGTGATTAGCTCTAATAGGCTCAATTAGTGTATGATTGTGCTTTTGTACTGACTTGTATTGTAGAGCATTTATTTAATTTATTTTGATTAATTACCTTAGCCATGTGTTTAATGAGATTGAATTAATCCAATGGTAATTAATAGGGGATTCAATCAATTTAGTGATGTCTAATGATGGATTAAGCCAACTTGATGATTTTGATGTATTATGCTAGTAATTGGATAACCAAACTAGCATAATTAAGAGGATAATTTTGAATTACAAAAAATAGGGACTTCGGTTATACTAGCCCATTTTAGGGTTATTACATGTTCCACTCTTTGAATCGATGTGCGAGAAGTCTATTGATTTAAAGAATATATAATTTTGACTCAAACAATTTGACATGGAGCGATAAAACTAATTTTGATGTGATGGTTGAGAATTATGAGCTTGACCTAACAAAATTTAATTTGAATATGTGAAACTATCAACTTTGAACTTCATTAAAGATACAATATTGATTGGTAAATGGTGGGATCCTTCTTTTCATGTTGATATCATTTTACGATGGGCTAACAGTAATTGGGTGGGAATTAAAGATTTTTTTTATCTTGATTCAAAGACAACTTTCTTTATTGCTTGTTTCAATCAAAGGTTGATAGAGATGGATCTCATAGATGTAAAAGTTGGTTTTGTAATAGTTCGGGAATTTTCACAATTCCTTGGATCCCAAACATTTTTCCTAGTCTAGTTATTTACAATTATATGTCATTTTGGATTTCTTTTCCTACACTACCAATAGAGTATAGGGATCCAAAGATTGTTGATTTCATAGCTAATAAACTAGGATTTTTTTTCTAAAACATGATTTAATTCCTTATGAAGATTTGAATCATGTAATAAGAGTTTACATTTTGAGAAACTTGGCCAAGTATTTTCCTTCCAAATTCAAGATCAAAACCAAGTTTGGCTCCTAGACTCAACTATTGTCACAAAAACTTGCACCCTTTCCTAAAGTTTTTACCTAAAGGCAACCTTGTGAAACATGGAAGCAATCTCCAAGCTGTGGGACTTTAACTATGAGATTGAGTCTTCTGAGAAGGTCAACTTCCTTACTATCGAGGTGCACCTAATCACTCTTTGAGAGGAAAAGGGAGAAGGAATGCATGAAAGCAAACTACCCAATCTAGTCTAAAGGGGGTGGTACACCAAAATAGTTTGTTGAACCTTATTTCTTCCCAACAATGCACTATTCATCAACATATTCCCAAGATACACTAATTCAACAATTGTTTCAATCCAACAGCCACAAACAAATTAGAAACCAAATGAAATGCTACAAGGAAGGAACTTCACTCTATAACATCCGAGGAAAAATAGATATTGTTATGCAAATTGAAGGATATAAGACAAGACATCAACAAAGTCAAGGGAGCTTTGCACTTATATTAATGGGAGAATGAGATAAGACAGAATACATTCATGCATAAAAAAAAGGAAAATTACAGTAGCAGGGTATAAAATGTAATACTAATGAATCAGAAAAAAGGCCAACCCTAAGGAGGGTTACAAAATTTTCTTTTATAGTTCAAGCATAACTGAGATAGCTTCTACCCTAAGGCGAAGCACAACAACTACATTTAAGGTTGCAGAGAACAATCACTTCAAATCTGAGGGAAAATCTAATCTTGGTATACATTCAGGTGCAGGATTCATCAAATGAAGCCTTGAGAAGACAAAAACGATGGTCATTAATGTTTTAACCTAGTAGATGGATAACCAGGTAGAGATGGAGTGTCCCTCTACATTTATCAGGCATATAGAATATTTGTAAGTGGTTGTAAACGATCAAGAAGATCAAATTTTCCATTAAAAAGATGTCTTTCTTTGTTCTCGGTATGCCAAGTCAGCCATGTCATCAATCAACTAGAGTAAATCCTTAGGCTTCGCCACATGGTCCAACCATAAAAAAAAAAAAATTGCCACCTTGCTAAGCCTTCTAACTTTATGGTGACCGCTAACTGCCTACTAGCATAACTTCACCACCTTTTTCTTTGAGTTTGCTTACCATTTCCTGCCAGCTTTTCAACCTTCCTAGAGCATGCCACATGGTGACATTTGGTTTGCTTTCCTGTATTCTATCTTTACCACCTGAGCCTGCAAGGACACATGTCAAACTGTCATTATGTCGCTATGAATATTCATCGTGCAACTTTACATAGAGACGAAATGATGACTCTCAATCTATTTTCAATCTAATGGTGGAGGAAATACAACACCTAATGAACTACGACGAGCCCATTCAGACACATGTTGCATCGTTGCTATCATGCTATGTATTTTCATCATACAAGTTTCTATAGCAACAAAATGACAATCGTTGATCTTGGAAGATTAGACAACCATGACAAAATACTCTTTCTCTTTGTGTTATACTTGTAGCAAATAGCAACCTGATAGTTGGATCTTCATTTATGGTAGAAAGCCTTCAAAAAATTCTTGCATGGACTGGTCCCACCATGTCCACATGGTGAGTTATCATTATGTCACTATGGCTAAAGATCTAGCAACTTTCTATAGCAACAAAATGACAATCGTAGATTTACTTTGACATCAACAGTGGACAAAGGCACATTCAGAAACTAACCCACTTTTGTAAAGCATGAATAAAACTTGGACAACTATCATCTCCTCTAAGATCCTTACAAGCCACAAAAGGAAGTGACCCACTGGGATGCATGGCATGTTGTTGTTATGTCACTATGACAAAAGATCTTGCATCTTTCCATAGCGACAAAATGACAGTCGTAGATCTATTTAGAGATCTACAGTGGAGATGTTTTCATTGACACTCAAAGCAAGAGGCCCCACCTAGACATGTGTGACATTGTCGTTATGTCACTATGAAAAGTCATCATGCAACTTTCCATAGTGACAAAGCGACACTCATTGATTTCTTTAAATCAGATGGTTCAGAAGATGTGGGCCTATTGAGGTGTTTATGACATGAAACAACTTGAAGACTTAGGATATAAAGATAACCCAAGGTTTTATATGTATCCTTATAACATTAGAATGTTTGAAAATTTGAAAATTTGAAAAGATATGACCATTGGCCATGCTTGATAGGCAAAACTCAAATTTTGGTGGGAGGGCAAAAATGACCAACATTAACTAGTCAAGATTGAGGATGTTGAAACTATACAACTCCATGAGGTTAATTTGGGCCACTTTACTCATTAATGTCACAATTGGTTGAGTGGGAAATCATGAGTTTATAAGGATTCTATTTCAAATATCCTTATTAGCAAAAGGATAGTTTTTTAGATGCATGTCACATGGATAAATTATAATCATTAAATTGTGGCTTCTACAATACAAGCTTCCATTTTAATTTGTTTTGGAATGTATCCCTTAGATTTGATATGGATTTTTCAGATAATACATTAGTGGTATTTGGTATACAAGAGAATAATTTTAATAAGCTAATGTGAAAGTTTCAAAAAAATTACATGTCCAGAAATATGTGGGCAATTACTTCACTACAACTCATCAGCCCAAGTTTTTTTAAATGCTTTGTATTTATCATAGGAAGACTTTAAGTATGAGAAGGGACAACATATAACCAAGTTGAGAAAATATAAATAAGAACTCCAATATATGGCAAATAATATTACACTTATAGTTGCTTCCCAATGAATAAATGAAATTGTGGAGGAGAAGTTTTATGGGGAATTTGCAAATTAGTTTAGCCCTGTTCATGATAAATATGAGCATTTTGATCCAACGATTGACAAGTTGTATGGTTTATGTATTTCCACTAGAAACAAAATGATTGAGGAATTTAATGAAGAAGTTCAACATGACTCAACAACAATTTTTGACAAACAAGGAAAATGACTTAATTTCTAGTTTAAAGGAGAACTTTGATTTTCCACATTTTTTGTCAATTTCACAATCTCCTTCAACTAAAGTGGCTTCATTGGATTAAAAAGTTACTAAATCATAAGGAAGGAAGTCCAAAATTGCTAAAATTAAAGAAGAGAGAGATTGGTTTGTAGTCCACCATTGAGGAGAAGTTTGCAACCTTAAGATGATCATCGAGGATAACTAAATGTTCTCCTTGAGTTCAATGAAGTTGATTTCGTGGAATGTTAGAGGCATAAATGCCTCTAGAAAAAGGTGGGGAATCAAGCAACAAATTGACCTTTCATAAGTGGATATTGTCATAATATGGGAAACAAAACTTTTGGAGGAAAACTGTCAAAAAACTATATATAAATGGTATAATTGGTAGTCACTCATAGTCAAAGTGTTGGTGCTTCTAGGGGATTGGCAATCATATAGAACCCAAAAATAATTTTAGGATAGGTGCTTGCTCAAGGAACTAATTGGCAATTGTTGTCATTTCAACATTTTGATATTTTATTTTCTCTTATCAATGTTTATGGCCCTTTATCCTCTTTAGATAAAAATAGATAATGGTAGCAATTATCAGATTTAATGTAGGTTATTGGGGATCAATACATTATTCTTGGTGGGGGACTTCAATGCAATTACATCTATAAAGGAAAATAAGGGTGGCATCTTTCCTCCACTAAAAAATATAGAGGACTTTGTGACCTTCATCAATGCTAATGAGTTAACAAACATTTCTCCCTACAATGCTCATTTACTTGGAACAACAATAGATTTAGATTTATTAAAATACTAGAGAATTTAGATAGATTCCAAGTTTCCTTTACTTGGAAGCTATAAGATTATGCATCTTCATCAAGCATTCTCTCTTACTCTTCTTCAGATCACTTTCTAGTTAGAGATTACCAAAGAAACTACTACAAAACCCACTCATAAGCCTTCATTCAAGTTGGAAAGTATGTCGTTTACACATCCACATTTTCTTCCTTTGTTATGATAGTGTTGGATAAGTGCTCCATATTGTGAATGCACCAAGATGTATCAAGTGCACAAAAAATTGCAATATGTTAAAGGGAAAACTAAGCACTAGAACAAACATATTTTCAAGAATATTTTTCATCAAAAAGAATATGTGAGTCAGAAACTTTGGCATATCAATGAGATTATTATTGTGCAGGGCTTGGACCTAGAGAATTTCAAGAAGCAAAAGGAGCTTCAAGTAGAGTGGGTGGAGTTGTGTAAGAGAGAAGAAGAGTTTTGGAGGTAAAGGTGAAGGGAACTTTAGCTTCAATAAGGAGATAAGAATACAAATATTTTTCATATGTTAATAAAGAAAAGAAGAGTTGCTAATATTATTTTTGAGATTGAGGAACCTTCCTTGGGTAAAGTGATAACAATATGTCAAAGCATAAAGAATAAGGGTGAAAAGTTTTACAAAAATGTGTTGGCTATGTTGTTGGTTTCTCATGCACAATAGGATCAGGAACAAGAGCTACTAAATGCAATCCCTCAATTAGTTTTATAGGAGGACAATAAGAATTTTCTAGCACCCTTCACCTTTAAGGAGTTATAAGATGTGGTATTTTCTATGCATCTAGATAAAGTCCTTGGCCCAAATGGGTACACAACATTTTTTTTTCCAGAAATGTTGGGATGCAATCAAATGGGATATTTGGGTTGCATTAGAGGAATCTAGGAAAAATGGGTCCATGCTTAGGAATTTTAACTCTACCAACATTGCTTTGATTCCTAAAGTCAAAACTCCACGAACATTTTTAGATTTTAGACCTATTTCATTGTGTAACACAATTTATAAGATATTCACAAAGGCCATCTACCTACGGTTATAGAAAATGTTAGCAAAATTAGTGTCCCTGAAACAAGGTGGGTTTGTTCTTGGAAAAGAAAAAATGAAAGGTGTTATAGTTGTGCATGAGGTTCTTCACTTGATCCATTCAAATTAGTCCTCTATTATGATGATCAAATTAGACATGATGAAGTCTTATGACAAAGTGCAGTGGTTCTACCTCATTAAAGTTCTTCGCAAATTTGAGTTTCATAAGAAATGGTGTAAATGGATTAGGGTTTATACTACACGAGATTTTTTCTTTGTGATTGTGAATAGTGAACCTATTGATTCTTTTCAAGACACCCAGGGCATGAGACAAGGAAATCCATTATCTCCATCTTTATTCATTATTATGGTTGGGCCATTTAGCAAGATAATCAAATTCAAACAAGATAAATAAAAATGGGTAGGTGTTCAAATTGATGGTACTTCATGTGTAGTTACTCACTCTTTATTTGTAGAGGATACATTAATGTTTGATAGAGCTAACATTCAAGAAGCTAAAGAAATCAAGAGAACATTAGATATGTACATGGTAGTATCAGGGAAAAGGATAAATGATTGGAAGTCAAAAGTTTTTTGTGTTTTTCACCAATGAAGTGGTTTCAAAGAAGTTGATAATTGTGTTGGGTTTTTCTCAAGAATCTTTGCCATCTCTATATCTTGGTATCTGTTTGTTTGCTAGAGATGGTAAAGATGCTAATTGGAAATCTTTTTTGGAAAAAATTAGAACCAATATTTTCTCATGGAAGCACAAGTGGTTATCTTTATCAGGAAAAATAATGCTAGTAAAATCAATATTGTCATCAATTCCTAATTATACCATGTTGTTCCTCAAAGCTCCAACTACTATTATTAAAAGATTGAAAAAGATAAAAAGAGATTTTATTTTGAATAGCAATAGGTTTGATGAAAAAAAATACCTTTGATATCTCTAAAATAAATGGTTAATGATAAGGGAAATGGTGGGATTGGGTCGCATGATGTGAGCAAGAAAGATGTTGTGTTTGGAGCTAATATAGTCTGGTTTATGTTTCACAAGTCAGAAAGTAAGTGGTGCATAATTATGCAAGAAAAGTATTTGGATAGCCTAGATCCCAAGTAAATCTTAACAATTTCTATTCCTCCAAATGGACCAACTATGTGGCATTTTTTAATTTCTTCTAGAGAGCCAATCACCAATTGTGTATCTTGGGAAGTGAACAATGGTGAATTGGTTAAATTTTGGGAGGATTCATGGTATGGTATGCCCCCTTTTATGAGTATAAATGAACTAAATGATGTCATCCAAATTGTTAAAGACAACAGGGGCATCTTTTTGATTGATTATGTTCTAGCAGTGGAAAGATTTTCTTGTAAAATCATTTGGAAATATCTGTCCAAATTACCTATTTCTCATGATCATATAGTGTGCTTGCATAAAATCCTTGTTGATAGAAAGGTTTTTCTTAAAAATAAATTTGATGATTTGATTTGGGCTCCCTCATCTCATGGTCAGTACTCCATTAAGGTTGGATATAAGGTTTAGTGTTTGATGGAACAACAATAAGTTAAGAAGAGACCATTTTATTTTTGTTGGTGAGGCCTTACCAAAGGTAGGGTGATTCACTTGGTTCTCACTAAGAAAGAGTGTTTTAACAAGTGATAGATTGTAAAATTTTAATATCTCGTAGCCTTTCCAATGTGTTTTATGTAAGGATGTGATGGGAGATGTGGATCACCTATTTGTTTAATGTAGTTTTTCTCAACAATGTTGGCATATCGTGATGTCTAAAATGAGCTTACTGACACCTCTTCCAACTACATTATGGGAGTTTTTTGAATCATGGCCTATTCTTTTTATTGAATCCTACTTTTCTTGTATCTAGAAGTGTTCTCCTGCATTGGTGGTTTGGGCAATTTGGTGGGAGTGTAAAAAACATATTTTTTGGAGTACAAGTTCTTCTATAGAAGAGGTTCTTGTAGGCCTGGAAAAGTCTATTTCAAAGGTGGTCAATGCATATTTCAAAGAGAATTTTAGTAATTATAGTTTTACACACTTGGATAATATGCTTCTTAAGGAATAGGCAAGAGCCTACAACACAATGGTAACTTGTGAGCCTCTCATGTGGGAGGTATTGGGTTTGAATTCACTTAACACAAAAAACAATTAATTACAAAAAGTAATAATAATTAATCTAGGCTTCTGCCATTTACCAATAATAATAAAAAAGCTTCTTAAGGAATGGAAATACATTGTTGTTCCTCCATTCATAAGTCCATCCCATTTGATAAAAAAGGTAGATAGATCATGTATTCAATGGAAACCTCCACCTATGGGTTTTATTAAGGTAAATTTTGATGGATCATCTAAAGGGAATCTAGATAAATTTGATTGTGTCATTTTCTTAAGAAATCTTATTGGTGAGTTAGTTGTATTTAAGTGTCCTCTTTGTCCCTAGGCTCAAATAATTTGTTTGAAGCCTATGCATTTCTACATGGGTTGACCTTAGCTAAGAAATTGGGGCTTCAAAAAATTTAAGTGGAAGACAATTCAACTCTTGTCATTAATGCTTGTTTTAATAGAAGTATTCTTAATTGGAAAATAAGATATGTTATGGATATATGCCAGATTTGTTTGAAACATATCATGTTTCTCAAACTTTCAAGGAACAGAACTATGTTGTTGATCTTCTTGCAAATTGCGGAGCTAGTGGTTTGAATTTGGACTCCACAAACATGAGAATTTGTGTAAATGAATTTTCAGATCTAGAGCATATCATATTTGCAAATAAAAATATATATTTGATTGTGATAGTTGCAGACTTGGAAGGCTTCTTGATGTTGGAAGTATTCATACAACAAGATCAGGGTGTGGAAGATGTTGAAATATATTAACTTGGGGATTTCGATGTAGAGGTGGTGAATGTGGTGGAGTAAAGGTTGTCCATTTACTAACATAAGTTTTTGATGCTAAGAATCAACAAGAATACTTAAATTCGTAATGTAAATAAAGATATCTTAGAGATTTGAGATGAAAAGCATCACAAATAATTGGTTAAGTCTCTAATAATTTCTTGTTTGGTATGGATTGTTTCAAGATGATGATTTCTAGTAGATGGTTTATGATAGACTCCCAACTACCTAGGCAGGTTTGTAATGAGATCAAGAAAAGATCAAAGCATATGAATGTTGTTTAGTTTTAATAGTTAATAAGCTTATGAAGAATTTGTAAATAATTTTTTGTACAAGCTATGATTTAGGATTTTCTTTCTAGATTCTTTCCCTAATGAGCATTTGAATTCAGTTATTATTAATATATATTCAGTGGCTCGTCCACTTTTTCCTTAAAAAAAAAATTGAACTTCATTAAACAAGAATTGGTCATAGTGACTCTAAGCTTGATTGGATGAATATCGATAAGAGCTAACCAAAATATTTAGTTTGATGTGAAGCAATAAAACTGAATATTTGAAAGTTCATGATGATGACAAATAGTAGATACAATATGATAACCAAATTTGATATGGTAAAATGAAACTAATTAATATTTGAAATATTATTTTATTAGATACAAATAATGAGCTTGATATGGATCTTGATGAAGTCAATTATGTGGTAGTCCCAACTTGATGGAAGGAAACTAACATGCCCCTATTTGATTGATAAGGTCAAGCATTTTGATATGCATTTTGATGAAATCACTCATTCCAAAATTGATGATGTTGATTGATAAGAAATATTCAACTTGATATGGATCCTAATGAAATTCATGCCCTTGGTGTTGAAATCTAACTTGATTCACTAATTTGATTTGATTTGGTGATAAATCAAATAATTCTGATTTGAATCCTTGATTGTGAATTGATGTAATCCCAATTTCAAGCATTGGTATTGATATGATACTGATATGAGATAGTTTTGGATTAGTAAGAAAGTAGTTGGGATCAATTGGAATCTAATTTGGATTGATTATGTATTGATAAGAATGTAGTTTCACCAAGTTTATCCACTTTAGAAGTGAGTTTTGACCAAATTTGAGTAATGTTGACCAAGACTTTCATGTGTTTAATTTATTGTGTTGATTGAAAATAACTTTCTACAACTTTTGAAGCTCATTATGCCAATTTTGAACATTGTTTGACTAAGGTTTGACAAAATTCTACCTTGGTTGACTTTTGTTGACTCTCAAGAATTATTCATAAAATATGTTGGAAGTATTATGTATTAATTCTACACTTATTTGGACTCATTCTACACCTGATCAATTGTATTTTAACTAGAGTTGGCTTCTCGTTGCTAGGATTAACTTTTGTAAAGCATTTACAATATTAACTAATATGGTTGCCCCAATTTTAATTTTGATATTGATATGTCCATAGGGTGTTGATTTTTCATTGCTACCATGTTCAACTAAATTAGGTCATTAATAACCCTAAGGGGTTAAAATGGGCTTGAAAAGCTTAACCTATCATTTTTTTTTTCATTTTTATCTTTTGTAATTTCTAAGTTCCTTAGAAAATATGGTGGTCCTTATGGAGAAGCACCATTTCGAGCTTGGTTGATAAAATTGTAATCCTACATACTACCCCCCTCCATTGAGTAACTAATAACCTTTCATTTAATGCTTTTGATCTTTAGTTTCAGTTCCTATTCAATAAGATAGATTCATTTCCTTCTTTAGTCATCTTTAGGCTCTTTAATTGCCTCTAGTCATTCTTGAGTCACATCTGAATTTTCTAGATTTCACATGTCACATCTTGTTCAAATAGGGTCACATCTCATTAACCTACAAATTTTTTAATTTAGGTAAAAATAAGTTTTGAAGGGACCCCAAAATCCTTTACAACTTCTCAAAAATAAGATTTTCAACTAAGTGTAATAAACTAGACCAACATCCAAGAGAATTGCAATAACTCAAAATAAGGGCCAGAAAGGAGTCCTATAAATCTAGACAAAAAGGAATCGACAGATCAAAAATAAAGGAATGAAGTCCCAATCTTTCCTGAGGTTTCAAAGAAACCCTAAACTGGAAAAAAGAAGAAGGAAAACACTAATATTTTCCTTTTCCTCCCTTCTTTTGGTAGAGCAGCTTCATGTCAAAATGAGGGGAGGACTTCTTTTGATGTTTTCCAATAATTGGGATCCACCCCTCCTCAACCAACGAAACCACCTCCTTTGATTCTAGAATTAGAAAATTTGTCACAATAGATCCAATAGTAGAGACTCAAATAGAGCCAATAGAAACATATCTAGTAGAAGAGGGAACAACAACAACATATCTAGTACACCAACATGAATAGCCTTTGCTATCAAAGGGGAACCCATAGGAGAAGTAGGGAAATCAAAATCTTGATGCAAAGACTAAAGACCAACAGTGATAGTAGGGAAACTGACATAATTGCTAATAGATCCTATTGTAATAGAAACAATTCCAATGTCAACAACAACAAAAACAACATCCAAACTAGGCACATCACTACCCACAATAACACAAAAATGACATCAATCAAAACATGAACAACAATAGGAATAGGCTCAATAGAGGGGAAGCTTGAGAAAGCTTCTTAGAAACAATATAGTGTTGAGAAGAAGTCCCCTTCCACCAAGAAGAAGCCTTTTAGTCTTTGGCCTCTAAAGACAACATTGAGTTACCAAATATCCAGTGTTGTAGTATTTTCTACATCAGAAGGGAATCACTTAATAGTCCAAAGTATGGATCCAACTACTCCCATTAGGAAGCCCAACTTTATATTTCTTAGGCATATCCTCAGAAATATCCACCTCAACAAAGACTCTAAGATAAGTTGAATACAACATTAACTTACAAAGTTCCATCCCATTAAGTTTCCCCATTGGTTCAAGAAACCTACAATGTGATGTCCAGTAAGAACTAGATTGCATCTTGATGAAAAGTCGCATCTAGGGAATTATGTGTCACATCCAAATGAAAGGTCACATCTAGTAAATTTTAGATTGATTTTGGTTTAAAATTTGTTTTTAGGATGTCATCAGTTATTTTTGGTAAACGAGTTAGTTTTTCTTTCTTTTATCAATTTTGTTTGCCACTTTGACATGTCAATTGTCCTTGTAGGTTCTTAGACTTGATCTTTCCACTGTGTCCTTTGTCTAAGATTGAATTTATGCTTGATATCCTATTGCAAATTGAGCTAGGCATCATGTCTTTCAAAGGCTTGTAACTGAATTGTGCCTTGAGCTTATCTAACCAACTCAATGAGGATGAGAGATGTGTCATGGGATTCCTTAGTCTCACCAACTTGATTTTTTTACCCAATATCAGGGCAAATTTAGGGTTTTTGACTACTCTTTTCAAGAGATGCAATTCAAAGCACAACACCCTCCATCCACCTCCAAGTGAGATGATTTTGACTCTAGAATATATTTGGAGGATTCTATGAGTACCACTCATGGGTGTGCATGTGCATTTTGAATCATGCAATTTTGACCATTGCAAGTACACAAACAGTGTTCAAAGATCAGACCAATTTGATATGGGATTAGATGCAGCCTTATTATGATTGTTCTGATATTCCTTGATGGTCTGACTAGTAGTATCTTGATGCCAAACTGGTGACAACATGGTTTCATGTTTAGATGGGATCAAGTACTTGGAGATGTGAGGGTTGTACCTCACTAGTTTATATGGGTAGTTGCATTCTTGCCCACGTGTATAGGGAGTTATACAAGATCTATCATATTATTATATCATGATAATCAACATTTTTATTCTGTAGTTTTGGGCATGGGAGCATGTCGGTAAAAAAAAAATTTCTTCTTTGATTATGACTCTTGAATGCCCAAATTAGGAACAATATCTGATTACAAATAGCTGAAAAGCCACTTATGAGTAGACTAGCTTTTCTCTGAATTGATAGGTACTGTTGGGCCCATTTACCATTGCACCAAAAGCCATGACTATTAGTGAACATGGAACACCACACAATTAACCACCTGTGGGCAGGGGAGCACGTTGCATCACCCAACAATCTCCCCCTCGACGTGCATACCAGGTGCTTATGCGGGTCGGGAAGGCACCGGAGAGATTTGAACCCATGACCAGACCAAAACCAGGCTTTGATACTAATTGTTGGGCCCATTTACCGTTGCACCAAAAGCCATGACTATTAGTGAACATGGAACACCACATAATTAACCACCTGTGGGCAGGGGAGTGCGTCGCATCACCCAATAGGTACAACTCCCTATGGTAGATTTGCAACGAATTATGTTTTGTTTCTAAAACTAAAATGGGGGTATGTTCTTGACCTGAGAACAAAAGAGGTAAACCAAGCCAAACCTAAACAAAATCTAACTCAGGAAAAAAGGATTTTCGAAGAATTGATTAAGTTTATGAACCCACACATCTTATGAACTCATAAAGCTTAATAGTATGATTAATAATATTGAACTTAGTTCATTTGAATCTGAACTACAATTAGCTTAAAGGGAAAAATACTTGAAGGATCTCTTTTTGAACATGCAGTGACACTACTTATCACATCTGTTCACTGCTTTGAAATAGAGGAGCGAAGCTTTGTTCTTTCCTTGCTTCAATCTAGACAAAAGAGAAAGCATAAAACTATAACTAATAGAAATGGAACAAAAAATAATTGATACCAAAATACCATTCAATTGTCTCTGCAACATCAATTACTTCACACCAAATTTTTTTTGACCTTTTATTAATCTTTTAATTTCATACATATAGGATTTTGAGATGACCATTACAATAGAAGTTCAATCGATTCATCTTCTGAAAAATGACAAATGGCAAGACACCAGTTTGTCGTATTACAATAATTACATAAGAGAGCAAAAAGGGGGGCAAAATGTGAATCACTTTGACTTCTTCCCTTTTTTTTCTTTCACTCTATAGGCCTCGACAACTATTATTGGAATTAGCTCTTCATGCTTAGGCATGTGTATGTTGGTGTATCTCAAGAGCCATTTGGAATGTTCTTTGGCCAACTCCTTCACAACATCCAATTGATTTGGTAGGTCCTCTGTTGTCGCGTGTATGCATCCGCTAAGTGTCTAGAGTTTTGCAACTCTATTTTGACTACTAGAAGACACACCATACAGACTAACCAAAAATTTGGAGAAGTTCTCCTTCATGAAATTTATCTCGATGAGTTCTTTTCCTTGGCCACTAGTTTGTGAATATGTATGTAGCCCCTTCATGAGTTCAAATCCTCTATCTTGGGTCTTCTTCACTTTATTTCCTTAAGTCCATTTTATGCTAACAGGATCATTTCTGTCTTGAAATACATGCTCTAAAGCCACTCGAACAGAGGTTCATCTCCCTTTGGCAAGATTTTTTTCTTCGATAGCTTACTTTTCCTTCATTTGAATGATCATCTTCAGAAGAGAGACACAATCATCGTACTTCATCCTTTCTTTGGTCAGAGTATTGCTATTTGATAAGATGTTATCCTTCTCTATTTCCAATCTTAGGATAACATTACCAATTTTTTCTATAATAGTGACTCCTTCTAATTTGAGCTTCCCAATCCATTTCTTACCAATTTGACCAAAGTGCCTATCTTCCTGAAGTTGAGAGATGAGGGCCTAAACCTCAACAGTAGTAGGATTTTTGGTTATTGATACTCCAGAGATAGTTGCCAATGGAGTAACCAATTTTTTGATGAACTTGTTCAATTCTTCTATCTCAACCTTCATTCTAATCTTTGACAACTTCAAACTTTGTAATTGTCCCTCAATCACCTCATTGGTTGACTTCCACAAGCCAACCTTGGTGTCATGCTTGGCCTCTCCAAGGTCCACCGAGTGTAGAGTAAAATCATCAATATTTATATCTTCAATCCTTCCTCCTTTGTTGGGCTTGGCTATTTCCATTTTCAGGTGCCCTGTTTCTAGATCTTGCCCAAGTATAGACAAAGTTTTCTACTTCTTTACCTTGGTTAATGCAGATCCAGAATGAACTGCAAGGGATAGAGTGTCTTTGGTAGGAGCGCTTTCATCTTTCCTTTTCCTCTTTCTTTCCAAAGTATCCTTCAACTAGGAATCAATGCTTATCACTTTGGAGGCTGTCCCAAGTGATTCTATACTAAACATCTTCTTCTTAGCTGTAGTGATTGTCATTGCAATTGAAGAGAAGGGATTCTTCAGATCTTGAGAGATGAGCTTAGAAGAGCTCTGGCCTTTATCTACCTTTGGAGTTTTCTGTGTTGCCTCATCAGACTCAGTAGATTCACTACTATTTCTCTTTCTATCTCCCAAATCTTCTATCTGTATTGGGAAGCCACTTGGTTGCAAAAGTGTAGCACTTACTGGAAAAATGGGGCTATGATAAGGAGAGGGAATTGGAGTAACATGGGGAGAAGGAACTAGAGAAACATGAGGAGATGGAATTGGTGTGAAATGGGGGAATGGAACTAGACTAGTAGCACTATCCTTTGGTTCCTCCGTCTTCTTCTCTTCAACACTAGTTTGGGTTCCAATAACTGGGAGAGAGTCGTCATGACAGGTCTTAGCTATGGGAATGCTCTTGTGTGGAGTTTGATCACCTCCTCTCGAAGGTTGAGCTGGTCCTTGAGTAGTAGCTAGTGTTACACATGGTGTGGCACTCTGGGATGAAGAGGGAGTAGCAACTGCTAGAGAAGCTTAAGCGGCCATGCTTTTACTCTGACTTCTTTTGGTTGTCCATTCGACCCACTTCTCAGTTCTCTTGATGATTTTGGCCATCATAACATCTAAATCTTCCTTAGCATCCTCATAAGGCTTTGAATTGATAGGAGTGCTCCTTGTCTTAGTTAAATATACATTACTATACATATTTTGTCCATCCTCCTCCAATCCTTCAACATTGAAATTGATACCATATGTTTTAATTTGCTCCACTATGAGCCTGATGAAAGCATGATCTCAGTTTTCAAATCCATCTTTACAATCCTCCCAATAGTCTTCAATAGTGGTAATGTGTTTGATCACACTCCCAATCTGTAACACATCCCTCGCATATCCATTCAGATCAAACATAGGTCTCATGACTGCATTCGCCTCCAATTTTTATTTCATCTCGAACACTTTGAGCATATTCTTTGCATTGGAGTGGGACTCACAACTGTAAGCTCCAAATTTCATATGGAATTCATACCCTTTCTTCTTCAAGCTTCTGCTTAGCACATCATGTGGACCACCTACCTCATGATCTCTATCAACATGACCATGTCATTCGGATACTTGGGCAGCTTCAAGGGGAATCCATTGAAAGCTGCTAGATGCAAATATAAGAAAGATGAGAACTAGATAAAATAGTTCCCAAATTGACTAATAGCCGCCATTTCCTTCAGGATGAATCTCCTCTCTGGGCATCCTTGGAGTTCCCTACAAATTCTCATTGTAAATGTGTTATTAACTTTGACATATTCCGCATAACTATTTTACAATTGCAAGCATGGATAGAACTCATAACATTTCACATCATTAGGGAATTTTTTTATTCTTAGAAGGCCCGACCACAACTGT
Organism: Cupressus sempervirens; assembly: GCA_028749045.1. Classification (NCBI taxonomy): domain Eukaryota; kingdom Viridiplantae; phylum Streptophyta; class Pinopsida; order Cupressales; family Cupressaceae; genus Cupressus; species Cupressus sempervirens. Next base: position 557,558,499 of record CM053789.1, on the reverse strand, counting down.
AGAGATGCTAGCATATAAATTAGAAAGCAAGACATATAAAAGATGTTGTAAAACTTCGCGACACTAAGAGCTCTAGACAGATTCTCACTTACCTCATTGGTCTAATCAATATACTGCGTATCTGAACAAATAACTTGTACCAAAAAGAAATACTGTTCAACAAAATTTAGAGCCTCTACCTCACCTTTCAATCTATGCAGGAGAACCAGAATGTCTACAATCTTAGACCTGAGATTAGATTTAAATAGAGTTTTGGGGACCTTACTCTTGGCGCCCCATGGATTTTGGAACTAAGATCGCATAATTTCATTCCTCCATACCATCTTCTTCATGGAGAACTCAGAGACTACTCCTCCTATTGTTGATTCTGAAAACTCCTCTCATTTTGGGACTCATAGGAAATTCACCATAGTTTGCCTATCAATGGAGATTAGTACTATATGATCAAGTAGTAGAATTTGTCTGGTATCTAGATTGTAGCGATTCATGCATTCATAAATCAATTCTGGAGCTTGGACTACTACCAGGAAACCAACTACCTCTATCAGTCCACTTCCTCAAAGCTTCTCAGTTATAGGATGAATCAGCTCTGACTTCAACCTCCTTTGTAAATCTTGTGTATCATAAAAGTGGAGTGAAGTATATGTGAAGTTCTGCAATGTGGACTTGATCCCATTTAGCCCATCAAACCCCACAAATCTAGTTGCCATTCTATTTGAGAATTAAGTAAATTGAAACTTTGAATTTAGATGAGGCACAGGGAATTGAATTCACAAACATAGAATATTTGAAAGCATTGTGCAATTTAACAGCATAACAGTTCAAGAAAAAATGGTAGTTTGAAAAGCTGTTATGTTTCCCTCTATATAAGAATCCTAATTTATTTGTTAATCTTCAGGATCCACGCCACAAAAAAAAATTAAAGGATAAATCCATTGAATCAGTAAATGTGGGAGCTTCTAACAGACATTTCGGTGCCCTTTCACTATTTCTATTGGCCCAACAATAACTTTCCTTTCTTTCATACTTACCTTTCCATTATCCATTTAGTTTCAGAGAATTAAGAGCAGAGTACTTTGTAAGGAAATTTTTGCCTAGTTGGATTCTACTCAGTATACCTTTCCAACAGTGGTTAGATTGTTTCCATTATCATCTTAAGATGCCTTGTGTGTAATTTGTGAGCCCAATCTGTTTACAAAGTTGATTTCTTTATGAATGCAGAAAATTGCCCTCATGGGTTGAAAACTTGCCAAGGAGAAGATGATTTTCATTTTTCTGCCCAGGCTTTATTTACACTTTGTCTTTTGAGTTAACATTTCCTCTGGGTTCAAAAAATCTTGAAAGGACCAAAAAAGTCGAAGGGGGGCCCACTTCCTTGTCTCTTACCTTCACAATTTCCTTTAGCAAAAAATGGACTTCATGGGTCAAAAGCCCATCAAGGAGAAGTCATTTTTGGGTTTTCCACTTAAGATGGTTCTGAGAATCATGACGAATCCCAAATGTTTCCCAAGGCAAAAAAATTGTAATAGAAATAGGAATTTTCTATAAAACAACTCATTATCTTCTTACCTCAATGTGTAAGCCTCATTTGTTAATCTTTGCGAGAAATCACCTTCATGGGTTGAAAACCTGCTGAGGAGAAGGCGATGCTCAATTTTTTGCAAACTTCATTCTTTCACAGGAAAAATATGATAAGCCACAAACAAGTCCAGTTTTGTGAATAAATTTGTGAATTGCAAGAATCCCCATCAAATCAGGTACTAAGCTACCCATGGACTCATGACATCAAGGAAAACCCACCCAAACCTAAAATGTGGGAGAAGGGAAAGATGGAAAATTTGATGGAGACTCTTTTTACCTAAGGGGAAAACTAGACCTAGACATACCTAGACCAAACTAAGACACAAAAAATTCCACTTTTGCAAAAATGGATATAGGGTGAAAAGTGGGGCAATAGAGCACATCCTAATTAGTCACCTAGTGATTGATAAACAATGGGATCCCATGGATCCATATGTTTATGTATACTTTGGTTATGTCTAGTAGCCCCACCTGGTTAAGCTAGATTATTGGAGGTATTTATTAAATAATGTATTGAGGTTGAGTGATGACCTTATCTCAATTATGAAGAGTTTGGATCTGATAGGAGACAAATCTCATACTTTTTCCAGAGCATATATCTTATTGTATGTACTAGATATGTTGTAAAAAATAATTTATGATTTGTGTTCTAAGATAATATGGTAGAGTACATGATATACATTAGGACTTTGCAATATATAAACACATCAAATATGAGGAGATACAATGGGGTTCTTGATTGTCATATGAGATTGGCATTCATGAGATTGCCCATATGGTACCTGTTGTGTGGGATTTATTGCCAAAGATAGCTAATGGTGGTATTATAGATGAGTATATGGAATTCCTTGATAAAAAATCATTTCCAAAAATCATTTTCCCAAATGAGATTGAATCTTAGATTGATGATACATTAGATTATGATCCAACTAATGATGGTCCTACAAGGAGGAGAGCCAGAGTAGATATAGGATGTTATAGGATATAGAAAGGTGGATGGGTAGAGTGAGGAGGTAGGGAACATCTTGCTAATAGGCCTCAAAGTGAGGGTGGAAAACTAGATGCAGTTGGTGGTGATAGAGGTAGAGATGGGGGTGATGGGGGAGATATTGGACATGGTAGCAAAGGCAAAGTTTGGTGCACTCATTTGAGAGTTATTCCACCCTGCAAGGATATTTTTCCTCTATTATTGATTGCACATATTCAAATATAGGAGCATCATCAATAATAAAGAGATATTGGTAAGAGTAGTGGTAGGAAACCACCACAAGATCCTCCCTAAGACAAGAGAAGATGTACATATCCTTACTAGAGTGTGAGAGAGGTGAGAGAAGCTAGTTCTTAGGTTTCTATACTAGAGGCTTTGATTAGAGATAGGTACAAAGATTTGGATATCATGAGAGGTGAGAGAGACTAAGAGTCATACACTACTACACATTAGGGACATACAACAACATAATATTTTCTTTGTATTGTACAACTAATCGAGGGACACCTTTATATTTAGTTATTACTTGGTAGTTTGAGGGAGCCATGCCACCACCGGTTCTGATTAGGGATGATATTTCAGCCCCTTCCTAGACACCCCCCCACCCACCCATCCATCTCATGTTGACAATGGAGGGCTCTAGAATTAATTTCATTTATTTTCTATAATTATATCATTTTTTTTTATCTACTTGATATTTTGATGTACTTATTTCTAATACTGATGTACTCATTCATTTTGTTATTCTCTTTGTTGATACATTGATACAGTGATGTAGTCTTTTTAATCACTTCTAACATTACATGAAATCTATTAATTCTATTATGTACTTGGTCATTTATTGATATTGATATTGATAATGATGACACTACTTTGATGACATCATTGTACTCTTACTATTCACTTGTATACATACATACATACATACATACATACATACATACATATACATACATATATATATATATATATATATATATATATATATATATATATATATATATATATATATATATATATATATATATATATATATACATATACATATATATATATATACATATACATATACATATATATATATATACATACATATATATATATATATACATATATACACATACATACATACATACATACATACATACATACATACATACATACATGACTCTATATGGATGCACATGATGGATATCATATTTTCTTTATGCATATACATATATATACACATACACACGTACCCATATATATATATATATATATATATATATATATATATATATATATATATATATATATATATATAAATGACAAGATGTGTAAAATATATAAATTGTAGTATTCTAAATCTACTTTCTAAACTACTAAAGTTTTACAAAATGGATAAGATTGAGTGGGTTAAACCTCATGCTCATGAAAAATAGTTCTTGATTTAAAAAAAAAACTTAACATAGTTGTTTTTGTGTGCAACACAAAAGACATAGTTATATTCAGTATTTTGCAAATATCTTTGGTAGAATGATAGTAAAGAGTGATAATTAGAATTTGTGCATTTTTGTGTTATTTTTTAATGAATTATTGAAGTGTCTATATCATAAAATTTTGGTACTAGTTCGTGTGTAGTGCATAAATTGCATCAAAATAATTGAAAATGAAAAACATTTTTAAAATTATATACAATGAAGTGTAGACAAATAATATGTAATTTATTTTGCATTTTGTTAAGTATATTAAAAGTTATTAAAAAAAAGTTAGAATTATATCTATGAGCACTATGAAGATAGCAGTAAAACTAATTAAATTTTATAATGTTAATGATGTTTGAAAAAGGAAAGATGTATATTGTTAGAAAGCTAAGAAGACGTGTGAGATTATGATTATGATTTCAAAGATACCCACTTTTTTTAGGAATGTAATGCAAGCTAGGTGATTGGGGGAGGTGTGAATTAGCAACCACTTAAACTTCTTCTACTTAACCCACTATGTTAAGTTGTCTAATTTACTTGCATGCAAGAAATATAAAGCAATAAAGTAACACCACCATAACACAATATTTGGTATCCTAGAAACCCTCCAAGTAGAAGGTAAAACTAGGGTGGAGATGACACCCACAATGCTTCACTACTGTAGTAATAAAGTTGGCATGTTAAGGCTTAAAAATGATCACTTCAGGTGATCTTACTTAGTTAAGAGTAATAAAGACTATTAGGTCCACCTTGTGAAAGGATTTATACAATACAAGTAAGTATTTACTTTGTTAGGAGTTTCTATAATTGATCTCTGATGTGCAACTCTGATTACTAATGAAGATCATTTGAAGTAAGATGATCACTTGACTATGATAGATAAGTCTCTTCTTTTCTTTGGAATGCTTATAGCCTTTAAACAATCTTATCTTCCATATTCGCTAAAGTTTTTCAATTATAATTCTTACATTTCATGTTTAGATAAACAAAATACTTCATACTTATATCCATCCAAATAATTCCTTCATAAGTTAGCTACAACATAAATAGTTTCAAAAATAATTACCAAGTCGACTCAGTGTTGTAACTTAGTTCCAATGGCTTACTCGAGCAATAGTGTCACCTTGGCTAAGTCTGGCACTTGGATGATACTGGATGCTCAGTTCATACTGATCACTTAGTAGACACTGTTGACTCAATTCACACTACTTTGCCAGCTTGATCATTATAATAGAACAATAATACTCTACTCAACTCGGTTCGCACTAGAGCTCGACAAATACTATCAACTCGGTTGACACTACAACTTAGTGGGAACTATCAACCTGGTTGACACTGTTTACTTTCTGGAAGATTAACATTGATAGCTCATGGTTCCTTTATGAGATCGATTAACACTACAAACTGGTAACTTGGCTACTACTATCTTTCATTATGACTGAGTGTTTTGACACTAATTGACAATATATCTTGACATGACATTAACAATCTTCCCCTTTGGCATTAGTGACAAAAATGCTTATCATGGATAAGATCTAAAATGAAATTTTCTTTAGTCAAACTCCCCCTTTGAGTATGCTATATTCTGTAGCTTAGTTTGCATTGATGACTCTACAACTTGGTTTGAATTAAAGACTCCATTTTTTATTTTTCAAATTTTTTTTAATTTTTCTTCTTTTTACAAATCTTTCTTAATGTACATGATGTCACCATCATATGTATAAGTATGTACATATACTTCCTTTATATACTTTTCCACTTGTATACTGTACTTATCTCCTTATATACTTTCCCCCTTATTTTTGTTACAAATGCCAAAAGAAAATTTGCAAGGTTATACCAAAATGAGAAAGAAAATCATGGTGTGCCTTCAATATTATAGACAAAGCCTTGTCCCAGTTATCTTGTAGCACCTTCAAGATGTGTAGATCAATTTGAAACTCAGCCGATAACTCAAGCATGTGATTTGTAACTAACAGATTTGTGCCTTTGACCAATGTCCTATCATGATCCATTCTCTTCTACATGGTGTCCATGTGGGGAAGTATCATATTTTGTATATCGATCATTGTTGCCCTTATTTTGGCCTCTCCCCTTAGCAGTTCTACTTGAAGATTTGTCAAAAATGTAGTTTTTACAAAATGAATGGAACTGGAGCTTAGATTGAGTGCCAACTAATTTGCAATGTCCTTCAATTCCATGTCAATTTTGGCTAGTCTCTCTTTTATTTCCTTGGTAAAGTTAGTGGAATCACTTAACTTTACAAATAAGATACAAAATTGTTTACACCAATTTCTAATGCAAAAATTATAGTAGATAGTTCTACTTGATCAATTTCTATCTTCTGTGCTACATTTTCTAGCACTTTGTTCTGAAACTTCCTTTCAACTTTCATAAGAAGCTTGACTTGCCCATCAATTTCCTCATTGAATTTATGAAAAATATCAATTTATTGATCAATGATAGGGGCTTTATTATTTACCTCTATAGATAGAGCATCCACAAATATTTCTTTGATATCTTCCAAAACTTTGCTTCTATCTCTTTCAACCCTTAGCATTTTTTGCTTGGCTATTTTCTTCTTCAATTCTCCCAAAATATCCATTTTCTCAGTAGATAGATTGGAATAGTCCCAATTTGGGATCATAATCCCATCATCTAGATCTATGTCATCAATAGTCTTCTCTTTGCCTTTGCTCTTGACTATTGAAGAAGGAATGATTTCTTTATCTTTTTCAATTGAGACTGTGGGAGCCTGTTGCTTAGTTACCTCTAGGAGAGAGGTTAGTGAAGGTGTGACAATCTTCACTTCACTTATTGTTTGAAATGTGTTCAACTCAATAGATTGTTTCTCAAATGTTGCCTTAGGTGGAGTGGAGGGAAGTGATGTCATAACCTCTAGAACAATCTTCTCTACATCAAAATCCTCAATTGTTTGAATCTTTGGAAGATCTCCTTCTTCTTTGATATCAAAAATTTTTTTCCACATATTTGTTATGGATTGGACAACATCTTCTATCTTATTGGAAAAAATTTGAAAATCTTTAAATCTAGGAGTATGTCTACTTTATGATTAGACATTTCCTCCTTGATTTCTTTGTTAGAGAGATTTGACATTATTTTTCTCAAAGTTTTCTCTCTAATGTCTTTCACTATTTTTACTACATTAACCAAATGGTGAGATACAACCTTTAGCAAGGATTTAGGAGATTTCCCTCTAAGTTCAGAAGGTTCATATTTCCATTTTGTCATCTTCTCAACCATTGCATCTTCAATCTGCTTCTGCTCATCCTTTCTTCTTATTTCATATTTCAGATATCTGAAATCTTCCATTCCACTACCTTCTTTTAATATCTTTAGTCTTTGTTCAAAGGTAGGTGGTGGCCTTTTGAGCGAGATGATAGGGGTATTTTCTTCTTCATCATCATCATCTTCACCATCAAGCTTCAGTTTCTCTCTTTGCTTTCTTGGCTTGGTTGCATTAAACACAAGAATAGACCCTATTGTTCTCTTTGGTGGAGGTTTTTCTGGGGTCTTCACCTTCTTCTTAGGAGGTTCCTCTACCTCTACTTCTATTTCATATTCACTTGCATCTTCTTCTTCATCTTCCTCTTCTATATTATCACCCTTTCATTCAGTGAGTTTGAGAGGTGAATATGATTTTGGAAGTTTCTTTCCTATGCTTTCCAACCTCTTCTTTCCTTTCTTCAAAATTTGAGGAATCTGAATCTCAAGTAGGATTCTTGTCTTGGCTTCTGTTGGGACTAAAAATTGCATGGTCAATTTTCAATCACATATTTAAAATTTTGAAGAATTAATGCCCTATGGATGCTTTTTATGCATATGTAGCCGGTTGTCAGTTTGAGGTCTAGATGGTGTTTGAGTGGCTTAACATCTTTCATTTGACATATTCATGTGATCCACAATGTTATTTTACCATCATGAATCATTCGATGAAGTCCCATTTTGAGCTAGTGTCAAAATTCATAATTCTACCCAAGTGTCAAAATGCATACAGTAGCCCAGTTTGTCATTGAATATCTTTTACCTAGGAATGTTTCATGACCCACCACTTTGGGGATGTTTAGTATGCATATCAAAGAACATTTTTTCCAATTTTTAGCCCTTTTCAAATCCATTTGTCTTGGTTTCAAACTCCTCGAAGTTGGTCATTTACTATTTCATGCATGTGTAATTGTTCATAATTCTAGGAAGTCTTGTTTGACCAATTATATCTTTGACCTAGTTGACCCAAATGAAGAAATTATTTTTGCATTGTGTTCTAGGGGTCAGACACTTCATATATTCCAATTTTGAGGTCATGATGAATCCATTTGATTAGTTTGCTAACATGATTAAAAACCCAGTTTACATTGTTTAGTTATGACTAAGGTATCCGGATTGATCTGTACCCCTGTTCGGCATGTTATAACTTTGATCTCATGATTGGTAAGCCTAAATGGATTGTACCATCATATTTTGTCTTGGAATTCCTTGAATTATGCCAATTATCAAGTCATGATGAATCCATTTGCATACTTTCTTATGTTCATCCGTTTACCAAAAATTACTTTTTGACAGATTTCCCAGTTTAAAATTTCCAAGTGCCTATTTTTAGAAATTTGCCAAATTTATCCTATTATTTGTAATAAGCTCTAATTATGGATTCTTATCCTTTGAATGGAAAAGAACCTATACCCTAGTTTTTAGAACCCCAAGTGATCAATAACCTAGTTTATAATGTCGAACCCGAGCCCAGTTTATGTTTTTTAAACATTGTTTGCCTGTAGGATAATTGAAGTATAGACGTTCAGAAATTGTAATATTTTGACTAAAAATTCATCATGGGCTGAGAATTTGTAGTATGGTAGAGCATGTAGGATTGAACATTCATGCCAATTTTCGTGGCTTGGTTACTTGATTGAATCAATTTTTAACGCCAGCTGGCGGGCCTCCAGACACAAATTCACAATTTGCAAATTTGATTAAAAGCGAGTTTAAAATAATTAATCAATGATTGAATTTGAATCATGTTAGTCTGAGATGTCCAATGGGGTCAACAGACAAATATGAGGATGCTAGTTGTTTGAAAGGCAAAATATTTTTAGCCGGACCCGCTTTGGGGTCTGACTAATTTCTTCAAGCATGGGTGATTGTAAATATTAAATAAGCATTATCATAATTCAAATTATTTGAATGCATGATCAAAGTTCTCAAATACAATGAAAGAGTTTCTACTTGATGAAAACACCCCATGGCGTTAAAGGACAGATGAGGCTACCATTTTTGAGAGGCAATGTAGTTTCAATTTTAATTTTTAAAAATGAATGCATGACTCTTTGTAGAAGTCAAAGGCAGGAACATTCACATAAATTAAAAAAATAGCCCCCATCTTGAAGGCGTGAGCAGTAGGGTTGGAGTCAAATGAGCCCTCACAAATTATCAATGTTAAATAAATTTTTGGGATATGCTTTGATTCTCTTGCCTCCAGTTTGTAGCAAATTTGATTTTATGATCAAACTATGGAGTAAATATAGTTTGCCAAAGCATTTCAATCATATGAGAGGCTGTGGCAATGAATATAAAAGAGCAAGCAGCCAAAGTATAGAGGAGATCATGCAAGAGTCCAAGACCTACAAATTAAAGAGGAGAGCATTGTGAGAGATACATTAATTTGTGAATGCAACAGCCAAGCCGAAAAAGCCAGACCAAAAGGTAGCAATTCACATGAAGAGAGGAGCTCCATAGTAAAAGAGCAAGCCATCCATGCTATGCAAGGGAGGAAGCCTGTTGTTGAGAAAACAATGGAAAATCTCCCAATTGGGAAGAATGTTCTGAAATAATAACAAGAAGTGTGAAGGTGCTTAACACCAGCCGCAGGCAAAATGCACTATGCTCACAATGTTGATTTCCTTACCATATCGACACTTCTCAAGGAGTTCACTAAACTTATGGTGAGTTGTGGTACTATTGGAGATGCCTTACAAATCTTTGAGGAAATTGAGCTATGGGATAATCTCATATATTGCCATCAATAGTTATACAAAAAACCCAACATCAATTGATTTAATTAAAAAGCATAGAGCAGAGGAAGGGGAGTAATAAAATAATATCCCACATTGTTTCTGTAGGGGAAATTTATGTTCTTTAAAGACAAATGCACTCAATAACATAGTGTCTAATAAGACATGACTTTTAAAGCCTGGAACAACTCATGTGGTGGGTCCCAGTGGGAGAGTAAGATGCAATAATTTTAAACAAACCAATCGATGAGCTGATGTGGAGGCAGAGGCACAGGATTGCGCCACGTGGCACATCCTATGGTGGGTGCTTCCCTACATGGGGAAGTTGCTCAACAGATAAGGAATACAGGCAAGCACACGGGTGCCCTGTGGCAATGGGCTCAGGCCGGTGGTGAAGTGGCAGGTGATAGAGCAATCAGGCATCCAATCAGAGGTCGCCACGTGGTGCCCAGTCAAAGCATGATTGAACCAAAGTTGGAAGGATGGGTAAAATATTGAAAATGATAAAAAACAACAATAATAATTTTAAATCATTTTCAATTTAGATGCACGTACACATTACTTTTAAATCTAAAAGAAACATTTTCTAAAGTTTAAACTTTAGAATTTTAAAAAAAATTGAAAAATTTAAAGGTTGCAGTCATAGAGCCCTGGTAAAGGGATGATTTTCCAAATGACTTTCAAGGGGTTTCTGAAGGGTTAAATGTGCACTCCAATATATTGTCGAAACTGGGAAAAGATGAACTATCTAATTATGAAGCTAGTTTTTGCACAGAATGTCACCCGTACATGCTACATGAGGTTTTTTTCTCTCAAAGTGATTTGTGTGTTTTATTAGTTGTTTTGAGTTGTCAATTGTAGGATTCAATGGAAAAATACCTTAAACATGTTCAATGACTCTTGTATCTAGTTATTTTGAGTCTTTGTTGTGTTTTAGTTTCAAATTGATCAATTGGCACATATCTGGGTTCAGTTATTAGATTTTTGTCTTTTACTGAGAAAATTTGCATTTGGAAAGGAAAAATAGAAGGGATATGATTATCAGTTGATGGGAGAAGGTAGAGAGAGGTTATTCAACTTCTTGGGAAAGAATTCTAAGGGTACACTTGTCATCTTTTGATCAAATCTGGGAATTGCTTCCTTGCTATATATTCTTTCTTCTTCTCTATTGTAATGGTTGTTGGTTGGTTTTCAATTTTTAGTTCTAGGAGCTCTACTCAGGTTGTGAAAGCCACACACCCAACAATTCTTCTTGTATGAACAACAATTTAAGTTTTATGCAAATAGTTTGTATTTGTTAGGTGATTTTTGAGTTATTTTCTATGCAAGGAAAATGAAGGAAGCACAACAAAGTGTTTTACATTCATTCTGAATCTATTCTCCTATTCATGGATATGCAATTTGTTCTAATTTGTGAACCAAGAGCATAAATTAGGTTGCATTTTGTTTAGGAATGTATGTGATTGAAGTATCTTGTTGATGGAACAAAGAGCCATGTAATTGCTTGATGTTTATCATAGGGTTTTCATATTTCATTAATGGGATAGTTCAAAGTATGAGATTCATTTTGATGTAGATGTCTATTCACAAGGTGAAAGATAGATCAAGGATCTTGATGTAGGATTTATGTCAAAGATTTCTAGAAGGTATATGGTTATAATTCATAGAGTTGTCCAATGGATTAGGCATTGATCAATTATAGGATCATTAGGTTTTATTGTTCATACCTGGGTTTTGTTGATATTCAACATATTAAATCATCTTTTCCTTTTTATGTTGAAAGTTATTCAAAAGTCTAACCCTCACTTAGCTTACCAGTTTCATGAATCATGCTATTAGCTATTTCATGCTTATGATTTCTTGGTTAAGTATAGAAGATTTAGGGGTTTCATCTATTATTCTAGATCCTGATTATGCTCATTACACTGGTCATATAATCAGATCTTAAGAAGTTCACCCACCTAGGTTTTATAGAGCTTGAAGTGAAGAAGGAGTGTAGCTTTATAGTTGGCCCAGGTTCTTGGTGAATTGTGTCCATTATTGGAGATAGCTGCCCATAGATGCATTCTTGCCTTGCATACTTGGTCATTTCAAACTCTGTTAAATCAGGAGCCAATAGCTTCCTCATGTGTTCCAAAATATGTAGCCTTGGGGTCCATAGGCTCATTTATGAGAACCTTAAATGTCTCTTGTATCATCAATATTTACCTCATATGCTAGAGGTTTTGATGAAGGGTGCTGCCCTTAATACCATGAACCCATTAAAAACAAAGAAAAAAAAACAAATGTGAGAACAAAATATGGAATTCTTATTATTGCCACAAATGCAGAATTACAAAATTCACAAGGCCAATATGCTAACCATACACGGGTACACCTTCATTATAGTAATCTACAAGACAAGCTGCAAACTATCACCTAGAGCTATTCTAGACAATGGTTGGGCATTTCTTAAATAGGAAATTTTATGTTGCCCAGGAAGGTTCTAGATGCTAAAACTCAATACCTAGGGTCGACAAACCCTAACAATAGATATAGAGTTGGCTAAATACATCTCTGACAGATTATTTTAGAAATTTTGGGTAGCCCAACTTTGGAAGGCCATAACTCTTGAACTATTGCTTCGATTGGCTATATAACCACTTTTCATAAACGCAACCTCTTGGTCTACAAGCTCAAAACTGCATAAGTGCCCTCTTGTTGAATTTTTAGGCCTCATTTGGGCACTCTAAGGCCTCCAATGGTGAGCTTGAAGAGTTTTTTGCAAATTTTTTTGCAAAAATCTGCAATAAATTCTCTGATATTTAAGTTGGAGCAATGCGATTTTTATGGTAGGCTTATAATACCAAAATGAACCTTCATGTAGAAAATGAGAACATTCCAAGCTTGTATGAGAAACTTATTAAAAATTGCAAGTTCCCATAAATAGTAACCACCCTGTCTACTCGTCCTTTGTAAAATAGAAAAGACAAAGTAAAATATTTTTTGGTGATGCAAGATTGCTCTTACACCCAGGATGCTCTTGCATTGGGTTTTACCCATGCAATCCTAGGTCTGACTACTTGTATATGAACTCTGTCACAGTCAACCGGGAAGCATATCTTGCTCATAATCATCTACCAACTACTTAGGGATCATAAGCCTCATCTGTATTATTTCCTTGAATTTATCAAAGTATGCATCCATGATGCTTTCAAAGTTCTCACCCATCTCATTTATGAATTCATTAATTTGTTACAATATTGAGGTGTTCTTTCTCCAAACAAAATTTCCTTTTGAAGGAAAAAATTTCTATACATAAAAGAATAAATAGACTAAGAGTGAATTGAACTTACATGAGTTATTCTTGGAGGCTTGAATACTCTCCATGTTCTTTCTTAGTTGGGTGCATTGAAGCTCAACAATATCAATGGATAGATTCTTCTTCATGACCTTATATGCTAGGTCTATAGCTTCACATGGCATGTTGTTTAGATGGCTTGAATTTTAGATTTTATATGCAATGACATAGATGCTAAACTTTACCTCCATGTCAGACACATTGTTTAATTTCATACCTCTTCCATCCTATTCAACTAGGGTTATCTTTTCCAATTCTGCATGTCCTAGGGTTTTGGTAGCCTTTGACTTCTCCAACATAGGATACCCTATTATCTTATGAATCATCTTCTTCATGATAGGATAGGTTTGCTCCAACTAGAATGACATGTTGTGAAATTGACTTAGTACAATCCTGATCCATTTGATTCAAAATTTCTTAGCATGTGGATGATGTTGGTCAAACCCTTGACCTTTAGATGCTTATGTTCTAGTTTCAACACATCATTTTCACATAATGCCACATAGGCCTGATCTAGCTCAAGATTCGCTAATTTTTGGATAGAATAGTGATAAAATAATTTGACACCGTGAATAAGAAGTACCTTAGGAGGAATTGACAAATGTGCTCCTTATATTTTGGAGGAATATAGTCTAAACTCTTTACCAGCATTTATGAACCATTTTTGACCTTTACATAGGAAGATGTTGCCATACTACTTGGTTGATGAAAGATTGGAAGATGGTGACTTCGCCTAAGATTTTCCTTGAAATTTTTTTCTCTAAATTTCTTTAGGGGCTTGAGGAATGTTGTGCTCTTTAAAAACTCTAAATTCGTGATTGAAAATGAAACTTTGATTTCTTCTTTTTATCAATTTAAATTTTAGGGCTCCATTAATGCTCCATACTTGGGTAGGTAAATGATTCTTGGTCAAGTCTATCTACACTTGCTTAGGTCTAAGAGGTAACTCAGGTCTAATAGCTCGATTAGGCCTAAGGAGTGACATGGTTAGAACTAACAATTCAGTTATGTTTATGAATTTCTTCTATTCAAGTGCATCTAATATGCTGATATGAACTTTTGTGCTTAATGGATGAATAGAACTGATGTGGAATATGAATTTGATTGTAACTCTAATGGTCTCCTTTCCTATTCAAGTAGAGATAATTGAATTACCCAATCCATTGTCTTGGGTGTCGATAACCTCGTTGTTTTCACTTGAACTCTCTGGAGATTTCCTCACCCATTATTGCTTAATTTGAGTCCTGATCTTGTCAGCCTTTGATTTTTTTTCATCTTAAAATTTTCCTCTATTCATGTAGTTCTTTGCTAGATGACTAATTTATTTGCATACATAACATCTTTTGGTAGGATTTCTCTTTTTGAGGTGAGTCCTCAACAATTAGTTCATATATGTCCAAACTCTCCACATAGATAACATTTGTATGAAGTGTTGTAGTCCCAACCAAAGATTGCTTTAGCAAGTTATTTAGTAGGATTCCAATTCTTGGTTCTACACTCTGAAGATTTATGACCTTGTTTTTTGTATGTAGAAAATTTTCCTTCAAACTTGGTTTTCTCTCTACATTCACTTTCTATATGTCCAAGTTTGTTACAACTGTAATATTTTCCATTAAATTTTGACTTTCCATTGCTCCAACATTTGTTTGATATATGTCCTACCTTTCTAAAATGATTGCATGCAGGTATTTTATTTGTTTGAGCTCCCTTCTTTGATGATTCTCCTTGTTCAATGTAGCCTAATCCCACTTTCCTTTTGTGTCTATGCTGAGATAGTTTAGCTAACTAATCCATGCTTGTTTGTGATCTCATCATTCTTTCATTGGTTTCTCTTTATGCTCTAAGATCATTCACGAGTCCTTCATTTTTGTTCCTTGGATTGATGACTTCTTGATTTGCATTATTCAACTGACTTTCCATATCTACCTAATGTTGTGAAAGCTAGTAGATTTCATCATCCTTTTCTTATATTCTGATGTTGAGTAATCTTTTACCTTCTTCTGTCATATTTTTGTCATGTTCAGCTTGGTTCTTTTATTCCATGACTTCACATATCTTGATTGAATGAATCTCTTGCTCTCTTTTCAATTTTTTGAATTCTTCTTTTAGAATAAGGTTTCTTCCAAATAGATCTTCTATAGTTGTATCTACGTCATCTAAACTTCTCTCTTTGAAAATATCTTCAATTCTTTCTTCTACGTATAGTTTGCCATTCATCTTTTCTGCCAATTCTTTTCTTCTTTTTAGGGATTGAGAGAGTTGATCCTTCAGTTTCTTGATTTATTCCATGGACACATGTAGATCAACTTCTTATACTTAACCCACTATGTTAATTTGTCTATTCTGTAAAGTGATAACACCATAACACAATATTTGGTAACCTAGAAACCCTCCAAATAGAAGGTAAAACTAGGGTGGGGATGATACCCACAATGCTTCACTACTGTAGTAATAAAGTTGGCCTATTAAGGCTTACAAATGATCACTTCTTGTGTTCTTACTATGTTAAGAGTAATAAGGATTGTCAGGCCCACCTTGTGAATGGATTTATATAATACAATAAGTACGTACTATGTTATGAGTTTTTGTAAAGGATTGTTAGGTCCACTCGGTTAAAGGATTTGGGACTAGTGCACTTGTTAGGATGAATCAGTGGATTGATCTTTGATGTACAATTCTGGTTCTTAATGAATATCCTTTGAAGAAAATTGATCACCTGACTGTAATAGATAAGTCTCTTCCTTTCCTTGGAATTCTTATAGCCTTTAAATAATCTGCTCTTCCATATTTGCTAATGTTCTTCAATTACAATTCTTACATTTCATGTTTGGATAAACAAAATACTTCATACTTATATCCATCCAAATAATTCCTTTATAGGTCAATTATAATAATAATTCCAAAACCAATTACCAAGTTGACTCAGTGTTGTAACTGGGGTCCAATGGCTTACTTAGGTGATGCTTAAGATACTCAGGCAACACTGTCACCTCGACTAAATCTAGCACTCAACTAATACTGGATGCTTGGTTCATACTAATCACTCAATAGTGTAATGTTGCCACTAATAGGGTTAGTTAGGGACAAGTAATACTTGCAAAAATAAATGTTAGAATCACAATGATAATAAAACTAACTATATTATTCTACCCTTTAAGTTAGCCCCAATCTTAAGGATGTCTCCAGATCGAGCTTCATAGCTTATAGCTACTTCGTCTTCATCCTAGAAGAGCACCCCTTAAGATTCTTCTTGGATGGGCATAGGCCAATGACATGCATATGTTTGACAAAATTAGAATATTCTAGCAACATGGAGAATTCTCGGCCATGGTGTTCGGTTCAAGGTGTTAATACCTTGCTACCCCCATGCTTCAAGTCTTATAATTCTCCTAATAGATTAATGTATTATTACTTGATTATCGACCATGGTGGACAATGGAGATCTTAATATCTCCATGCTCCATGCTTTGATATTGAATCTCGACCATGGAGACAATGTAGATATTAATATCTCACATGCTCCATGCTTTGAGTTCACATTGATATCCATGGTGTTAACCCATGAGCTAACAAAATATTATCCATAAGTAGTGTTCATAAATAAATTTATAAACATAATTAAACAAATATAATTCATAAACATACCTTTCTTACCTTCTTCTTTTCCAAGAGTCACACCCTTTCATAATGCAAATCCTTTGAAAAGCTACAACACTTCATAGTTATAATCCTTTCGAAAAGTCACAACCCTTCATGACTAAAATCCTTTGGAAAAAGTCTCAATACTTTATAATTAAAATATTTTTGAAGAGTCACAACTGTTCATAATTATGACCCTTTTAAAGGTTTGCATCCTTTCAATATCATTGATACCTTTTTAGAAAGTCACTTCCTTATTTTCTTCATATTATTTTCCTCTTCCATTTTTCCTTTTGAACTCCTCTCTTCTTCTCTTCCTTTTCTCTCCTCTCTAAAATAAACTCTCCTCCCTTTTATATCTTAATTTTAAGGAGTCATGTCTATTTGTTAAATATCTCTTGAATTTTCATTAAATTTAGTTAATTTATATTATTCTATGTTATATTATTTATTTATTTATAGGTGTTTATTTTATTTATTATTAAATTCTATTTAGAAACTTAACATACTTTCTACAATATTGTCTCTTGTATTTAATTTAATTTATTTCTTTCTTTACTCAGTGAAATTTTATTATTTTTAAATTATTTAAAATATCATACTAAATATTATTTTATTAATAATATAGATTAAATAATTATTATTTTCTTAGTTTATAGTTTAGTATTATTTTTAATATAACTTTATTATTTATTTAATAACATTGTATTATCTAATTATTATTAAAAATCTATCTTAAAATGGGGATATGACAATCCACCCTTCCTCAAATTGTTTTTCCTCAAGCAATTAGATAATTTCTTTTGTTGAGTTGAGATATATTTCTTTTAGTCTAAATTATTAGGTTTCTATCATGGATATGTTTGAATCATTTCTAATAGTCATTAACTTTCTACATTAGTCTTTTATATAAATTATTTTTCTAGATCCTCTTTAACCCTATAAGATGGCAAGATCATGCTCTAATACCACTGTAATGTCCCCACTAATAGGGTTAGTTAGGGACAAGTAATACCTACAAAAATAAATGTTAGAACCACAATAATAATAAAAACTAACTATATTATTCTACTGTCTAAGTTAACCCCAATCTTAAGGATGTCTCTAGATTGGGCTTCATAGCTCATAGCTACGTCGTCATCTTAGGATTGTACCCATTAAGATTCTTCTTGGACGAGCATCCTCTATTCAAGGCCAATGACATATGCTTATGTTTGACAACATCAAAATATTCTGGCAACACGGAGAATTCTTGGCCATGGTGGTCGGTTCAAGGTGTTAATACCTTGCTACCTCCATGCTTCGAGTCTTATAATTCTCCTAATAGATTAATGTATTATTAATCGATTATTAACCATGGAAAACAATGAAGATCTTAATATCTCCATGCTCCATGCTTCGATATCAAATCTTGACCATGGCGAACCAGGTAGATATTAATATCTCACATGTTGCATGCTTCGAGTTCACATTGATATCCATGGTGTTAACCCATGAGCTAACACGATATTATCCACAAGTATTGTTCATAAATAAATTCATAAACATAATTAAACAAATATAATTCATAAACATACCTTTCTTACCTTCTTCTTTTCCAAGAGTCGCACCCTTTCATAATACAAATCCTTTGAAAAGTCACAACACTTGATAGTTATAATCCTTTCGAAAAGTCACAACCCTTCATAACTAAAATCCTTTGTAAAAGTCCCAATACTTTATAATTAAATAATTTTTGAAGAGTCATAACTGTTCATAATTATGACCCTACCTTTTCAAAAAGTCGCTTCCTTATTTTCTTCATATTACTTTCCTCTTCCATTTTTCCTTTTGAACTCCTCTCTTCTTCTCTTCCTTTTCTCCCCTCTCTAAAATAAACTCTCCTCTATTTTATATCTTAATTTTAAGGAGTCATGTCTATTTGTTAAACATCTTTTGAATTTTCATTAGATTTAGTTAATTTATATTATTCTATGTTATATTATTTATTTACTTACTTATATGTGTTTATTTTATTTATTATTAAATTCTATTTAGAAAGTTAACATTCTTTCTACAATATTGTCTCTTGTATTTAATTTTATTTCTTTCTTTCTTTCTTTACTCGTTGAAATTTTATTATTTTTAAATTATTTAAAATATCATACTAAATATTTTTTTATTAATAATATAGATTAAATAATTATTATTTCCTTGGTTTATAGTTTAGTATTATTTTTAATATAATTTTATTATTTATTTAATAACATTATATTTTCTAATTATTATTAAAATTCTATCTTAAAGTGGGGATATGACAAGTAGACACTTCTAACTCAGTTCACACTGATCTTTCATCTTGATCATTATAATGGAACAAGAATACTGTGCTCAACTCAGTTTGCACTAGAGCTCCGCGGATATTGTCAACTTGGTTGACACTATATCTTGGTGGGAATTGTCAACTTGGTTGACATTGCTTACTTTCTACAAGGTTAACATTGGTAGCTTGGTTCCTTTATGAGCTTAGTTAACACTACAAACTAGTAACTCAGTTACTACTGCCTTACATTATGACTAAGTGTTTTGACACAAATTGACAATATATCTTGACATGAGATTAACAACTTTATCATTTGGAAACATGATGAAGGAAAAGATGAGAATTCATATTAGAAGATGAAAGACATGAAAAGGATTAATATTAGAGAGAAAATGAGTTCCCAAGCCTTTGGGTCAACTCTCAAGGCTATTAGAAAGCCATAACTCGATTGGGTTTTAGATTTTTAAATAACCTAATTAGGTTTTTACGACATTTAAATGGTGTTTCCATGTTTAAATAACCTTGATCAGGTTATGATTGAGTGAATGCAAATATTGCATTCACATAACCCGATCTAGTTACTATGATAGCAATAACTTGGTCAAGTTATATAATATCTTAAGTTAATGTTATATATTATATATATTATTTATAATTAAATACTTATAAGTATATAAATAAATGCATCTATAATTAAATACTTTTATTCTATATATATATATATATATATATATATATAATCACATATATTAATAACCTCTCTCATTATAGATCCTAACCCCCTCTCTCTAACCCCTAAACCCCCTTTCTCTCATTGCATCTCCCTCTCTCTCAAAGCTCTAACCTCTCAAACCACTAACCTACCTCTCTTCCTCTCTCTCCATCCCTCTCAAACCCCTAACTTCTCTCTCTCTCTCTCTCTCTCTATATATATATATATATATACACCTAACCCCTAACCCCCCTCTCCATCTCAAACCACTACCGACCCTTGTCTCTCCCTTTCAAATCCCTAACCTACCACTATCTCTACCTAAATCTTAACCACATCTCTTTAACCCTTAACCTCCATCTCTCATTGAACCCTTACTCCCCACCTCTCTCTCTAATCTCTAACCTACTGCTCTCCCTCTCTATTTGTCCCTCTCAATCCCCTAACCTACCTCTATCTAACTCCCAACCCTATCTTTCTAACCCCTAACCTCCCTCTCTCACTAACCCCTAACCTCTCTCTCTCTCTCTCTCTCTCTCTCTCTCTCTCTCCCTCCCCCCCCTCAAACCCCTAACCTACCTCTCTCCCTCTCTCTCCCTCCCTCTCAAATCCCTAACCTACCTCTCTATCTATTTATCTAACTCCTAACCTCATCTCTTTAACCCCTAACCTCCCTATCTCATTGACCTCTAACCTCTCTCTCTCTCTCTCGCTCTCTCTCTCTCTCTCTCTCAAACCCCTAATCTAAGTCTCTCCCACTCTCTCTCTCTCCCTGCCTCTCAAACCCCTAACCTCCATCTCTCATTGACCCCTAACCTCTCTTGCTCTCTCCCTTTGAAATCCCCAACCTACCACTCTCCCTCCCTCTACATCCCTTTCAAACACCTAACCTCTCCCTCCTTCTCCCACTCTCTAACCCTTAAACCCGCTCTCTTACTGACCCCTAACCTCTATCTCTCCTTCTCAAACCCTTATCCCCTTTAAATCTCTTTATCTAACTCCAAACCCCCTATCTCATTGACACCTAACTCTCTCCCTCTCCCTCCCTCCCTCCCTCGCTCCCTCCCTCCCTCCCTCCCTCTCTCTCTCTCTCTCTCTCTCTCTCTCTCTCTCTCTCTCTCTCTCTCTCTCTCTCCCATCTCCAACTTCTAAACCCCCTCTCTCACTAACCCTAACCTCTCTCTCTCGCCCCCTCTTAAATCCTTAACCCCCCTATATCTCTCTATCTAAATCTAAACCCCCTCTCTCTACCCCTGAACCCTCCTCTCTCTCTCTCTCTCTCAAAACCTTATCCCACCTCTCTCTCTATCAAACTCCAACTCCCCCTCTCTCTCCCCCTTCCTCCTTCCCCTACTCTCTCTCTCTCTAACCCTAATCTCCATCTCCCTCATTGAACCATAACCTCCCCCTACTCTCTCTCTCTAACCTCTAGCCCCCTAACCTCTCTATATCTAACTTCTAACCCTTAACCCTTCTCTATTTAACTTGCAACCCCTAACATCTCTCTCTATTTCATTTCCTCTAACCTCTCTCTAACCACTGTCGCTTCCTCCCTCAGTCCCTCTTCCTTCTACTAACCTCTCCATCTCTCTTTTTGTCCTAGTTCTACATAACTTGATTAGGTTTTACAAAACTTGATTAGGTTATTAAATCCTATGCACATTCTGCTTGGGAGTTGATAGCCCAATCAGGTTATGAATAACTTTATTAGGTTACAAAAGAATGGTAATTTATTAAAATGTCAACAACTAATTGATTAATTTAGAGTGTCCCATGAAGTTCTACTATTTTATCATATATGTCATTCTGAAATAGGTTTACATATGCTCATTTTTTTTTGCTAGGAAATGATTGATTTGGTCTATTTTCTCATGTCCATGTTATTTTATGTTTGTATCATGTCATTAACCATAAGTTTATATTGTTCTTCACTATTGTTTTACTTCAAAATATAAAATAATGATGCAAATTTGTTATTTTTTAAATATTTGATTGTGTGTTTTATTTATGTTATTGTTCGTAGGGAAATTTGTATATGTAATAAGAAGGAACAAGAGAGGAATGATTGAAAATTGATAGGCAACAAAGGCACAAACAAGATAGTGTATGAGGCAAGTATGTCAAGGTACATCATCAAACACACACAATGTAACTAATGAAAATATAACAATTCAAATTGACAAGATCAATGCTCCTACTGTAGCAAATGAAAATCATGATCATGCACCTATTTTTATTAATGTGACAAACGTACCTAATTCAACAAAGAAAAATGTTCAACATACCCCGATTGAAATGATTATTACAAATACACATACTTTAGCTAGTACACCTAATGTGGCACCTCAATTTGACATGATGAATGCACGTAATTTAAGTAATGAAAATATTAAGCATACACCTATATTAACATCTCTTAGAATAATTTGTAGAAAACCAAAGTTTCTAATTGACATTTTTTGACACAAAAGTTTGCACCCTTTCTTGAGATATGACCCTCAAGAAACCTTGTGTAGCATGGAAATAACCTCAAAGTGTGGTACTTGTGCTCCAAGGTTGAATCTTCAGAGAAGGTCAACTTCCTTACAATCAAGATGCATCTAAACTATAACTTTGAGGGAAAAGGGAAAGAGATTACATTAAATTAAATTGGTGAAAGGGAAATGGGATGATGCACTAGATTGATACTATGATTATGAATCTCCCTATGAATGAACTACACATAAATGAAACACCCAACTGCAAAGATCTTAACTCTATTCTACCTTCAAAGAACTTGTACATATTTTGGAATTGATAAAATGCTAAAAGGAAAGCTATATTCACTATGCAACAACTACCAATAGGGACCCAAAAATGAGTGCATCTAGCTGGTAGAAGGATAAATCTAATAGATTTGATCACTGCAAACAATAAAGAGATATGGAGTGTATTAGCATCATGAAAACAAGGCCCAAAAAGTCATCCATCATTAAAGAATCAGCCCTGGAAATGTGTTATGGTTGCAATAAATCAAGTCATGGCCTTGCCAAATATTGGCATGGGATAACACAAAAAGTCAACTCACCTACACACAACTGTAGAGTTGACCCATTGACCTTCACCAATGCACAAGAAAAATATATTTTTGAAATGGGGAAGGAAAATGGCCATTGATTATTAAAAAAAGATGTGCACCATTGACCTTAAGAAATGTGACATTGGCATGGGCCCACAACCCCCTTGGAATAGAAAAATCCCAATAACGCTGACATGATACAACTTCCCACGAAAAGGTAGTAAAATAGAGCATGCGAAGGGATAGCACAAAATGTTAACCCCCTGCCATGTTGCACAATTCCAACACTTTAACCCTGAAAAATGGTGCAACACCACCAAATGAATAGAATGTAGACATATGGCAGAAAAAATGCGAGAACATGTAAAGGTAAATCTGCCATGTGGGCCCAACTTCGTTAACCACCAAAAGATGCATCTAACATGAAAGCCAAGACATGTGGTAATAACACAAGCATTTGAGAATGAAGGATAGCAAAAATACCATCACTTCACTAGAAAAGTGACACATGGCAATAATGCAGAAGGGTTAACACAAAATGTTTACCCTAAATTTGGTGTGTTAACCCATTGCAAAGAATCTAGCCCATTGAAGATTTCTCATATTGGTTGTCTATAATGAGTTGAATGGAGGTGAAAATAGCCAACATTTTTGGTGACTTAGAGGGTATGCTTGCTTGCTAAGCATAAGATTAGTGGCCTTAAGCAATCTGTTGGGCATAGAGTCACCAGTAGGGAATGACACATTATCCCACTTGCAAATTTACAAAATTTATAACCTCTACAACCAACAAAAATTACAAAAATTGCTAACTCTAGGAGGGAATAGCTATGTACGTGCACTTCTTGGAAGGATACTTAAACATACTTTACCGTGTTCAAATATTTGCAAACAATAATCAAACAAAGCCATTAACTAGCTTGTTGAAGTAGCTTCCTTTTATATTATCTTGGAGTGCTTGAACTATTCAAGCACTATCCTCCCACCATTACTCGGTTGGTTGCAAAACAATATTCCACATGGACTTGATGTAAGAAAGGAACCCTATATTTGATCATGTTGCTCATCTTGATGAATTAAATAATCATTTTTGTCCTTGAAGACCAAAATATCATCATCAACCATTTAAGAGAACAACATTCTTTCTAGTTGATCCATTTATTTTTTCAACTCAAAAACCTCAGCTAATGTTGGTCCAAGAAGGACATCTTCATTATCAAAAATTAAACTAGGGAGTCCATTGAAAATATTAGCTACTCTCTCATCCTCCTTATGAACCAATAGAATTTTCTGCCCCTCTCACTCTTCTACACCTTGGATCAGATTTGGAATGACAACATCATGCTCATGAATAACATAGATTCTTGTCTTAGCTTCATCCATATGCCTAAATGGATCCAAGTAGTCTTCCTCCTCATCAAAGAGAGTACCATTCATGTTTTTAGGACTAATCATGTAAGGCTCTACATGATTAATTTAACATGGCTTTACTTCCATGGAGATCTTTGTGCCATATATAGTTCTAAAAAACATACGAGACCAATCGGTAGCTATGTACCCACAACTTATCTTAGAAGTGAAATCTCTTGATAAGAAAATGGAAAAGTGTTTAGGGAGGTCTATAATAGATATATCTTGAAAAATAGTGTAGCCAAGACATGCACGCATGGACACTTTTAAATATTTGAATACCCCAATAATTTTTCAAGAAGTTCCATCTAATTGAGTAACCGCTTTAGTCATAGGCTCATACTTTATGCATAATTGATCAAGAACCCTCTTAGGTATGACTGAAGTACTATACCCAAAATCTATCATGCAATTACGAACTATTTTATCTCCTATGACTAAAGAGATATAAAATGGAGGAGGCTTTTGTTTCTTACTTTGATTTTTCTCCTTATTGGGTATTACGGCCTCACAACACACACCCCATTTTGAGTCACAAAATGGGGACCCCCTAGTTTTAAATTTCCCTATGAGGCATCTAGTCCAAAGCCTCTATCATTTCAGACCTTCTCTAGGGTCTAGGTCAAATAGAAGTGGTTAGATAGAATAAAAAATCAAGGATAGACTTCACAGCGCATGAAGTGTGCATATGCACACATGTGCATGTGCACCAAATGCACACACGTGCATGTGCACCAAATGCACACAACCACACTTCACCCTACTCTAGGGATGCACATATGCTCATGTACACACCCTCAAAGGTGCACACAAGGCTCCCCCCCTCTTTTCAAAAATGAGTTGATGTGCATGTGTGTAGTTGCACACATGTACACCTATTCAAGGTGCACATGTGCGCTAGTGTGCAAAACTGGATATTAGGGGGGAAATTTCACTTTTTGGACAACCTGACTAGTTTTGGCACAATTTTTTGTTAGTTTGAGTCCTATGGAGTTCTCTTTTGGGTCTTTTAGCATAAGATGACTAGTATTTTCTTATTTGTGAAGATAAAATGACATCCTTATTATCCATAGCACAAAAAATATCCATGGTATTGCACGTGCATTTTCAAAATAGGTGCATTGGGATTTTATATAGAAGATGCAAAAGGAGTTCAAGTCTATGAAAATTTTGGGCTATAAAGAGGGTATAAATCACCAAAAGAGAAAAATAAGTAAACTTGAGAACTTTCATTTTTTGGTGAATTGAGCACCTTGCACAATTTCCTGAAGGTGCGTAGGTGTGTAGTATTGGAAATATAAGAGGA
This sequence comes from Cupressus sempervirens, assembly GCA_028749045.1. Taxonomy (NCBI): domain Eukaryota; kingdom Viridiplantae; phylum Streptophyta; class Pinopsida; order Cupressales; family Cupressaceae; genus Cupressus; species Cupressus sempervirens. The sequence goes on along the minus strand of CM053789.1, from coordinate 557,532,674 downwards.
CTAACTGAGATAGAAGGGGTGAATCAATTATTGCAAAGAAAAATCCAAGATCCCTTAAGATGTCAATACAATACAAAATTAAAACTTTGCTAAAACTGAAATACTAATGTAACTCAGTTAACACAAGAACACTCTATTTATACTAAGAATTACTATCACTCAGTAAACACTGAAATAATCACTTCTTAAGATGTTTAGCATGTTTAACCTTAATTAACATAGTTGAAAAAATATAAATCAAATAACATGAACACAAGAGACACCAAGATTTAATGTGGAAACCCAATTTGGGAAAACCACCAATTGCAACTAGTTACTATTTTTCAATTTTCTAAAGTGAGCCCTATTAGGAGCCAACCCTATTAGGTGTGACCCTGTTAAAGGATTTAATTAACCTTGTTAGGAGTGACCTTGTTATATGTCTTTAGACACTTCAATCTAGAAATGCCACATTGTTAGAGGATTTACAAAATAGCTATTAGGCTAACTCTGTTAAGAGATTTGATTCACTATTACAATTATTAGAGAGTAATGATGATTTGACTTGATTGTTGATACAACTGTCTTTGCTGATTTTAGATCTTTATTTTGGCTTGATCAACTCGAATACTCTGATATCCTTCCAACTCACTTCCTTCATTTATCTTTTTCAATCCCATACTTCTTACAATTCAATCCTCAACTTGACCTTATATTTATATGATTTACCTTTTCAAGTTGGCTTGAATACACTTTCAAACAAATAATATCCATCCCTTGAGTCAGCTAGAACTAACCAACAAAACTATTAGATTCAATATGTTGATACAGGAAAATCATTCGTTGGCCAACCTAACTTGGTCAACACTAACTCAGAAAATAATTTCCTTCAAACTTCCTTTAGTAACCAAGTGAGCTTGGTTAACATTGGTTCCATGCCAACTTTCCTTTAGTAGTCAAGTGAACTCAATTAACACTATTTACCTATAAACTTTTTTGGAATGCTTGACATACATAGGAAACTTCCTTTAATGCTCAAGTGAGATCAAATGACATTGATTACTTGGTAAAGACTTGACATTTGTGTAACACCAAAAACAACATACAATTAAATAATTGTATTAAAAAATCTCCCTCTTTGGCATTGATGGCAACACAACATATCATGATACAAATAAAATTTTAGAGCAGAAATAGAAGTATGAATAATATCATTAGTTTCATTCTAATTCTCATCCATGAGAACTCCCTCTATCAATGTGAACCCCCCCTGACATCAATCTCTCTGATTTCTTTGGTTGTAATTTCTCCTCCTAATAGAAAACTCTCCTCTTTGACATCTAAACCAAAACTTCTTATTTATGATATGAAAAAATCTCCCTCTTTGACATCTTATGCCAAAGACAACAATTAATCTATTTTCTATGTACTTGATGATTGATTCATATGAAATCTTCTCTTTCAATACTACATTGACTTGACTGATCTTCAAATTCTCTATTGATGCATCATCAAACATTATTTAGTGAGCTTCAGATAGGGGAATGACCCCTAGCTTATCTCTTAGATACAAAAATGCATCCTTAGGTAATGGCTTGGTAAACATGTCTATAATCAGTTTTTTTGTATTCACATATTCCAATCTCACCTTGTTGTCTTGCACCAATTCTCTCAAGAAATGGTATTTTATTGCAATGTGCTTGGTCTTGGTGTGCTTCACAAGATTCTTGGATATGTTGATTGCACTAGGGTTATCACATAAGATAAAAAATGGGTCCTTGATCTCCTCCATACCTGACAATAGTTGTTTGAACCAAACAATGTTGGAACAATTAACTGCTCCTGCAACATCTTTTGCTTTTGCTGTAGACTAAGAGATACAATTTTTCTTTTGGCTTGTCTAAGGTACTAGCCTCTTTCCAAGAAAGAATGCTCCACCACTAGTGCTCTTCCTACCATCAATAATTCCTACCCAATCAACATAAGGGAATTATTTCAATTCAAAGTTGCCTCATTTCTTATACCACAAACCATAATCTTCAATACCTTTTAGATATCTCATGATTCTTTTTATTGCCATCATATGACTTTCTTTAGGATTAGCAAAGAATCTTATCACCACATCAACTACTAATGCAATATTAGGTCTTGTGTGCACTACATATTGAAGTTTTCCAATCATTGATCTATATGTAGTGTGGTCTACCTCCTTGGAATCATTATTTTTGGAAAGCTTATGTCCAGTAGACATAGGTGATCCAACTAGCCTAGAATCTTCCATTCCAAATTTCTTCAATATCTCCTTGATGTATTTTGATTGAGTAATATAGATTGTTGAAAATATTATGAAAGGCTAAGTTATTGTGAGGGGAGGGGTGAATCAGTAACTTTTAAAAATTTATCCTTAATTAGCAATTACTCCCAAGAAATTGAAAACATTAAAGCATACATAACACTTTTGACATAATTTGGTGATCCATAAACCTTCCAAGTAGAAAGTAAAACTAGGGTGGGGATGATACCCACAAGTTTTAGTACTGCAGTATAAAGTTGGCTTGTTAAGGCTTACAATGATCACTTTTGATGATCTGCCTTATTAGGAGCAATAAGGATTGCTAGGTCCACCTTGAAAAAGGATTTACAAATATATAATGAAGTATGCACTCAGTAAAGAGATTTACATAAGACTGTTAGGTGTACCTTGTTAAAGAATTTGACTGGTCAACTTGTTAGGATGAAGCAGTAGTTGATCTCTGATCTGCAACTTGGTTTGTTGAATGAGATTCCTTAGAGTGTAAAAATCACCTTGTTGTGATAGATAAATCTTTTCTACTCCTTATACTAATGTAGCCTTTTTAATTCGATCTTCTACTCATCTCTTCTTATTTCATTACTTCTATTCAATGCTTTGGATGAGATACAATACATTACATATATATACTAATTCAATTACAAAATTACAAAGTTGACCACAATACAAGTTTACACAAATATTACAAAGTCATACAAAGTGTAGAAACTCAGGTTTTGTAGACTGACTCAGTGAGGTTTTGATTCTCAACATCCACTATCAATTCTTGGCATTGTCATGCACTCAGTAGACCTAGAAGCTCAGTCCATACTGATCACTTCCAAGTAGTCTTGAATTTGGTCTGCACTAATGACTCAAAAAATACTATGAAACTCAACATATAAACTAAATCACTTGATTCACACTACATAGCTCAATCAATGCTATCACTATGAGCTTGGTATAAACTAAGTCACTTGGTTAACACTGAGTAGCTCAGTTAACACTAGACTCTCATCACATCAACTATGAACTCAATAAGCATTACTTAACTCAATTTGCATTGGTAAACTTAACATACACTAAGAAGCTCAGTTTACACTATTGATGATCACCTTAGTAGTAATTTCTCGACGCAAACTGAAACCTATCCAAAGGACTCGATAGCAATTGTAGAACTTGGTAGCAATTAAAATGCTTGATTCACACTATTAACTATACAATAAGCTTGGTAGATGCTTATAACCTGAATAATTGTATGTCACTAATAAAAAAAATGACTAGAATGTTAACAATCTCCCCCTTTGGCATTAGTGACAAAAACACTTATTAGTCAAAACTAAATTCAAGCATCACCTTATGTCTTCAACTCAATAAAGTACACTATTTTTGAGATTTTTCAAAATTGGTTTTGTAAGAGATAAATTTTTGTACATGGTAATCCTCCCCCATACATAATATACAATATACTATATATACATATTCTTACATCTTTACACAAAATAAATTTCTTTAGAATCTTTCAATCTTCTTTCAATTTTCTCCCCCTTTCTCCTTATATCTTCTCACATCTTTTCCACTTTTCTCCTTACATCTTCTCCCCCTTTTTGACATTAATACAAAAGATTTATGCAATATGTATGTACACAGTAATTCCAAGTGAGAATAAGTCTAAATGTACCTTTAGGATAAGCATCAAAGTCTTGTCCTAATTCTCCTACAACACCTTGCATGTATGCAATGCAATCTGCACTTTTGCTACCAATTCTATCATGTGGTTTGCAATGGAGAAGTTATTTTCATGGATGAGCATTTTTGAATGTGCAATGTGCTTCTACAATGCATCCATGTTTGGGAGAATCATATTCTAAATATCCATCAAAGTTGATCTAATTCTTGCTTCTTCTCTAAGCAATTCTACCTGCATGTTTGCCAAAAATTTGATCTTATTGAAGTGGGTGAAGCTTGAACTTGAGTCAAGCTGCAATTCTTGTGCACTTGCCTTCATATCATCATCAATCTTTTTAAATTTATCTCTTATTTATTTTGTGAAAATTGATGTATCACATAGCTTGCCAAAAAGTAAAGATACATTGATGCAAGAGGCCCTCTATAATAGTAGATAACTCTACTTGATGAATGTCAATTTGTTGAACAATAAGTTCTAAAACTTTATTCTCAATATTTATTCTTAGCTTTCTACAATAATTTATCCTATCCATCTAAATCTTCATTATATTTATGGACTGCCTCTACCGACTAATACAAAATTGGTTGAGAAGTATCAACCTCTATACCTAGAGCCTCTACTAGAATTTTCTTAGCATCCTTAATGATTTTGAACTCTTTGTTTCTTTCTTCTCTAAGCCTTTGCTGCTTGGATTTCTTTTGAAGAAGTTCACCAAAAATTTGCATTTGATCTAGATTTAGATTTGAGATGTCCCATTTAGGAATGACAATATCCTCATCAAGATCTATATCCTCTTCCTTTTCTTTGCCTTTTCCCAAAAAATTTGTTCTTAGTTGAGGCTTGGTCTCAATTGTCCTTGCACTTATTTCTTGCATACTAGGAATGGAAACAATTGTTAAAATGGTAGGACTCATTGCAAAAATGGATAATGCACTCATTGAAATACTAGTAGAAGAAATACCTATTGTAGCCAAAATTGATGTAAAGGGAAGAGTTTCTAGATTGTTAGATGAAATGCTAGGCACTACTATCAATGAAGCACTAAGTTGGACGAGTGCAAAGATTGATTGAGTGCTTGTGCTTTTAGTGTTGGTCACAATCAATCTTGTTGAAGCTATCTCTGGGCTTGGTGTTATCAATGTTTTGCTGGGAGAATGAACAAGTGAGGCTATGACCATTATAGAAATATTTACTAGGTCAGTCTCCTCAACATCTTGCACATCTTCCTTGGTAGCTTCCTGTCCCTATTCCTCTTCATCATCTACATTATCAAAATGAGTCACTTCTTCATTGTATTTTTCTTCATCTTTCTCCTGATCATCATCATCATCCTTATCACTTAAACTTATTAAAAAATCACTCAGTTTGTGAAAAAGGTAAACATTCTTCCATGTGTTTGTAGCATTCTTCACAACATGCTCAACATCTTTCAACATTATAAGACAAGTGTTGAATCTTAAAGTTAACTTTTCTTCATTTTTCTTCAAAGATTCTTTCACATCCTTGTCATCCAAATTTGACATGAGCTGCCTTAGGGTTTGCTCATATATATCTTTTGAAATTTGCATGGCATGTTCCCATCTTGGCTTAATCTGGTCCACCAAAGCATTGGGAATCTACTGAGTAAGCTAGTCCGGTGTGTACTTCCACTTACCCATCTTGGATATTAATATATCTTCTATTTTCTTCTGATCATCTATAGACCTAATTTTATATTTCAATGCTTTGAATTTTTCAATGCTAGATCCTAATTCTAACTCTTTTATTCTTTCCTCAAAGGTGGGTGGAGACCTCTTGAAAATTATGTCTCCTCCTTTATCTATTTTCTTCCTTGATGATCTCCTGGTGAACATAACAGTGGATGTCTTGGCAGGTTTGGTAATGATTACCTTACCCTTCTTCTTTAATGGCTCTTCTTCTTATGACTTTTCTTCATTCTTTGCTTCTTCATGCTCTCCTATTCCTTTAATTAATAGAACAATGAAACTAGTTTTTAGTTTGGCTATCCTCTTCTTTCCCTTGTTAATTCCTTGAGGGAATTTTATATCTAGTTTTATCTTGGCCTTTGCCTCATCATAGGTGCCAAATTAAGTAGCCTTAGGATCAATGGGCTCATTTATTAATGCCTCAATTATGTCTTTTGTTTCATCAATATTCACCTCATATCCTAGAGGTTTTACCCATGCAATTCTTGGCCCAACTGCCTGAATATACACCTTGTCACTATCAACCATGAAAAAAACATCATCTTTGTAATCCTCAACTAATTTCCTTGGAATTTAGAATTTGTTATTCATTTTCTCCTTAAATGCATCAAAATAGTTGTCCATAATATTTGTATAATTCTCTCCCATTTTAACAATGTACTCATTAGTCTAATAAAGGACTGGTACATCTTTTCTCCAAACCATAGTACCTTTTTATGGGAAAAATTTCTAAACATAGAAAAATAAACATGTTAAGAGTGAACTGAACTTACATGGATTATTTTTGGAAGTTTTGATGCTCTCCATGTTTTTGTTGGATTGGTTCAATAGTAGCTTGACAAGGTCAAGAGAAAGGTTATTCTTGACCACCTTATATGCTAAATCAACTGCTTTGCCATATACATTATTCAATCTGCTCGAACTATAGATTTTGTGGGCAATGACATAAATACCAAACTTCAATTCCATGTCAGTGACACCGCTTATCTTCATTCCCCTTCCATCCCACTTGACTAAGGTTTTCTTCTCCAATTCAACCTAACCTAGGGTTTTAGTCATTTTTTCCTTTGACAACATTAGGAGACTAGTGATCCTATGAATCATCTTCTTAGTTACTAGAATTGGTTGTTCCTATCATAGCTAACCATTATGCACATGACTAAGGATAAAAATTATCCATTTCACTTGGAAATCCCATGGCATGTGAGGAATGTGAGTTAAACCTTTTTCCTTGAGATGTTAATGCTCAAATTTTAACACACCATCAATAGATAACTCCTTCAAACAATCATCCATCTCTAATGTACTGATATATTGAATAGTACATTTGAAATGCAAATGGATATCATTAACTAATAGTACCTTAGGAGCGATTTGCAACTGCACTCCACTCGAATCTAGGGTTTCTGCAATTGCAAGAGTCAACTTGGAATCCGATGCCTTCCATTCCACACCACAAACCAACCTATCTAAACCTCTTTTCACTTTGTTGCTAGTGGAAGCCTTCTTTACTTGGTAGGTTTGAGAGAATACAAAAAAAAAATAGTAACAATTCACTCAAATCACTTGAATGCTCAGAAGATCGCTTTGTGTAAATAGCTCTAAAAAATTCACGGTGAGAAATGACTTTGATTTCATCCTTTTAATCAAATTTTGCCATAAATTCTCAGTACAAATGGTAGCTCAAGTGATAGACTATCATTCACTTTACTTTCATTGAATACTCAGTAGAGCCTTACACGATTCGGTAACCACATAAAACTTAGTTACTCTTGACCTCACTTGATAGAGTTTGTAACCCGACCTTGTTTGGTAAGAATAGTAACTTGGTAATGACTACTATCTCTTACTTGGTGATCCCTTTGCATCTTGAATGCTGATATGGATCTTTTGACCTATCAACTAGAATTAATGTTAGATGTCTTCTTCAGTATCCTAGTTCCAGTTCTCCTTTGAGAAATTAAGTGGAAATTGTGGAGTCACCCAATTCTTGAGTGACTTGATCATTATTGCTTGGACTTGCATTTTTAGAAGATTTTAGAACCCATTGTTATCTCATCTGCTTTATGATGTTATCAACATTTGCTTTCTTTTCATCTTCAATTCTTCTAGTATTCATACAATTCTTGGCAAGATGACCAAGTTCTGTACAAATGAAACATCTTTATGTAGTATCTCTTTTCCTCAAGTGATGTTTTTCATAATTCATTCCAATGTGTCCAAATTCTCCACAATAATGACATCTACACCATGTGTTGTAGTCCTAACCAAATATAGCCTTTACAATCTATTCTACTGGATTCAATAGCTTAGTTTTACATGCTACTAACTTGTGTCCATGCTTCTTACATTTGTGACATCTACCTTCAAATTTTGGTTTCTTCTTGCATTCATTAGCTCTATGACCATGCTGATTTCAATTGTAGCATTTTCCATTGAATTTTGCTTTCCCATTGCTCCAAAATTTGTTTGATGTATGGCCTATCTTACCATAGTGACTGGAGGTAGGTTTATTCTTTTGAGCTCCTTTCTTGGATGATTCACCTTCTTCTATATATCCAATTCCTGCTTTCTCTTTTTGTCTATAATGGTTCTACTCATTCAACTGATTCATGTTTGCTTGATATTTCATCATTCTTTCATTGGTTTTCCTTTATGTGTTTAGATCATTTTGCAATGTTTCATTCTCTGATCTTAGATTCATGATTTCTTCATTTGCATTGGTGAGTTGATCAATGAACTATAATTGCTAAAGGGATAGGTGCTGAATTTCATTATTCTTTCCTTCTATCTCTTCTCTTATCTTGTTTTTCTCTTAAATTACTTCACACAATCTTACTGACTAAATTTCTTTCTCTCTTTTTAGTTTTCTTACTTCTTCTTGAAGAGTACCATTCTTTTCCAATAGTTCTTTGATTACTTCATCAACTTCATCTAAATTTCTTGAATAGATGTCTTCAATTATTTTTTTAATGTAGAGTGGATCATTCATCTAGATTACAAGATCTTTTCTTCTTTTTAGGGATTGTGAGAGTTTCTCTTTTTCTTTCTTGAGTTTTCCAATAGCCAATTCCAAATCTAGCTTCTCATTGTCAATAGCCTTATCAAGTTTGAATACCTCCATTGCCTTTAATCTTTGTTTAAGCCGTTAAACTTTTCTATGAGAGCCACAAAGCTCCGATACCAATTGTTGGAAATGTTATGAAAGGCCAAGTTATTGAGAGGGGAGGGGTGAATTAGTAAATTTTAAAACTTTATCCTTAATTAGCAATTAATCCTTCATGTGAATTCTAATCTAATTGCATGCATGAGAAACTAAAAGTATTAAAGCATACATAACATTTTTGACACACAATTTGGTGACCCAGAAACCTTCCGAATAGAAAGTAAAATTGGGGTGGGGATGATACCCAAAAGCTTTAGTACTACAGTATAAAGTTGGCCTATTAAGGCTTACAATGATCACTTTTGATGATCTGCTCTATTAGGAGCAATAAGGACTACTAGGTCCACCTTGCAAAAGGATTTACAAACATACAATGAAGTATGTACTTGGTAAAGAGATTTACACAAGATTGTTAGGTTACTTTGTTAAAGGATTTGACTGGTCCACTTGTTAGGATGAAGTAGTAGCTGATCTTTGATTTGCAACTTGGTTTGTTGAATGAGATTCCTCTAAGTGTACAAATCACCTTGCTGTGATAGATAAATCTTTGCTACTCCTTATACTACTATATCATTTTTAATTTTCTCTTATACTCTTCTCTTCTTATTTCATTACTTCTATTTGACACTTTAGATGAGATATAATGCATTACATATATACCAATCCAATTACAAAATTACAAAGTTGACCACAATGCAAGTTTACACAAATATTACAAAGTCAGGCAAAGTGTAAAAAATTGGGTTCTACAGACTGACTCGGTGAGGTTCTCATACTCGACATCCACTATCAATGCTCGACATCATCATGCACTTGGTAGACATAGAAGCTCGTTCTATACTGATCACTTCCAAGTAGTCTTGAACTTGGTCTACACTGGTGGCTTGACAAATACTATGAAACTCAACATATAAATTGAATCACTTAATTCACACTACATAGCTCAGTCAATACTATCACTATGAGCTCAGTATAAACTAAGTCACTTGGTTAACATTGAGTAGCTCAGTTAACACTAAACTCTCATCACATCAACTACAAACTCAGTAAGCATTGCACAACTTGGTTTGTACTGGTAAACTTGACATACATTGAGATGCTCGATTTATACTACTAATCATCACCTTAGTAGTAATTTCTCAGCACAAACTAAAATCTATCCAAAGCACTCAGTAGCAATTGTAGAACTTGGTAGGAACTAAACTACTTGGTTAACACTGTTAACTATACAATAAGCTCAGTGGATGCCTATAATCTAAATAAGTGTATGTCACAAATAAAAAAAAACATGACTGGAATGTCAACAATAGATACCATGCTTCATCTATTTTGCAAGCCAACAAAGAATTTAAGCTCTCCAGACATTGACATTTAAAATTCTTTACTCATTTCCATAGAAAAAGATTCACAAAAGTCATCATTTCTAGTAAATAATGTATCATACACAAATATTTCTACCAACACCATCTTCTTATCTAGTCCTTCTTTGATGTATAAGCTACAATTATCATTAGTCATTTGAAAACTAATCTATTTGAGATAATTATGTAATCTTTCATACTAGGTTCTAGGGGCTTGTTTGAGACCATATAAAGATTTGCATAATCCATAAACATATCCCTTTTGTTAGGATCTATGAAACCTTCTAGTTGCTCAATGTAGACTTCTTCTTCTAAAATTCCATTCAAGAATGCCAATTTCACATTCATCGGATATACTTTGAATCCTTTGTATGATGCATATGCAAGTAGTGTTCTAATACCTTCTAGTCTTGCAATAGGAGAAAATGTCTCTCCATAGTCAATACCTTCTTCTTGAGCATAACCCTTGCAGACTAACCTTTCTTTGTTTCTTGAAACTTCTTCATTTTCATTCAACTTATTTCTAACTACCCATTTTGTGCAATTTACATTTTTGTCCTTGGGTCTAGGAACAAAAGTCCAAGTTTTGTTGAATCTCTTCATTCATTGCCTCAATCCAACTTTCATTTTCTAATGCATCCTTAACATTTCTAGGTTCAAATTCAGTAAGAAAACATGTACCTTTTAATTTGTTCCTTGTCATTGTGCCTTTTGACTAATCTCCAATGATTTTCTTAGGTGCATGATGCCTTCTAATATATCTAACAAGTCTAGGTTCCTTCTTTTTGGATTTTGGACTTGTTTCACTCGGTCCACCTTGCTCAAAATGATCTTCTAAATCATGCTTGGGTCCTACTGTCTATGACTTAGGTCCATCAGATGAATCAATTTGCATTAGTTGAAACTTGGGTCCTTTTGACTATGACTTGGATCCTTCAAAATATGATTTAGGTTGCACTGGCTTCTACTTAGGTTGAACTAGGAATTTTGGGGACTCAGGTGGTGAAGACTTTTGATTTCCAATTGTATTGACATGAATATCTAGTAAGGTATTATGTTCACAATAGACAAAGTTCCTATAATTTTTAAGTTCTTCTTTGATCTTCACACTCTTCTGCAAATTCATCAATCTTTACATGTGCACTTTCTATAACTTTGTGAGTAGATAGATTTAAACATGTGTATGCTTTACTCTTATTAGAGTACCCTAGGAATATTCCTTCATCACTTTTGACATCAAATTTTCCTTTTCTCGACTCCTTTAAGATATAAAATTTTCTTCTAAATACTTCAAAATAACAAATATTCAATTAATAGCCATACCATAATTCATAAGGTGTTTTATCAAAGTCCTTCAATTGAACTCAATTCAAGGTATGGAGTGTTGTGCTGATTGCTTCCTACCAGTATTTGATAAAAAAATTCTTCTCTATCATTAGTGTCCTTGCATAATCCATAATTGATAAAGTCCTTCTCTCTACTATGTTATTCTTCTAAGGTGTACCAAGTGTAGATACCTATCTTTTGATTCCTCTTTCATTACAAAATTCACTTGAACTTTTGAAAAGCTTCTAATTTATCCTTTAAATACATAACCATCATCATCCTAGAATAATCATCAACAAACAAAATAAAGTATGTATCTCCATAGTAGATTTATATGCCAATAGGTCCATAGTGGTCTGCATGAACCATCTCCAAAAATTCTTTAGAATGATGATTCTTGCTTTTGAAACTTGTCTTTCCCATCTTTCCAATTTGATATTTTTTTTTTCACATGCCCATATCAGGTTTCTTTGGGCTTGGAATGCCTTTAATGCTTTTATTCTTGCTTATGTTGACTTATCAAAATTCACATGACACAATCTTTTATGCCATAACCAACTTTCTTCTACTTGAGCTATGAAACATGAATTTTTAGTTAGATCTAGGTAAAATAGATTACCTCTTGCTTGATTGTCAATCCCAACTAGATTTCCTTTTCCATCCAATAGCTTGGCTTTCCTATTCATGAATTCTACCTTGAATCCAATGTTATTCAACTATTCCACACTAAGTATATTATGTTTCAGGCCTTCAACGCAATAAGTATTGTCACATCTGAGGTCATTGGTTAGTGCAATACAACCTTTTCCTTTCACATAACAAGGTTCATCATTTCCAAATCTGACACTCCCACCATCATAGTGTTTCAAGTGCTCATATTTAGATTTATCACCAGTCATGTGGTGAGAAAAAACACTATTTGTGATCCATGTGTCATTCTTGCTAACATGAGAAATGAGGGCCATCTTATCATTTTCATCATCTGATTCATCCTTAACAATAATGTAAACCATTTCATCTTCAACACCAATGTCACAATCTTTAGCCATGTTCCTTTATCTTTGTAGTCTTTGTAGCTTTGAAATCTTTCTTGCCTTTTTACTTGTCATGCTTCTTTTCTTCTTTGCCTTATTTGTTTGGACACCTTGCAACAATGTGACAAACTTCTTCACAAGAAAAATAGATCAAAGGTATTTGCTTTTGGGAAATCTTCTTGCAAGAAATGCTCCAATAACTTCAAGATCATCATCAGAACCATCTTCATCTTCCTTGTCAGAATTTTTTCTTTTAGATCTTGTAACTTTCTTTTTGAGTGATAGTTTATCTTGAAATGTAGACTCAATGTTAATAGAGTTAGGAACATAGTTATCAAAATTATCTAACTCAAAGGCTGTCAACCTTCCCACTAGTGCATCCAAAGTTATATCATTCTTAGGACCACATCTCATTTCTTGAATAGCTAAAACTCTAACTTTGTAAACAGGAAGAAGAGTTCTAAGTACCTTACTAAACATTGTTACATCATCAATTTTACCACCTGAGGCTGTGATTGCAGTCACACTAGCTTTGATTATTTCACTGTACTATTCAATGTTCTAATCTTCTTTCATCTTCATTTGATCAAATTGACCTCTAAGACTTTCTACCTTAACTCTCCTTTTATTGTCATCACCTCTAGATATATTTCAACTTGTTCCACATTTCATGAGCAGTAGCACACTTCATCAAACTTAGCGTAATTGAGGGTGGAAGCAATGTCAATCATCATTATGTTACAATTCTTCTTCTTCACAATTTGATCTACCATCAAAGGTCTAACAAGTGTCATATATTTTTTCTCTAGATATTTTATTCCTATGTCACCAATGATTTCCAAATGGAGATTCACAAGTTCCTTCCATGTTTGGAAGTTATCTCTGTTCAGCTTAGGAATCTCCCTTCTGTAAGACATCTTGATCTTTAGCTTAGGTCCTTGAAACCTTCTCTATAAGTACAAAAAGCTTTGATACCAATTTTTAGAAATATAAGAGGAGTAATTGAGAGGGGAGGGGTTAATTAGTTACCAAAAAAAAAATTCCAAGATCCCTTAAGATGTCAACAGAATACAAAACCAAAACTCTACTGAAATTGAAATACTACTATAACTCGATTAACAAATGAACACTCAGTTTACACTAAGAGTTATTGTCACTTAGTAAACACTAAAATAATGAATTTTAAAGATGTTTAGTGTGTTTAACCTTAATTAACTTAGTTGCATAAACATAAATCAAATAACATGTACACAAGAGACACCAAGATTTAATGTAGAAACCTAATTTGGGAAAACTACCAATTGCAACTAGTTACTATTTTTCACTCTTCTGAAGTGAACCTTGTTAGGAGCCAACCCTATTAAAGGTTACATGACACACTATTAGGTTGGACCCTATTAAAGGATTTAATTCACCTTATTAGGAGTGGCCTTGTTAGAGGTCTTTAAACACTTCAATCTAGAAATGCCACCTTGTTGGAGGATTTACAAAATAGATGTTAGGTTAACTCTGTTAAGAGATTTGATTTAGTACTACAATTATTAGAGAGTAATAATGATTTGACCTAATTGATGATGCAACTAACTTTTCTAATTTCAGATCTCAGTTCTGGCTTGTATACTTGATCCTCCTTGATCAAATTTATCTTTCCAGCTAGGTCAACTCTAGATACTCTATTATCCTTTAATTTCACTTCCTTTATTCATCTTCTTCTCTTCCCCTTATTCCACTTATTAAATCCTCAACTTGACCTTATATTTATATGATTTACTTTGTCAAGTTAGATTGAATACACTTTCAAACAAATAATATTCATCCCTTGAGTTGGCTAGAACTAACCAATAAAACTGTTAGATCCAATATGCCGATACAGGAAAATCCTTTGTTAGCCGACCCAAATCGGTCAACACTAACCTAGAAAAGACTTTCTTTCAGACTTCCTTTGGTAACCTAGTGAGCTTAGTTAACACTAGTTCCATGTCAACTTTCCTTTGGTAACTGAGTAAACTCAGTTAACACCATTTACCTACAAACTTTCCAAGAATGCTCAACATACACAAACTTCCTTTAATGCCCGAGTGAGCTTGTCTAACATTGATTGCTTGTTAAAGACTTGACATTTGTGTAATATCAAAGACAACATACAATTAAATGATTGTATTTAACACGCATGTGCACAAGTACACAATTTGAAGATTTGGTGAATGAATTGTTTTTAGAAGTTGCCCATGAGCACAAGGTGTGTGTGTGCCCATTGTAAATTTGAGAAATGCATAAGTTGAAGGGCTCTAGAAGGTTCACATGTGAGAAGGTGTGTAGGTGCTCAATTTTACAAGTTTTGAAGAGCAAAGACAAAGGTGCACAAATAAACTTAAATCATCAAAAAGGTCAAAATAAGTACACAAGAGTGATAAAAACCACCATTCGAGAAAAACCCAAAAATAATTTTCAAAATTGAGAACTTTGATTTTTTGGTGAATTGAGCATCTTGCATAATTTCCTGAAGGTGCACATGTGTGCAGGTGCACAATTTGAAGATTTAGTGAATGAATTGTCTCTAAAGGTGTGTGCAAGTGTGCATATCTAAAACATTTGGAGGCTCCCTAAGGTCCTCAACATTACCATGGCTTCCTTTTCTTCTACAATAGCTAAGATTACACTCAATCTCATGACTTTCAAGTTCCAAGAAATTCTCAAGAAGTCACATTTCATGAATTCCATAGGGAAGTGAGGGAAAAGTATGAAGATTTAGATTTATTAGCTCCTCAAGAAATCACCTTTGCTATCCAAAAGTTTAAAGGGAGACATCCACACATTTTGGTATAAAGGGGAAGAAAACCTAGATGCTAGAAATCAAGTTTTGACACAAGATTTTTTGGAATTTTGGGTCCTATCACCAAGGTGCATAGGTGCACTTTTATTAGAGGTGCACTGATAATTTTTGAGAACTAATGCATCAATAGTTAACTATGAGTTGTTATTTTAGAGCATTTCATGCATCAAAAACATATTTTGATGGATATTCAACTCCCAAAGACACCTAAAGAAGGTTGAGCTTCTACTTTTAGAGTTCCCAAAGACTCCCAAATCATCTCATGGCTTCTATCTTCTTATCTTCTCATTATTTTATTGTTTTAAGATGTGTAATGGCTCATGCACCCATTAATTGATATAAACAAGGGTGGAGACCTAGTTAGCCCCTTTTAGAGAGTTAGTTTGTATGTTATTAGCTTTATTTTATTAATTTTTTAGCCTGAGTTTTCATTAGAAGAGCTCTCACTCCTAGCACAAAAGGGGGAGAGGATTTCTTTTAAATACATGGATGTAATATTTACTTTGAGCCATTATTTTGATGCAATAATATATGCTATTGGTGCTCTCATTCTGAGTGTATTTATTCTTGCTAGAGTGTGTTATTTTATGAATGAATGTTCATGAATAATAATGGAGCCAATGGATTTATTGTGTTGTTATGATTGTGCGATCTTTTAGTTACGATTTTTGCCTTATGTCAACAAATTCTGTGGACATAAAAAATTGAAGAAAATATCACCTATTGTTCTTTCATAATTTCTTGTCTCACATGAGTGCACTTTGTTGGTGCTCAAAATTGTAGCCTCGATTTTGAGTACCATTGAAAAAATCAAGTCCTTCAATGCTTTTTAGTGCACGTGTACCCAACTATCCATTCGAAGCCTAAGAGGTTTTTAATGCTTCTAACACCTTCCATTCAGCATATACACTCACTTCATGAAGTGAAATTTCCATTCTGAGTCATTTTGTGAAGCCCTATTTTGAGCAATTCTCAAATCTGCATTTTTACCCAAGTGTCAAACAATGACAGGAGGCCATGTTTGCAATTGAATATCTTGGACCCAGTAATGTTGCATGACTCACCGCTTTGGTAGTGTTTAGTGTCCATTTCAAAGAGCCTATTTTTCAAATTTTGAGTCATTTTAAATCCGTTTGACTAGGTTTTGAACCCCTCAAAGTTGGTTATTTATTGATGTCATGCTGATGCACTTTATTCTAAATTCTGGGAAGCCATGTTTGACTTGTTATAACTTTTGACCAGTTGACCAAAATGATGAAATCCCTTTTGTATTGCATTTTAGGGGTCAAAAAATTGCTATGTTTCAAGTTTGTGCTTATGATGAATCCATTTGGTCAGTTTTCAAACGTGATTCCAAATGCAATTTCTAACTTTTTACAAGTGCCAACACAATCAAATTTGTCAGTACCCCTGTTCGTGATGTTATATCTTGAGATCCATGATAGGTGAGATTGAATGGATTATACCATTGGGTTGTACTTTGAAAATACTTTAAGTGTGCCAATCTGCAAGCTTTGATGAATCCATCTACACACTTTTCCAGGTCCATTCCATTTGCAAAGATCTTTTCTGCCATTGTTTCAATCTACAAATTTTGAGTAACCCACTTTGATCGCTTGCCTTTTCCACATAGTTATTTTTCATGAGCTCAAATCACAGATCCATATTCTCTTCATGATAGTAAACTAATGCCCTAGTTTTTGTTTCCCCAAGTGTCAGTTTGCCTAGTTTCTGAATCCAAATCCGAACACAATTTAGTGTTTTCTGACACGTTATCTGATGCAGGAGCATCCAGAGGTATAAGGGCAATCCTGTGTCACCCAAAAAAAGTACTTAGACTTAGTTTCTATTTCATGTGTTTTCATTTTTGGATACTCATTTGGGTCAAATAAAGGTTCCAACTCTCATAGTTCCACTATCAGTGTTCTAGGATAGAGTATTTGAACACCTTGGGATATGTGTAAATGCCAAAAAAATAGGAGTATGTAATTGAGCCATCATTTTGGTGAACTAGGAGGTGTAAATTGGCCAGATGAATGTAATTGCAATTTAGAGCATTCCAGAAAAAAGAATTAGGTCAAAAGGCTCCACGGTTTGAAAGTTATCGCAGTTTTTTGATTTTTGGAGACCTCCTAAGAGTGCTTCAAAGTCAGGTTAGGGGCATTAAATGACCTCAAAAATGGCTGAAAAAGGGCTACAGAGCACTTTGAGAGCTTTTTGAAAATGTAAATGGTTCGTCAATCGGAGCTACGGTTCAAAAGTTATGCCTCCCGAAAGTTCGATTACTGTTTTTGGATTCTTCTAGATTTGCACCAACTTCTAACGTGGCTTCTGGAGCCTTCTACTTGGTCGGTGGATGCCTACTAGCACTTTCTAGAATGTAATCCTAGTCCTTAACCCTCCAGGGTCTATTTAAGGACATTTTTGGCATTGTAAAAGGCAGTTCGGAGTGGAAATTGAGAGGAGGTACCAAAAGGAGAAATTATCTCCAGTTTTGTGCTATTGTAAGCCGTTAGGGCATGTTTTGAAGTCTATTTTCTCTTTACTGAATGTACAAGCTTATTTTCACAGTTAATACAATTTCCCTTTTCCTGTTGTCTCCATTCTATGCTTGGGTTGTGTCCCCATCATTATCTTGCAGGCAGTTTTGAGAAGTCAACTTTGACGGTCAATATCTTTTGACCCCAAATTTTTCATGAGATGAGATTCAACATGGTACAAGTGTGCAGAACAAAGAATTGGTATGCTAGTTTTTAGAGCTTGGTCAGATGCTCGAGTCAATTTTTAAAGCAAGCTGATAGGCCCTATTAGTAGAATTTGACAGTTTGCAGAAAATGATAAAGTGAGCTTATAATGATAAATTAATGCTCAAAATTAATTCAATGAATATTAGAAGGTGAATGGGCCAATTGTAAGGTTTAGTTGTTCAAAAATAATTTTTTTTTAGCTGGACTCACTTTGGGGTCTGACTGATTCCATTAGACTGATAAAGATAATGATACAATGTATAGAGTCTCTCCAAGATAAGAAAGATGGAGTACCTGAATCTTGGGATGAAGAGCGAATCAAAGAGGAACTCAAGAAATATGGCAAAATTGAGAAAGTTCAATTGTCATGTAACATGCCCAAACCAAAAAGAAAAGATTATGGGTTTGTTCATTTCCCTTCTCACGAGGAAGCCTTGCCATGTGTTGAAGGTGTAAATAGCAGTGAGCTTAGAGAAAGGAATACTTTTAAAGCTAAATTCTAGTTATTTTAATGATGATAGATTACACTGGGATTTAAATGCTCCCATGGACTCTTAGCAAAAATAATTGGAGGTTGTCACTAGTGATCCCGAACCTAAGTGCAGTGGAAAATTACCAATAGAAAATGCAAGCGACATAAATTCTGGATGCTTGGATAGTATTCTAGTACAAATATATGTTTAAGAAGCCAAGTACAATAGTAGAAAGCCCAAGAAAGATATGTTAAGTAAGGGATTGCAGTAAAAAAAAAATGATCATGTAGTGTATTCTTTAGATGGCTTGGCCTTTAATAAAGATTCAGTACTTGATATGAGCCTTGGTCTCCAGGTTGATGCATTTCTCAGTTGTCATTAGGTCAATTCTCAGAAATTTCCATGTGAATTAGTTGATGGCATTACTTAACCTGAAATCCAAGATGGGAAGTGTTTTGTGTAAAGTCCTACTGATATTATTTTGGTTAAAGAATATCGATTGCAAAGTGATAAACAAATATATGTAATGATGATTGATGCTAATGCAGACAGACTCAATTGATATAAGCATTCACTTCATGGAATGCATGATTTTGAACCTCTTGAGCATAGTTAGGAAGAAAGTACTCGCAGTGATGCTAATAAGGGAAACTTGAGTTATCTTCCAATAAGTGAAGAATTTCATGAATTCGATCAAAAATCTCCTCCATCCTTTCCAATAGGTAAGCAAGATTTAAACGAGATTATTGAAGAGGACCACACATATTGGAGATATAGATGCATGCAATTTATACCCTAGTCCTTGTGCCTTCACACCCATTCCAAGAGGCAGGGGATGTCAAGAAAAGCAAAGGCCATAGTATGGATTGGGAAAAGAACTTAGAGTCAAGGAAAGAAATAAGCCATAGGTTTAAAGATTGGTCAAATATGCCAGAGGAAGGAGGCCATGGTATGTAAAGAGTGAAGACTACTAAGGAAGTTGAATCATGCAAAGAAGCCTCCCAATGTAAAAAAGAAAAGCATCCATCTCCACGTAGGGAAATCTACACATGAGGAGGGATAGCAATTTGCAGAGTTGAATGAGGCACTCCACAAGTGGTAGGGGAAGGGGTCTGCAGTATACATAGATAGAAGACATCGGTAGGGAGCCTATGGCTTAGAAGCCCTATGTTTTAGAAGGTGCTAGGAGGAAGCGACATGAACCAAGATGCCAATAAAGAATGAGGAGTATTTTAATGCACAAAACAATTTTATGGTGAAGAGCATGGAAAACCTATAATTATAGTGAATAAGGGTAAGGTTTACATAGGGTTTTAAAGAACGAATTGGGAATGAAAATATTGGTAAGAGCTTGAGCTCAATTCCTCTTCCAACTAGCCCATCTTTGTAGCACAAGCTGAACCAGAAGTAGATCATAACAATACAAAATGAATCGGGAAAAACTTATGAAGATGGCTAGTGCAATTTGAACTGGTGGAAAGGGTACAATGCGAAGAAAGAAGAAGGTTGTTCACAAGACCACTACAACTGATGACAAAAGACTTCAAAGTACCTTGAAGAGGTTATAAATGAATTCAATTCTTGCCATTGAAGAAGTAAACATTTTCAAAGATAAGATGGTCATTCATTTTGTAAGCCCAGTAAGTATCATGCACCCTTCTCATAGGGGCTCAGCCAAGGAAATAAAGATGTGTAACAACGCTTTGTCCCACATCGACCATGTGACTGTTCCTTATACTATTAAGAAATGTTTAGCCTTTAAAATATCTTGAGATGTGAGGTTTTGGTAAAGTAAGAGGCAGAGTTTTCTTGTGTGGAGGGACCCGCGTGCACATGAAGGACAGTTAGAGGTGACTTCTACCAAACTTTGACCAAATAAACAAAAAAAGTATGATGATGTCAGTAGGCCACCAAAAAAGTTAGAATCCAACAAGTCACCATGTCACTTGCCAAAAAATGCAAGGTTTTTTGGTAGCAACATAGTGACCTGCCAGAAAACCATGGAAATCCAGTGAGCGAGGTGGCGATGATCAGGTGCATAGGTAGCAGTGATGTGGAAAAGTGACTCAGTTGAGGTGGCTACCCAAGAATGAATCGTAGAAGGAAAAGTGGCATCATGGAAATTCAGATCTCCTGATGCACTAGATTGTGCCATGTGGTAGATCTGACGGTTGTCGCTATGTCGCTAAGGCAAAGTTGCATACCAATTAACATAGCAACATAGTGACCATGATGTGGCACCTAGGTGGCATGCTAACATGGCAATGAGAAGGATGAATCAAGTGATGCCACATGGTGCCCAGGTGGTAGGGACTTATAATTGTGCAAGCCCAAGCCAATCACGTGTCGACACGTGGCAGGATGGTCAAACCAAGTTTGACCCAGCTGGAAAAATGAGGAAAAAATCGAAGTCCCAAAATTAATTTTTTATAGAACTAAGTGTAGACCTCCAAAATTTGAAAATATAAATTAAAGTTATAGTTTTCTATAGTTCTGACTCTAGGATTTTAAATTTTTTAAAAATTGATCTTTTTAATTACTCTGTCATGGATGGGAGCCAAATTTTCAGAGGGGCATAATAGGGGCATTTTTTCACCTAAATGGGCATTCCAATGTATCGTTGGAATTGGAATGATCTGAATTTTTTGAATTTGAGGTTAATTTTTGCATAGGTGGTCACTGGTTCGCGCTATAAGCCAATTTGTGATTCCCAGGGCATTCTCAATAGAATAGGCATATTTCATCATTGATCATGAAAATTGGTTAAAGGGCAAATTTGAAGATTGGTTGAAGCCAAAATGTGGAAAAAACAACTTTGAAAGATTGTATTGCATTTTGGAGGCCTTTTAACTAATTTTTGGCTTTGCCTTGTTTTGAGATCTAGCATCAAAAGCGGTTATTTTTCCATCAAGTTTTTGAGATACTTTATGCTTTTGAGAGCCAAAATGGTTAAGGATTTGATTCACCCATTGTAGAGAGAGATTAGAGAGAGTTTTTTCATTGCTAAGAGAGGGAATTTCAAGTGGACACATGTCAGTTACACAGCATATCCAGGAATTCACTTCCTCCTATATCTTTCTTTCTTTCATTCATTGTAAGGGTTGGAAAATATTGGAAAGTTTCTCTGGAGTGAAGATATTTAGCAAAATTGGCTTTGGAATTGATGAAGTCTGAATGGAAGATTTGGGATGTGCTAGTTCTAGACTATGAAGCTTTTCTTTGGCTGTGATACCCCCTTCCCATCCCATCAGTTTCTCATTCCTACCATTTTCCCTCTTGTATGATAGCATATGTTATTATATAGTCTAGTTTATTAGGTATCTTTATGAGTTAATTTCATGCATTTCTATGTATTATTTCAAGAAAACCAATACAAAGAACAAAAAATGTTGAGTTTTAGTTTAAATCTTGTCTCCTTTCTCAGTGAACTGTTATGTTTTATGATTTTTGAACAAAGAGCTTAAATCATAGTTGCAATCCGTTAAGGCTGTATGTTGCTTCATTGTTGCTTGTAATTCAAGGAATTATGTAAATGCTTCAGGAAATCGATAGGGTTGTAAGTTTATTGAGGAGGATATTAGGTAAGAATGAGATTTAGGTTGAACATTGATATCCAATTTACAAGGCAAATGGATAGATCTGGAGTCTTGGCATAAGATATGTGTCCTAGACATCCAAAATGCATGAGGGAGATTCATGAATTGCCTAATGGATGAGGCACTAATCAACTATAGGATCATTTAATTTTTTGTCCATGCATGGTTTTCATCCACTTTCCCCAACCAAATAAAATCAAATCAAATTCAAATCATCTTTACATTTTATGTTGAAGAGCTAGAATAGTCTTGCCCTCAGTCAGCTTGTGAATATCATAGAATTTCAATTTGCTACTGTAGATCTATGTTATTACATAAGTATTAGGAGATATAAGAGTTAAATCTTCTATAATAGATTTAGGAATATGTTTTTAGAATTGGTACCATATTGATTGAATTTGAGGTTCACCCACCTAGGTTTTGCAAAGCCTAAAGTAGAAGAAGGGTCTAGTCTTATAGTTGGCTGGTGTTTGAAATTGCTTGTTGAAGATGGGAGTTAGCTGCCCCTAGATGTACCATATTCTCATCAGGGTAATTAAAAACCTATAACATTTTAAAACACCAACAACATGGAAATTCTACTAGGGAGTCTATGAAGGAATTCATTGATAAGGAGCTAGAAATCTTTGATATGTTGTGCATATTTAGTTTTGTATGAAAGGTTTCATGTTTCCCCAGTTAAGTTTTATCCATTTGCAGCAGTCTTTTTCAAGGTTGAATGCATATTGTGTTATTATTAAGTTCTATTTTCAATCAACTTAGTCAGTTGCAGTTTTTAGAGTACTGCTATAATTTTAGAGTCAGAATTGATCAAAAGTGGTTTTCTCTCTTCTAAGTGTTTAGTAGTTTGAAAAGTTCTACAAATTGAAAACCCAGTTCAAGTTTATCATGTTATAAATCATATTTTTAAAATCTTTCTCACAATTTTGAGTGACAACTCTATTAAGGATCTTTGTACCAGTGTAGATTGGTTATATATAATTGTTTTTGAAGAGTTTTCAGCTGAATTAGGTAGATCTAAAAGTTGAGTTTTAAGCAAGAAGAGAGAGATATGAGTTCCTGACTAATGAGTTTTAAAGTGTTGATTGATTTGCTATTACAAGGAATTTTAAATGTTAAAGTGAATCACAATAGTGATTTCATTTGGTTCTCCTCAAGGAGATGGCAACTCTATAAGGATTTGATCAGTGGTGTGAGGAATTAAGACTAGCACCTTTGCCAAACAAAAGATCAGTGGTTTTAGCATCAACACTTGAGGTATTTTATTTTTCATGATGTTATTCTTGTCATGAAAGAAAGTGGTATACATGTGTGTTCTCCATCAAGTGATTTTCAACACTAGGAAGAGGAGAATGGTGTGATAGGTATTATACACTTAATGGGAATAAGTTTTAGCTTGTAAAGTTTTGTGAAGTGTTTGAAGTGATTCATTGGTAGAAGGTCATAAGCCCGCTGCAAATTACAAATCAAAATTATTGTTGATGAGTGTCAAGGCTATGAAGAATGACAAGTCTCATTTCATTAGGCATGCAACCGGTTAGTGATGTTTGTAGATCTTTTTCTACCAAGAGATATATGCCATTATGCTTTGATGGTATTTAAGGTTTCCGAAACGTCATTCCTAATGATGTTAGAAATAAATTGCCTATGTTTAGTGGGAACCATCTTGTTTCAACTAGTCATCATTTTGAGTTGTTTAGTGATTTGATGGGTGACTATGAGACTGCTCATGAGGACATGCACATGAAACTATTTGTTCAAACCTTAGAAGGTGATGCTAGAGACTGGTTTGCTTTTTTACCAGCATGTTTCATTTCATCTTGGGGTGAGTTGCATTTTGCCTTTATGGAGCTATTTGGAGAAAGGGTAAGCATATCTGATTCTTATAATAAGTTTTTAAGGATTCACATTGAGAATGGTGAACTTGTCCCTCAATTTAATATTAGATTTGAAAAAGTTTTAAATGACATTCCTAATAGTTATAAGCCAGATGATCAAGTGTGTTTAGTGGTTTATCTCATTGCATTTGATAAGAAGATGAGTTATTTATTGAGAGATAAGGAACCTGAGACTTTGCATTAGGAATTCATGACAACAATGGAGATTGAAAACCATATAAAATATGGTTTAACTAAGAGTCACTTCTCTCAGAATGTTTTCCAACAAGATGAGGTTCAAAGAAGAAATCAATGTCATTTGGAATATTCAAATTTAGACCAGCAAATAAGTACCCCCACTATTGTAAAAAATCTTGTTGAATTTTTAGAATTAAAAACATGTGTAGATGAGGTTTCTTTGTTGTAAAGAAAAGATGATTTAATTCTTGCTAAATTGAATGCACATGTTTCCAGTATTACATCAACTGAAGGTAGAGTTAGTTCACTTGATGAATTGTATATGTAGGATTTAAATTCAGTCATTCATTCTCTCGTTGGTGATTTGCTTTATGTTGAAAACATAATGAATCATGGAGAAGAAAGGTGTTCTTCTCAATATGAGGATGAAGAGGCTAGAACTAATGTGTCAAGTGACAATGGTGAAGTTGTGAAGACAATGATAAGAGGGGTTGCTTGAGTTAAGACGAGGACAGTGTTATTACATGTTCATCTTCATACAGGTCTGATGCTAATTGGGAAGAAGAGAGTAATGACGAAAGTGACTGCTCTTGTGCAAGTAATGATATGATTTCTTGTTCTAAGTCTATAAATGATAACGCATCTCAGTTTTTATGTTATACAAATTATCTTGGATATGAATAGTTTGATAATGATTTGTCCTCAAAGCTTGAAGATAAAGAAATGGTTAATCAGATTGATGCTAATGGGTTTGAACATGAAGTTTTGAATGAAAATTATTAACAGGTTTTATGTTAGACAATGAAGTTGTAGTGTATGGTAATGGTTTTAGTGATGAGTCATGCTCTATCCATAGAAGTCATCACAAAAATGGTAATGAAGGTGATGTAGTCATTGATACTATATGTGTGGTAGATGAAGAAGAAGAAAGCAAGTCTTCATATGATTATTATTTTTTGTCATATGCTGCAAGTTTTTGTGACAATACATTGGGTGATGGCTTCAAGGTATTTGGAACATTTTATATGATGAAGATCTTAATGAGGGTCAGCCCCCTTTTTTTCATAATGTCCAAAAAGGCACTTTGCATGGAGTTATCAATCCTCTTTTTGAAGAACACATGGATGGTTCAGATTTAGTTGAGGATGATCTTAATGATGATACTTTCTGCTACTGTTATGAGAGATCAAATTTTTCTTCTTCCTTGTTTGATAGTGAAAATGATGATTATGTTGCATCTCATGATATGATTAACAAGGTGTTTGATGAGGTTGTTAATGAAAATCAACATGCACCTTGCAATGAGTTTTATGATAAACTTTCTAATACAGAGACTAATCTATTTGTTGATTGTGAAGAACCATTTGAAGATTATGGATTAGTTTCAAATTTTAACATTGATGACATGTGTGAATACAAATTAGAGGGTTCATTTGAGTACAATCCGGCTATGCATAAGGATATAGAATTTCAAGGTATGTGTGATCCCTTTCCCCATGTTGAATATGAAGCTTTCATATTCGAGAATGATAGCATGCATGAGTCATTAAATGAAGAGAATTTTTAGTTTTAGTTTGATAGTTGTGGGCATGCTGATCAGAACTTTCATAATGAGCAAGTGGTAGAAAATGAACCTAGTTGTTATATGCATAATCAAAGTGAAGATGTAGATTTTGTTTTGCCATGTGAGTTGTTTCAAGATGCTATTCTAATTGGTGAAATTCATATGAATAATATTTCTAGCTTACCTCATGAGAGTTCAGATGAGAATTAGGTTTATGATAGAGGTAAGAGGTCTTCTTGAAGTTCGGTGGCTCGGGGTCATTGTTTGTACATAGTAGTGGTAGTTATTTTTTCTTTCAATAAAGCTATTCGAGAGAAGTTTTTTTTTTTAGGAATGGTTTGATTCTTCTAGAGATTTGAATCCTTGCCATACCCACAAGGGACATGCATTGCCAAACAGAGCCACTGTTGGCGCTCAAAATTGTAGCCCCGATTTTGAGTACCATTGAAAAAATCAAGTCCTTAAATGCTTTTAGTGCACGTGTATCCAACTATAAATTTGAGTCCTAAGAGGTGTTTAATGCTTATAACACCTTCCATTTAGCATATCCACTCACTTCATGAAGTTAAATTGCCATTCTGAGTCATTTCGTGAAGCCCCATTTTGAGCAATTGTCAAATCTGCATTTTCACCTGTGTGAAACAATGATAGAATGCCATGTTTGTAACTGAATATCTTGCACCTAGTAATGTTGCATGATGCTCTACTTTGGGAGTGTTTAAATTACATACCAAAGAGCCTATGTTTCAAATTTTGAGTCATTTTGAATCTGTTTGACTTGGTTCTGAACCCCTCAAAGTTGGTTGTTTATTGATGTCATGCTGATGCACTTTGTTCTAGATTCTAGGAAGCCCTATTTGACTTGTTATAACTTTTGAATAATTGAAAAAACTAATGAAATTCCTTTTGCATTTCATTTTGGGGGTCAAAGACTTGTTATGTTTCAAGTTTGAGATTATGAAAAATCCATTTGATCAGTTTTCAAATGCGATTCCAAATGCAATTTCTAACTTTTTACTGGTGTTAGCACATGCAAATTTGTTAGTACCCCTATTTGTGATGTTATATCTTGAGATCCATGATAGGTGAGATCAAATGGATTATACCATTGTTTTGTACTTTGAAAATACTTTAAGTATGCTAGTTTGCAATCTTTGATCAATCCATTTGCACACTTTTCAAGGTCCATTCCGTTTGCAAAAATTGCTTTTCTACCATTGTTTCAATTTGCAAATTTTGAGTAGCCCACTTTGACTGCTTTCCATTTGCGCATAGTTATCCATCATGAGCCCAAATAATAGATCCATATTCTCCTCATGATAGTAAACCAACGCCCCAATTTTCATTTCCCCAAGTGTCAATTTGCCTAGTTTTTGAATCCAAATCCGAATGCAATTTAGTGTTTTCTAACACATTTTCTTGCAGGCTGTTTTGAGATGTCAAATTTGATGGTAAATATCTTTTGACCACAAATTTTTTATGAGAAAAGATT
The DNA here is from genome assembly GCA_028749045.1 of Cupressus sempervirens. Taxonomy (NCBI): domain Eukaryota; kingdom Viridiplantae; phylum Streptophyta; class Pinopsida; order Cupressales; family Cupressaceae; genus Cupressus; species Cupressus sempervirens. The sequence goes on along the minus strand of CM053789.1, from coordinate 557,505,342 downwards.
CGACATGGTACAAGTGTGCGAAACAAAGAATCAGTGTGCCAATTTTTAGAACTCGATCGGATGCTCGGGTCAATTTTTAAAGCCAACTGACAGGCCCTATTAGCAGAATTTAACAATTTGCAAAAAATGATAAAGGGAGCTTATAATGATAAATTAATGCTCGAAATTAATTCAATGAATATTAGAAGGTGAATGAGTCAATTGTAAGGTTCAATAGTTCGGAAATAATTTTTTTTTAGCTAGACCCACTTTGGGGTCCGACTGATTCCATCAGACTGATAAAGATAATGATACACTGTATGGAGTCTCTCCAAGATATGAAAGATGGAGTACCTAAATCTTGGGATGAAGAGTGATTCAAAGAGGAACTCAAGAAATATGGAAAATTTGAGAAAGTTCAATTGTCACGTAACATGCCCAAACCAAAAAGAAAAGATTATGGGTTTGTTCATTTCCCTTCTCATGTGGAAGCCTTGGCATGTGTTGAAGGTGTAAATAATAGTGAGCTTAGAGAAAGGAATGCTTTTAAAGCTGAATTCTAGTTATTTTAATGATGACAGATTACACTAGGATATAAATGCTCTTATGGACTCTTGGGAAAACCAACCGAAGGTTATCACTAGTGATCCTGAACCTAAGTGAAGTGGAAAATTACCAATAACAAATGCAAGTGACATAAATTCTACATGCTTGGATAGTATTCCAGTACAAATATATGTTTAAGAAGCCAAGCATGATAGTAGAAAGCTTGGGCAAGATATCTTAAACAAGGGATTGTAGTCAGAACAAAATGATCATGTAGTGCATTCTTTAGAAGGCTTGGCCTTTAATAAAGATTCGGTACTTGATATGAGCCTTGGTCTCCAGGTTGATGCATTGCTCAATTGTCATTATGTTTATTCTCAAAAATTGCCATGTGAATTAGCTAATGGCATTACTTCAACTAAAGTCCAATATGGGAAGTGTTCTGTGGAAAGTCCTACTGATATTATTTTGGTTAAAGAACCCTGGCTGCAAAGTGATGAACAAACTGATGCAATGATGATTGATGCTAATGCAGACAGACTCGATGGGCATAAGCATTCACTTCATGGAATGCATGATTTTGAACCTCTTGAGCATAGTTAGGAAGCAAGTGCTCAAAGTGATGTTAATAAGGGAAACTTGAGTTATCTTCCAATAAGTGAAGAATTTCCTGAATCTGAACAAAAATCTCCTCCATCCTTTCCAGCAGGTAAGCAAGATTTAAATGCGATTATTGAAGAGGACCACACATATTGGAGATATATATGCATTTGATTTATACCCTAATCCTTGTGGCTTCATGCCCATTCCAAGAGGATGTCAAGAAAGGCAAAGTCCATAGTATGGATTGGAAAGAGAACTCACAGTCAAGGAAAGAAATAAGCTGCAGGTTAAAAGATTGGTCAAATATGCTAGAGGAAGGAGGCCACGGTATGTAAAGAGTGAAGAAAAATGATGACAAAAGACTTCAAAGTACCTTGAAAAGGTTACAAGTGAATTCAATTCTTGCCATTGAAGAAGTAAACATTTTCAAAGATAAGATGGTCATTCATTTTATAAGCCTAGTAATTATCATGCACCCTTCTCATGCAAGCTCAGCCAGGTAAATAAAGATGTGTAACAATGCTTTGTCCCACATTGATTATGTGATTGTTCCTTGAACCATTTATATTAAGAAATGTTCAGCCTTTCAAATGTCTTGAGACATGAGGTTTTGGTAAAGAAAGATGCAGAGTTTTCTTGTGTGGAGGGACCCACATGAACATGAAGGACAGTTAGACGTGATTTCTACCAAATTTTGACCAAATAAGCAAAAAAAGTATGATGATGTCAGTAGGCCACCAAAAAAGTTAGAATCCGACAAGTCGCCATGTTGCTTGCTGAAAAATCTAAGGTTTTTTGGTAGTGACATAGTGACGTATCGAAAAACTATGAAAATTTGGCTCACGAGGTGGAAATGATCAGGTGCACGAGTAGTAGTGACATGGTGAAGTGACTCAGAAGAGGTGGCTACCCAAGAATGAATCATAGAAGGATAAGTGGGACTGTGGCAGTTCAGATCTCTTGATGCACTAGATTGTACCACATGGTAGATCTGACAGTTGTCACTATGTCACTAAGCATGCTAGTTAACATAGCGACACAATGACCATGATGTGGCACCCAGGTGGTGTGCTAACATGGTGATGGGAAGGATGAATCAAGTGATGCCATGTGGTGCCTAGGTGGTAGGGATTGATGATTGTGTAGGCCTGAGCCAATCACGCGTCAACACATGCCAGGGATGGTCAAACCAAGTTTGATCCAATTGGAAAAATGAGGAAAAAATCAGTCCCAAAATTAATTTTTTATAAAACTACATGCAGACCTCCAAAATTTTAAAATTTGAATTAAATTTATAATTTGCTATAGTTCTGACTATAGGATTTTTAAATTTTTTCAAATTGATCTTTTTAATTACTTTGTCATGAATGGGAGCTGGATTTTTAAAGGGGCATAACTGGGGTGTTTTTTCACCTAAATGGGCACTCCAATATACCATTGGAATTGAAACAATTTGAATTTTCTAAATTTGAGGTCAATTTTTGCATAGGTGCTAACTAATTCCTGCTATAAGCCAATTTGTGATTCCTAGGGCATTCTCAACAGAATAGGTAGATTTCACCATTGATCATCGAAATTGGTGAAAGGACAGATTTGAAGATTGGTTGAAGCTAGAATGTGGAAAAAATAACTTTGGAAAGATTGTATTGCATTTTGGAGGCCTTTTAACTAATTTTTGGCTTTGCCTTGTTTTGAGATCTGGCATCAAAAGCGATTATTTTTCCATCAAGTTTTTGAGATACTTTATGCTTTTGAGAGCCAAAATGGTTAAGGATTTGATTCACCCATTGAAGAGAGAGATTAGAGAGAGACTTTTCATTGCTAGGAGAGGGAATTTCAAGTGGACACATGTCAGTAACACAACAGATCCAGGAATTCACTTCCTCCTATATCTTTCTTTGTTTCATCCATTATAAGGGTTGGAAAATATTGGAAAGTTTATCTGGAGTGAAGATATTTAGCAGAATTGGCTCTGGAATTGATGAAGTCTAAATGGAAGATTTGGGATGTGCTAGTTCTAGACCATGAAGCTTTGCTTTGGCTATGATACCCCCTTCCCATCCCATCAGTTCCTCATTCTCGCCATTTTCTCTCTTGTATGATAGCATATGTTATTATATAGTTTGGTTTATTAGGTATCTTTATGAGTTAGTTTCATGCATTTTTATGTATAATTTCAAGGAAATCAATACAAAGAACAACATATGTTGACTTTCAATTTGAATCTCATGTCCTTTCTCAGTGAGATGTGATGTTTTATGATCTTTGAACAAAGAGCTTAGATCATAGTTGTAGTCTCTTAAGGCTGTATGTTGCTTCATTTATGCTTGTAATTCAAGGAATTATGTAAATGCTTCAGGAAAATCAATAGGGTTGTAGGTTTATTGAGGAGGATATCAAGTAAGAATGAGATTTAGGTTGAACATTGATATCCAATTTACAAGGTAAATGGATAGATCTGGAGTCTTGGCATAAGATATGTGTCCTAGATATCCAAAATGCATGAGGGAGATTCGTGAATTGCCCAATGGATGAGGCACTAATCAGCTAGAGGATAATTTAATTTTTTTTCCATGCATGGTTTTCATTCACTTTCCCCACCCACATAAAATCAAATCAAAATCAAATCATCTTTACATTTTATGTTGAAGAGCTAGAATAGTCTTGCCCTTAGTTAGCTTGTGAATATCATAGAATTGCAATTTTCTACTGTAGATTTGTGTTATTGCATAAGTATTAGGAGATATAAGGGTTAAATATGCTATAATAGATTTAGGAATATGTTTTTTGCACTAGTACCATATTGATTGAATCTGAGGCCCACCCGCCTAGGTTTTGCAAAGCCTGAAGTAGAAGAAGGGTCTAGCCTTATAGTTGGCCTGTTGTCTACAATGGCATGTTGAAGATGGGAGTTAGCTGCCCCTAGATGTACCATATTCTCATTAGGGTAATAACCTATAACATTTTAAAACACTAACACACTTTTCATGGTCTTCCAATTTGATGAAACATGAAAGATCTTTTGGTTATTATTGAGTTCCCATCGATGATTGCATCAGTGGAATTAAGGAAGCACTACTCCTATTTTTATTGGTTTTCTACCTTATATTTTTGATGATTTAATTTTTAGACATGTTATTACTATGGTTTATATCTATTAGGAATTTCCCTTTCTTGTTACCGTGGTTTATATCTGTTAGGAATTTCCCTTTCAAGTTGTTTTCTTTAATCTCTCATTACCTTATCTTTATTATTTTCTTTTCTAAAAACTTGGTTGAAATAGGAATTCATATAGTTGCATTGATAAATTGCATTCATCATAAAATAGAAAATATCAAAAATATATCTCTTTTGTGGTTACTTTTTCAAATATCAACAAATCAAACAAATTATTAGAAATTGTTTAGAACCAGTAAAGGCCTCCTCATGAATATACACATTTATCTTCAATTGGGAGGATTTTGATAGGTCTTAAGATTTCTCAGAACATTGGACTTGATCCTCAATTTAAAAGTTTTCAAAAGAGGACTTCAAAAGGATTCTTGTCATTCAATTTTGTGCAAAAGGACATCTCATTGGGTTATGTAGGGATGGTTGAATCCAATGATCCATTATTCATTCACATACAAGCAATATTAGACTCCATTAGCTTCTTGTAGCCATGTTCTTAATTTTGAATTTTAAATAAATTAGTTTCCTTGCTTATTTTCCTTGGGTTCATTGCATGTATGGCTACATCACTATTACTCTCTTGATTTCCATCACAAAAATCCTCTGTATTGAAAATAGCATAAGAAGCTCCTCCATGTGTTTGAGCCAGATGTCCAACATTGGACTTATTTGTAGCATACCATTTTCCTAAAGTTTTTAGTTCCTATTACATAGTTAAAGCATGAGAAGATGCACTTTGATCATTAGATTGATAGCCAAATATTTAGCCTCCTTTTTCTTGAGTGTAGTTATTTTGGTAAAATGGTGGTTTGGTTTGATTTGAGGCTACATGAGGTACACTGCTGAAAGATTTATTATGGTTCCACAAAGCCTATACTTGATTTGGTGGCTCATTTGAGAGTGGTTTATAATTATAAGGCTGAGGGAGACTAATACTTTGAGCTTGCTACCCCTTGATTCTTATCAACTCATTTCCAAGGGTTTTAATTTGTTGCACCAAAGTCTTCATCATATTTTTTAGTTCCTCTAACTCATTTGGAGATGTAGAGGCTAGTAGATTACTAATAAGAGGTGATTTCTAGACATAATTAGAATAGGACCTACAACATGTTGATGTATAAGAATGTCTAGAAATCAAGGCATTGGAGGCCTTGGAGCTAATTTCCCACCTTGTATCAGATAATTCTCAACCTTTATAGAAAAATCATATTCATAAAGTATCTCCTCCTATTGTCTATAAAGTAGTTGCAATTTCACTATCAAAATCTCAGAGATAATTAATGAAGCCCTTACTAGGAGAAGGCCTCACTACAAAAGAAATTATATCCCATGTCTTCTGAAATCTATAGTTGAAGTTTATCATGCACTCATGTGATGCTCTTTTAATTGTAGTCAATTGCTCTAAAAGTGAGAAATTATCACTTTTATCCTCAAAATGTTTGCATAGTCTTTTAGCTAACTCATCCTAGCTACAGATGGAGTTGTGTGCTAATCCCCTATACCATTGCAAAGCCTTTCCTTTTAATGATCAAGCTAAAATTCTAATAACAAAACCATCTTCTGTGATACCATGAATATTACAAACATTTGGAATTTCTTGTATATTCTCTAAGGGGGAAATGGATGTTTCACTAGTGAACTTTGGTGTACTTTTAAGTGCAACTAATTGTATATCATGCCTTTGAGATAATATGAGAGGGTTGCCACTATTAAATGTGGAAAAAGCCTAATTCCTAGGTAAAGCCATAGGAAACAAGGGTCTATTCAAATGAATGGATGGAATCCGAGGATGTGATCTAGAAACTAGTGGAGTATAAAGTGACCTAGGGGATGGAGCAATTATTTCTACACCCCTTTCTGGTGATAGAGAAAGTCTCTTTATTTTTCTTCAAGGATTTGAAAATAAGGTAAATTAAAAACTAACTCTAGAAGATGCCCTTGTTTGAACTTTGGGCATGAATTGTAGAAAATCTAGTCTGAAAACCAAAATGCAAAGATGGAGCCACCAAGTTCTTGGGTGTGAGCCTCTTGAAGGCTATAATTATAAGAGAAGCACTATCTTCTTAACATAGAAATTAAAGTCATTTAATTAATACTAGAAAACCAATAGACTTCTTAGTAGGCTTGAATGTAGTCCCACCGGGTGTGCCAAAAATTGTTGACATAAAGGTCTGCACCCTTGCTTGAGGCATGACCCTCAAGCAACCTTGTGTAACATGGAAACAACCTCCAAGCGCATGACTTGTGCTCTAAGGTTAAACATTTAGAGAAGGTCAATTTCCTTACAATTAGGATGCATTTAAACTACAAATTTGAGAAAAAAGGGAAAGAGACTGCATGAAATTAAATTGTTGAAAGGGAAAGGGGGTGATGCACTAGATTGAAACTACTGCTACAACGCTGCCTATGAATGCACTACACATAATTGAAGCACCCAACTACACATATATTAACTCTATTCTACCTTCAAATAACTTGTATGTAGGTTTGGAATTGATCAAATGTTGAAAGGAAAGATACATTCACTATGCAACAACTACCAATAGATTAAACACAACATCAAATTTGAGAAAGTGGAAGAGAAACATTCACACCAAGATAATAATCATGCACAAATTAATGAATGGAAAGAAGAGGTAAGAAATAGATATTTAATTAATGGAAGGTGAAAGGAATTACAGTTGTAGAGCATACTACTACTATGAAATGTAAACAAAAAAGAACCTCTAAAATATTTACAAACTATGCCTTGATAGGTTTCAGGCACAACCCAAATTTTTACATTTTAGTTTCAAACCCCAACCACTGTGGAGTTAAAATTGTAGAGAAGAGAAATAAATGAATATCAGAATAAAATTCAATCTTTGTATTCAAATTTCTCTTGGAAGTGATAGGAAGGACCTATAATGAATGCATCTAGCTGAGAGATTGATAAATTTGACAGATTTGATCACTATAAGCAATAAAGAGATATGGAGTGAATTAGCGCCATGCAAGTAAGTCCCAAAATTTTCTCAACATTAAAGGATTGGCCCTGACAATGTGTCATGGCTGCAACAAATAAAATCATATCATTGCCAAATATCAAGATGGAATAACATGAAAAGTTAGCTCACTTGCACACTTCTGTAGAGTTGATTCATTGACCTTCACCAATCCACAAGAAAAAATATGTTTTTGAAATGGGGAAGAAAAATGGCTATTGATTATTAAAAAAGATGCACACCATTAAACTTGAAAAATGTGACATTGGCATGCTTCCACAAGCCCCTTGACATAGAAAAGGCCCAACCAAACTGACATGGCACAATTCCCCATGAAAAGGTAGAAACATAGAGTGTGAGAAGGGATAACATGAAAAGTTAACCCCTCACCATGTGACACAAATTTGACAATTTAACCTTGGGAAAATATTGCAACACCACCAAATGAACATAATGGAGACATGTAGCATAAAAATGTGAGAGCACATAAAGTTAAATCCACCATGTGGGTCCAACTTTGTTAACCAACAAAAGATGCATTTGATGTGAAAGTTGGGACACGTGGAAATAATGCAGACATTTGAGCATGAAGGAGAGTGAAAATACCACCTATTCACAAAAAAGGTGACATGTGGCAACAATGTAGGAGGGTTAACACAAAATGCTAACTATAAATTTGGTGTGTTAACCCACTACAAAGAATCCAACCCATTAAAGATTTCTCAGGTCAGTTATCTATGATGGGTTGAATGGGGGCAAAAATAGGCAACAACATTGATGAAAATATTTTTAAGCCAATGCATGATTAAATGTCAGCAAGGAATTTTAGAAGGATTGTTAAAAAGATTTGGAATAACTATTTTGAAAAATTAAATCAAAGTGGAAGGTGCCAACTTGTTGTTGGATTGCTTAAAAATCTGAAATTTAGAGAGACAATGCAAATTTTTGGGTTAAGAACATTTGAAAATAGTAGTGAAAGAAGTATTATAAAAAATATCTTTAAGCATACCAATCCAGTGGTTCAAAATCACACACTAAAGATTCTAATGTCACTCGATGTGTTCTAACATCAACTATAATGGGAAAGGAAATGACAAAATCTTGTATAATAAGAAAAACAAGTAAATCATTAATGATAAGTAGAACTCCATTAGTCAAAGTCTTAGTGAGGCAAGAGAAAATTGAAGAACCTACTAATACTCCTTTTTGGTCATTCCAGGGTAGACACCTATGTAAGGATAATGTTATTGTTGATGCACTAAGAACAGTAATTGAAATTTTTTTGCGTGACAACGCAATGTTTCACCAAACAACAAAGATGTTGTCAAAAGGCAAATTGGAAAAACAAACTATGAGCCAAATGAAAAACATTATTTTGATATAACTCAAACTCAATTTTATGAAATGTATCTTCAAATATATCCCCAAATTAAAATCAATCAAATATTTTTTGTGAAGACCAAATCATTCTATGTTAAGATATATCATACACGCACTAGATGTTGTAGAGTTCATGTTGAGTTTTCTATACATTATGATTTTTATCATTATATATGTTGTACTTTTTAGACTAATGATATATTGTAGGAATGTAGTCTACAAGTACCTCCTAGGTTGCTAAGAGAATTTATTACAAGTGTACTATGTAAACAAGATAGCAAGTGCATTTATTACAAGAGCATGTACTCAAAATATTTATGCCCTAAATGTGGTGGTTTGCAATAGTTGCATAGATGCCTACATATAGATAGCACACATGAAATTGGTAAGAAACTAGTTTCTCTTGGAAAATACAAGCTAGTTACATATGGTGTTAAAGACGAAAAAGAATTAAAGAGGTGTGAGTTAGTAAAAAATGATCTATGTATTGCTAATTTTATGAAATATTTTCAAGAGAAAATAGTTTATGAGTACATACTTTATATAGAGAGAGCTACTATTGGAAATGTAATATAGACTAGGTGACTAAGGGGGCGGGGGGGTGGGGGGCATGTGAATCAGGAACCAATAAAACTTTTAACTTAATTCACCATGTAATATGATCTAGTTGTATGCATGAAAGAGTAAAAGAAATATAACATTCATAACACTTTGACACAAGATATGGTGACCTAGAAACCTTCCATATAGAAAGTAAAATTGGGGTAGGGATGATACTCACAAGCTTTAGTACTATAGTATAAAATTGGCATGTTAAGGCTTCCAGTTGACCACTTCTGGTGATCTACCCTATTAGGAGCAAGAAGGATTGTTAGGTCCACCTTGTTAAAGGATGTACAGACATATGGTGAAGTATGCACTTTGTTAGGAGATTTGGAATAAGACTATTAAGTCCACCTTGTTAGAGGATTCAACTGATGCACCTATTAGGATGAACCAATGATTGATCTTTGATCTGCAACTTTGATTTTCTAAATAAGATTCCTTGAATTACAATGATCACCTGACTATGATACATAAGTCTCTACCATTCCTTATACTACTTGTAGCCTTCTTCAATTCACACTCATCTGCTTCTTAGTTGTTCACATATATTCTACTTATTAAACCTTTTAAATATGATAAAATACATTACATATATACCAATCCACTTAATTACTTACTAGAGTCAACTACAATATCAAATTCATCACAATTCACAAGGTCAACCTATTGCTGTAACGCAGGTTCTAAAGAAAAACGAATGATGTTCTGACACTCGACAAACACTGTCAACACTCAACAGACTCTAGCACTCGGTTGATGTTGAAGCTCAGTCCATATTGATCACTTCAAGTAGCAAGAACTTGGTCAGCACTATATGACTTGGTGAGCACTAAGAAACTTGATAGATACTAAAATTCTTTGTTGACACTATTATGCTCAATCAATACTAAGATCTTCACCACTTGTACTAGAAAACTCGGTAGACTCTTCTATGCTCAAGAAATATTGTAAACTATCTTAGATGCTTGGTAGATATGTTGAAGCTTGACATGAACTGTACTCTAACTATTTAGCTCAGTAGAAACTAAAACACTTGGTTAACACTACTAGAAGAATGATAAGCTTGATAGTAATTATAAAGCTTCATAGCAATGAAACTAACTGACTAAGTGTTAAGTCACAAATAGACAAAGTGACCTTTATGTCAACAACTACCCCTTTGGCATTAGTGACAAAAACACTTATCATACCAAAAGTCTAAATTCTCAAACTTACAAGTCAAAACTCCCTTAGTCAACAATCTAGATCTTCAACTCAGTTTTGGCTACTAACTACCATTGTAGCTCGATAACCTCTTACTCTATTTTATTTTTATTTCTCAAAATTGCTTTTGTAAACATATTTTCTGCTAATTTGTACATATGTTTCCATATTAATACTCCCCCATAAATATATATCTCCCCCATACATATCTATGGAGTATGATAATATTTTCCTTTTACACAAATAATCTTCTCCCTCTCTTTGACATAAATGCCAAAGGTGCAAAATATTAAAAGTTAATACAAAAATTTGGTAAGAAATCACTATGTACCTTCAAAATGATTGTCATGGTCTTGTCCCAATTCTCTTGCAATACCTTGGATGCATGCAAGGCTATCTACACTTCTATTCAAAGTTCCATCATATAGTTAGCTATAGAGAAGTTATTGTTATGGATCAGTGTCTTTGCATGTGCAATTTGCTTTTGCAGTGCATCCATGTTTGGAAGAATCATGCCTTGAATTTTTGCAAGTGTTTCCCTTATTATGGCTTCCTCTTCTTAGTAATTATGCCTAAAGATCTCTCAAGTACCTGATCTTTGTAAAATGTGCATAACTATAACTAGGATCAAGTGACAATTGATGCACACTTGCCTTCATATCTTCATCTCTGTTGAATAGTTTATCCTTAATCTCCTTAGCAAAGAGAGATGTGTCACTCAACTTGAAAAATAAAGAAACAAAATTATTTACATATGTTTCAAGTGTAGCAAGAATAGTAGATAGTTCTATTTGATCAATAGGTATCTTCTATGCTACTTTCTCCAAAAGTTTGTTTTCAAGTTTTCTTTCCACGCTTTGTAGAAGTTTTTCTTGTCCATTCAGTTCTTCATTGCATTTGTGCACAATTTCAACCAATTGATCCAAAATAGGTTGTTTATCATTAACCTCAATGCTTTGAGCATTAATAAATATGCTCTTGATATCTTCAAGTACATGGTTTTTCTTTTTCTCTTCCTCTCTGAGCTTTTGCTTCATTGCTCTTTTCTTCTGAAGCTCACCAAGGGTATTCATTTGACTAGGAGTTAGATTGGAAAGATCCTAATTTGGTATAACAATTTCCTCCTCTAGATCAATCTATTCCTTAGAGGTTTCAACCTCTTGACCCTTTTCTTTATGAATAATAGAGGAAACAATTTCTTTTCCTTTATTCAAAACTTCAGTGCTTGGTTGAAATTGAGTCTCAATTATCATTGCACTAGCCATGGTGGAAATAACAATAGAAATAGTAGAAATAATACTAACAGTAGGAACACCTTATTGTTGCTTGGTAAAGCCTGATGCTGGAATGATCTGAGCCTACCACTTGGTAGATGAAGTATTAGACACTTCACTCATTGAAGTACTTGGTAATGCTAGTCTAGAGATTGGTTGGGTTCTTGGTGATCCAGTTTTAACCTCAACCAAATTGGTATAAACCTTCTCTGAGCTAGATTACACTAAGGATTTTTTCAAAGAATGAGGAAGGGAGGTCATAACTTTTGCTGTTGTCTTTTATGCATCAATATCCTCAATACTTTGAACTTATGGAAGACTTCCTCCTATAGCTTCTTGTTCTTCTTCCTCATCAACATCATCAATATCTACATTTTCTATTTCATCATCTCTTATTTCTACATCCTCTTCCATGTCATCTTCTTCACCATCTTTATCATCAATTTGCACAACATTATTACTAGGCTTGTGCAACCAATAGATGTTTTTCCATGCAATAGTATTGGATTTCATGACAGACTCTATGTCCTTTGATAGGATCAACATTGCCTTGAATTTTGGAGTAAGCTTTTGCTCATTTTTCTTCAATGACTCCCTCACTTCCTTGTTTGATAGATTAGGCATAAGTTTCCTCAAGGTGTGTTCTTTGATATCCTTAGCAACATTGAGTGCATTCTCCCAAATAGGTGTAACTACTTTAAGGATATTTTCAGGAATTTATTTGACCAGTTCATTAGGGGAATACTTCCATTTTTCCATTTTTTCCTACTAGGGCATCTTCAATCTATTTCTTCTCTATTGCACTCTTGGTGTCATACTTAAGTTATTTGAAGGATGCCATGTCTCCTCCTTCTAGTATTTTCAACCTATCCTTAAAAGTAGGGGCAGTCTTCTAGAGTATGATCTAATTTGCTTCATCATCATCACCCAACTTTAGTTTCCTCCTAGATTTGGTGGATCAACTTGTAAACACAATAGAGGAAGACTTTGTAGGCTTTGTTATTATAATCTTCCCTTTCTTCTTGGGAGGCTCCTCTTCTCTAGGTTCTACTTCCTCTGCATTCTCCTCTTCATCTTCCACTATGTCATCTACTTTACCTTTAGTAAGCATGAGAGGAGAGCTTGATGACTTGGTGTTCTTCATGATCTTCTCTATCCTCTTTCTTCCTCTATTCACTTGCCTAGGGTATCTTAATTGCAAGTTCAATCCTGGCCTTTGACTCCTCTTATGTTCCAAATTATTGAGCCTTGGGATCCACAAGCTCATTCAGTAGAGCCTCAATAATACCTTTGGTGTCATCAATATTAACCTCATAACTCAAAGGTTTTACCCATGCCACTCTTGACTTGACTACTTGGATGTGCACCTTGTTACAGTCTACCAAAAAACATATATCCTACTCATAGTCTTCTATTAATTTCTTAGGAATCCTATATCTATTCTACATTTTCTCTTTGAATGTTTCAAAATAGGCATCCATTATACTTTCAAAATTTTCTCCCATTTTTGCTATGAACTCATTAATTTGATACAATATAGGTGTATCTTTCTTCCATAGCATAGTTCCTTTAGAAGGGAAAAGATTGTGTACATAGAAAAATAAATGGGTTAAAAGAGAACCAAAATTACATGGATTATTTTTGGAGACTAAGATACTCTCCATGTTTTTGCCCAATTGACTCAATAGTTGCAAAAGTATAACTTTTGCAATATGCAAGAAATATTAAACTAATATGAATTCCTATTTGTGTCACCCTTATAGTATATTTACATGACCCTAAAAATGAGCTAAATGAACTAATTTCATGGTTATAGGCTAGTTTAACAACTTGGACATGATGGCTTATAAGTGTGTCAAATTATGCCAATGCCTTACAAAATATGCCATTATTACAACTTGATGAAATGAAAAGACCTTAAAACATGAAATGACCTATCCTAATATTCATGATGGATTCATTTATATATGGAAGTAAAATGCAAAGAAATATTCTTCATGTAGGTTTTATTGGCCTTACATCACAATTTTGGCTTCTTAGGGTGTTACTGACCCTTCTGCAACATCATGTATAGGTGGCCCAATTTGTTTGTAGGGTATGTCAATGAGCATTTGTAGGTGTCTAGAGGAAAAGAGGGACCATTCCTAGGGTAAACCAGCCTAATTAGAATTAGTGGAAGTGTCGATTGATCCTCCTAATTAGAAGAACATGAAATGCCTTGTCTAGAAACTATTTACTAATTGCATCTGACAAGTTTTTCATCAAAAGAAAAGTTGTTTTTTTATTAAAAAAAGACTCCTAGTATTCAAAAAATGAGATAGGATATTGTGTGTGTGCGTGTGTGTGTGGGGGGGGCTTACATGACTGAATAGGTTTAAATAGATCCTATAAAACTGCCCTAGTTTGGAAGAAATAATATGTCAAAGTTTGTTATTTTTTTCCCTTAGAGAACATAAGGGACATTGTTGGTAGGGTGTGCCAGTACACATTTTGGGGTGGCCAAAGGAAAAGAGATACCATGCTTATGGTAAACCTACCCAATTGAACATGTTGGTAGCATTATTTCATGCCCATAATGACAAGAACGTGAAATGACTTAGCTGGTCACTAAGCAACGTTTGACAATGATCTTTGCACGTGTATATCTCAAAGCCTATGCAAGTTATTGATGAATGGTTAGGTGAAAAAAGATTGCATTATTGAGGTATAAAAAAAATTATCTCAATTTTGGGACATCCAAATTCATTTTTATTTGGAATCCAGTTCTTGCTTAATGCCAAAAGTTACAGTGTTGCTTAGTTTAAATGAGCAAGGCTGGATATCTTTCAAACCATTCATCTTGGGATCAAATTGTCTTCTCTGTTAGATCTAGGTGGCTAGGTAAATTCTAGTTTTAAGATCATTTTGGTCACAAAATCTCTAAAACAATTTCAATAAAACTAAACGGAAGTGTCCCTAAGGGTCACTAAAAAACATTTGGTAGTAATTTTTGAGTGCGCATATCTCAAAGCTCGTATGAGGTATAAAAAAAAGGCTAGGTTCTACAGGATCACATTGTTGAGGCCTGTAATAATCTATTTCAATTTTGGAAGATCCAACATCATTTTTTTTGGCATCCCTTTCTTGATTAATGTCAAAAGTTGTAGTGTTGTTCAGTTCAAATGAGAAAGGTTGGATGTATTTCAAATTGGTCATCTTGGGATCAAATCATCTTCTCTAGTAACTCTAAGTGAATGATTAAATGCTAGTTTCAATATTATTTCATCCATGAAGTCCCTTGATTGGTCAGTTTAATACCTTAATAATGAAGGATTGGAAATCCTTTCGCAATGATTCTATGATTAGAGAACATTAGATGTTTTACTTACAATAGTACACTGAATTCATTTGATTTATCAATCCAGAATCATAAAATTGAAATGGTGACGACAAATTATATGCTCTAATTCTTATTTAAGTCATTACAAATAAAGAAAAGGCAATGCTGAAGGAAACCTATGCTAGAAATTGAAATGCCAACTTAGCTTAATGATTAAGATAATGCTGCTAAACCTATCTATGCACCTATGCTGTAGGAACAATTCACTAATTCTTTTATCAATGGCTATAGGAGAAACATAGTTCTACCTTACTTAGAAACAATAAGGAAATGAAATCTATTCTAATGGAATAGTTCACTCACCAAGTGGGCCCCCTTGGATGAGTGATTAGAAAATACAATCAAGATAAGAGAAATAAACATGAACTATGCATTCTATTCATTCATGGTGAAAGATTACACTTGATTGAAAAATAGTATCACACTTTACTACTATGAAAATCAACTGACTCTATTCTTCTCTCCACTATGCTCAAAGCTACAACAATCATTATTTTAGAAAGAAACTACAACTACTTCCTAAATCTAAGATCACTCCATTAATTAGGATCAATTATAGAAACAATATTAACCATGAATAAATCCTTTAGGAATATAGCAAGTTATGAAAGCTACATTCGTGCACTATAATAACATAAATCAATAAATGATTTGCTCCACTTGTGAAGGTCTAGCAATTCGGTTGGCTTTGACTACTCCACCACTGGAATGTTGACTCTTGAATACATACGAAAAATACTTGCAAAATTATCAATGCACTTACAACCTCCATATAGATATATTTATTTTCATCATCAATATTAAAGAAAATGTGTAAAGTTAAAATTATCACTCTTGTAAATCCTATGGCTACAGGAGGAAAACTGCCCAAAACATAGCATACATGGGGAAACATGTATCAACATGTAATGCTGCTTCATTATACCATTCCTGTCCGTGAATTCAAGAAAATATAGCTTCTTTGAACTATCCATATTCCTACTTCATATCTTCACAAAGACACAAACATAGACACAGACACATACACAGACACAGACACAGACATAGACATAGACAGACACACACACACACACACACACACACACACACACACACACATCATATACATAAAAAACACTAATTTCATATGCTTGAAACCATAAAGTCATGAATGATTGCAATAAATTTGTTTGAGAATAAGATAAAAAGAACTTAGAATGATGGCCTTTTGGAGGCCCATCATTCCCCCCAACTAACTTATTGCTGGTCTCTAGAAACTATGAAATTTTTGATTCTAGCACGAACTCTCCAATCACTAGCTGTCCTCTCCCCTAGCTCATTCTTAACATAATAAAAGTATCCATAATTTTCCCTGAGCCTTCACCATTACCAAATTTCTATTGACATATCATGATCCTCTACATTGTTTTTCACTATTAATAATGACTACAGGAGAATGGGAGGTTGAAGCCTTAATGGGAGCCAATATTGGCACAAACCCCTTTCCAAATTGGTATACCCTGGGATTGTGATAGTGACAAGGGTTAAATTTTGAGGAGAGTGGGGTTCCCTTATCTTCAGGTCTTGTGGCATTCATGTCCACCTTTGTCTTGAAAAAATAATTGTTTTTTCAACATCACAAGATGAATACTACCCCCAATCTGCAAATGCTTGCTCTCTTATTGAGTACACTTTATTGAGAATAGAAATCCAATTAAGAAATTTTTTCTAAGAGTTTTGAACTTTTGGTCTCATAAGCATAGAAGGTGTCATTTTATTGTCCCTGTATGGCACAACTTGGTGTTCCTTGCTTATCTCATTCTGCATCCAAGACATTACTACTCTGAATTGCACATCTCCTATATAAAGGAGTGAGTTTCACTCTATATCATTAGGCACTACCAAGTTATGTAGATATAATTCACATAATAAATTCTTCAAAGGCATTGAAATAGACTAGAATGCATCATAACATTTATGAGAAGTTAAAATGGAGGGATTAGGTCCTTCCACAATTCTAGTCAATTTGAAATTTATAAGCTATTCTTTGAGGAATAATGCATACACCAATGATGGTGATCTACATTCCATAAGTTTAGGAATCAACCTTGTGACTTGTTCAATCCTCCTCTTTAAAATTTTATTTTGGTCTGAGCTTTGAGTCAATTGATGGCTTTGTTCATTAATGACATGCTTCAAATTTTCTCTTTCCAACTTCTATTGTGATCTTTCCCATAACAATGTTGAAACAAATTGATCCCTATAGATAGGGGTGTAGACAAATTAGGTGGTGGTAAAGGTTCTTGGTTGAGAATGTCGATCTAATCAAATGCTAGATGAGGAATTCTGTTGGCACTTTGTGGCATGGAACATTCCCCCTTCCTTATAACAAGTGTTGTCACCACATTCTCTTCCTTACTAGACTCAATTACTACTTTGGCCAGTGTTTCTAGTCCATCATGATTGAGTTTTTCTATCACTTCTTCAACAATTTCTTATTTGAATTCTGGGTAGTCCTCAGAAGGAAGGTTTTTTGTCTTGCATAAAAGGATTGTCCTCAAACTCTTTAGATGGTTTAGGCTCCTTAGAATCCTTATCACTATCAACAAGTACATAGTTAGCACTAAGGTCAACTTTGGATTGTAGACTGTGGTTATTGCACTCATTATCACTAGCTATGTTTTGTTGAAATTTTTCCTCCGAAGAGGACTCCTTCACAAATTTAGAAGACTCTAAGTTAAATATTGGAATAGAAGCTTCAGTAACCCTATTTCCTTTAGAAAGCCGCACACTTCTTCTCATAAGGGGTATAGATAGGCATGGAGATTTCTTTTGTTTCCTCTTGCTTGCAATCACTTCTACCTTAGCTACTTTAGGAGGTTTTTTTGAAGATTCCTCCCCTTGAAAGTGTAGGGTTTCATTGATATTACTTTCACTATCAAGTTGTTGTTCTAATTTTTCCTTTTCTAGTTTCATAGCTTTACCGTTGCCTTCCCTAATGGTAGACCTAGTCTTTACAGACAATGGGGTCTTGGGGGCACTAGCAACTTCTCTATTTTTACTTCTCTTCTTGCTAGAAATGGAGGCATCAAATTTATAAATCCTCTTCCTTGTTGGTCTATAACCAGAGGAAGAGGCTTCAAAAACATTTTTAGTCTTGGGAATAACCTTGCAAAAACTAGTGGATTTTCTTTCCCTTCATCCAACACCCTGGCCTTTAGGGTTGACCAATCTAGGTTCTACCTCATTTAAATGCATAAACTCTTCCCATGTTCCAACTAATTATTTGTTTAATTCCCTTTCCACAATTAATTTTATCAAATAATGATGGGAGATAGACTGATCCTTTCCTAATTGTACTAAAGAAGCTTGCTTCTTCACAATATTAAATAAAAAATTGGGAAGATTTACCTGTCTATAGTCATACCAAAGATAAACCAAAATTTTGAAATATAGAGTGTGCAAGTACATGTAACGACCTTCACAAGTGAAATACTAAATGATAAATGTTGCTAGCTAGATAAACTCCAAGGGAAAAGATAATCTAGAGGTTTCGTACTTCTTGTCCATGTCTAGTGAAGGGTCAAGATGCAAACTGAACTATGCCTTAGCCATACATAAATCAAAATCCTTTACCCAATTTTCTCCTTCCTGGGGTAACCTAGTGACTTTAGCCACCACATCTTCTATAAATTCAAATTTTAGCCCCTTGACCATTAAAAAGCCATCCTTCAAGGTGCTTAAAAATTGAAGAGAAACCTCTTCATCAAACCCCTTAAGACTGAGGAAGTGGTCTAACCATCCTCTTCTCCTAAACATCTCACAACTTGCTGCTATAGACACCTAAATTTGATTACACTACTTTGGTAATCTAATTTAGCCATCTCTAAAGGCATCATTAATTAAATTCTTATTTAATTAATCCTTTGTCATCCCCTAGTTGATTAATTTAATTAATCATCTATAGTCCTAATTGATAAATCAAATAATCTATTATTTATCAATTAAATCCTTTTCTCCTATCTAATTCCAAAAATCCCCATTTATTAAATAAATCTATTTGATAAATGAAATCCTCAAATTCAAAAAAACCCTAACCTATCTCTAATCCTCCATTTAGCCTAATCCACCTCATCCACCCATACTAACCAAGCTTAGCCACTAACTCACCCACCCTCATTAATGCCATCCACTTGCACATCTCTAACATCCCTAATCTAATCCTAAACCCAAGCCTAATCCACCCCCTAATGTTGTCACATTCCTTAAACAAGTTTAAGACTTTCCTAATCCAAACCAAAGTCTCCCCTCAAAAAAACCCAACCACTAAGTCATGAGTGCTCTTACAAAACATAAAGACTCTTACAAGCCCACTGATGACTCTTACATCCATCTTACACACTCTTCCCTCTTCCACACTCATTCCTCTTACATCCCTCTTACATACTCAACCCCACTCATCATGCCCTTAACCAACCCTTAACCCTACCCTCTCACACTCATCCTCCTTGTGACAAGTGTCACCTTCCCATTGGTGCTAAACAAGCACAATCCATGTGCTCCCCTTTGAGTGCATCTTAGCCCTCCTTAAGCCTTCATCCATCCTTGCATCTAAGCCCTCCATCCCTCTACCCCTTAGCCTATAAATTGAATCCCATCCCAAGCCATTTCATCAACAATCTTTGAGCTAAAGTTACCATGCTATTTTGAGAACCAAAGCCATCAACCATACCCTTATAATGCCAAATTGAGAGCTCACAAAGCTACCAATTTGCCATTACCCATCTCCATTGAAGCAACTTTTGAGCATCTTGAGCATACATCCACAGCAAAAGGACACATCTACAGAATCAAGAAAGCATGGAGTGTTTTCTCTCGTGAGCTTTGCACTTCTTATTTTCTTTCTTAGTCTAAGCATATATGTGAATTTAGTTTTTGGTTTGTGAATGTTTACTTTATTTGTTAATGTTCTTTGCATACTGATTCTGGTTCTACAGCTGCATCACCCAACAAAACCGTGTGATCAACCGACTCATATCTATGAAGACCTCCACCCATTGTTATGAACAACAAAATCTTGGTATTCTCATAACTCAAGAATGGTGAATTAACAAAATTTGTAGTGTTATGATACCAAATTTTTCTATATTATCTCTAAAATTTATGCCTCGGTTGGATCCTAAGATTCAATCACTTCGAGTGACATGGAAACACTCCTGAGGTAGTGGGTGTACCAAAGGTTGGAGTGAATCTTTGAGTTATAGGTCAGTTCCTTATGATGCTTCACCTATTTGCTTCTTCAAACATGAAATTAAACTTGAGAGGGAAAGGGATAGAACGGGTACTTGAAATTAAAACCTAAGGCTAAGGTGTTGCACCAAACATTAAGATGAGAATGTTGTTGACCAGACGCGAGGAAGCTTTTCTGAATGGTTAAGGGTTGGCATAATATTAAACTCAGAATATTCATACATAAATATTTGACAAGAAGGATAGAATTTAAAAATATGTTAAAGGGAATGATAACATTCACAATTTAATAAAAAATTGAGAGAAAGTATAATGTCATGACTTGCAACTTGTATGAGTACTTCAAACCTCACTTGCAGATAAAGAAAGAGACACAAACCTCTGGGATTTGAAAATAAATCACAAGAGTTATATCAGATTAGTTGCTTACATGGAAAAATTGAACACAATAAGGGTTGTTAAATTTTCCTTTATTCAATCTTATAAGGTAATTCAATAACATTCCACCAAGTGGTTAAAAAGCAATATGTATAAAAATATGAAGAAATCTTAAGAGATCATGACGAAACTACTTTTTGGGAAAAAAAACCTTCCAGTCCTCTTTTCCACATCTTGGGAATCCTTATAAAGAGAAAGATTAAAATAAGGTTTAGATAGGAGGGCACATGTAAAAATACTATTGGAAGAATATAGAGGTACTTTCAAAAAGTTAGATTTCTACATTTTCTGTATTCAAGTAAAACTAAGAAGATGGTTATGAGATCGACCAGGTGGAAAATACTACAGGAGCCTCTAACTATTTATGTTTTTCCTCTAATTCCTTTAATCATGTAAATATTCAATTTCCTCCATTGGTAAAGACACACCATCCTCAACTGCTTCCACTACTTCATGTCTTTTCTAGGGCCATTCAAAATATTCGATTTCATCTAGACCTCTCCTTTTACTTAACTCCATTTGAAATTAGATCTCTAGATCTCTTGTTCTAGCTCTATGAATTTGAAAGTTGAGTCCATTTTTTCCACCACCTTTCATCAATTTCTAGTTGACTTCCCCAATAAAAGCCATGTGTCACTATTTGATAGGATGGACTCACCACCTTGTCACCTTTTCACATTCTCGTAGCTATATTTCCTTATTGACCAAGTTGACTTGCGATGATGTGCTTACTCTTCATTTTATTATTTATCATGCCTTTGTAGCTGTTTATATCTTTTCTTTATTGCTGGTTGTGGTCATGTGAAAAGGATAAATTTTAACTTGTCGTGGCTTCACACATATTTTCTCTAACTATTAAGTTTAGCCTATGACTTTGCAATCTCCTTATTTTCATGCTCTGTCTCTATTTTGGCGTTCATCTTCACTAACATTTTTTGATATCATGATTGAGTGATCACCTACATCTTCTTATGATTTTGACCTATATGTACAATTGTGGTTTAAAACCTCTTTTGATCCTTACCCATGCGACCAAGCAAATGAATATCCTTTAACTGAGTTTTCCATGTTGCGGTTTATTCTAACTGACTGCCACTTGACATCGCAACCATGCGATCGCATATATATTTTTCATGTTGAGTATTTTTCTAGGTCACTTTTTCCCTTTCTCTTATGATTCTTAACTAACTAATTAAGTGAACAAAGGATTTCATGACTACTTGTAGCTTATTCACCAAGTTGTAGTTTGGTCCAACTATCATCTTGTTAACATCACGAGCCTGCGACCGCATGAAAATGACCTTTCACACTTTTGCAGATTAAAACTAAGGTTTGCATTAAATGTCTATGACCCTATGATCATTGTAAACTTAACTACCTTTGTTGTCTGTCACACAATCATAACTTAATCTTTAACTCGATCATTAACTCTTGCCAACGAGTGATCAAAGCAATCACTGCATCACAACCTAAACTTTGGTTAAGCCTTATCCTCTTGTGATGAATCCATGAGAGTCTTTTCACTATGTCACCACTCTGACCCTAGGTTAACCTTAACCTTTTGTGAAAGTGTGAATAGGGCATGAGATAAACTTCTATAGTTACTTCAATGCAAGGAAGTTACATGGTCACGACTTAAAATCTCTTAAGCATATATCATGCAATATAAGAGATTTGAAGACCTTGGGATATAAAGGGTATGACCAAGATTATCCCTATCAAATTTTCATGGAAAAATAAATAATATAATGGACATGGGTCATGGCTACCATCCTGGATGTGCAAGACTAGTCAACATTTCTACCTATTTGTATAGTGATTAAAATTGGTAACATTTTTGGTGACTTCTACTATATGGCTACCTGCTAGACATAAAACTAGTAGCCTTAGACAATTTATTAGGCATAGAGTTAATTTTAGTGTGATAATGGGTTTCAAAACCAAGTGGTCATGTTCAAATGTATACATTTGAGCTTGTACACAGGCTACAAAAATGGCTATGAATTTGAGGACATTGTTACACTAGTATGCATATGACATACTTTCTTGCTTAGCTCTTTCAAAACTTAGGAACCTTTTATTGAAAGTAGGAAAACTAAAACCAAGGAAAACTTGTGCTGGGACACCACTTAGGGAGAATAAAACTAGCCTAACCTAGACTAACTAGCACTAGTAAATGCAAAACAAAGTCATTCACTAAAATATTTGCCTTTCTTTCTTAGCTTGCAATGGTAAACATGCGTATTGGAAAATATGGAAAGATGGAAAAATAGCCAATATTTGACGATATGGTGCAACACTTCATGAAGTACAAATTTTTTAGTACTTACTTCATTAAGCTACAAGAACAAATAGGCCTCTTGGAATGATTCAACATGTTGTATTTGTTCTTTTTCAACAACATCCTTAGAGATGGGCATTCATATAATTGATGGTGATTCACTTGTCTCAAATTGAGACAAGTATTTGATTAGGAAACCTCTTGAGAAGGTGAAAGCAGTATACTTTGTGCTGACATTTTCTCTCTCTGGCTCTTTTCCATGACTGTCCTACATAGTCAACTCTTCTTCCATGGTCAAAGGGCCATCATCCCCTATTGGAAAAACTTCAAAAAAGCTCTTATTAGCAAATAACTCCAACTTAAATTTTTCATCATTGGCATACTCCATAGTATGACTTTCATCCTTAATAGGCAATGTTTGGGCCTTAACATATCTTCTTCCACCAAGCAAACATTTGACATATGAAAATCCATATTCCCACATAAATCCTCAATGATGTTCTCAAAAAAGGTATCCATACTTTGATTTGTCTCCATGTCTTTTGAAGATACCCGCTCAGCTGTAGCTTCCTCACTTTGCTTAGCAAACGATGATAGTTCATCCACCCAAGACATGACATGTCCCTTTTGATCCTCTGTTATTATAGCTAATGGGGAGTCATAACTTTCAAGGACTATCAACCTCTCACCATCTTGCTCAAGATATGTAAGAAGCATAGCCAACAAATTAGAACCAACAACCTTAGCATCATTTTGTCTTTTCTCTTGAGCCTCTTGAATTGATTCTACCAACATAGAATCAACAAGCCTATCCTCTCTTTTAGCACTTTGATCTTGAACTAGCTTAGATGAGACAACCTTAAAAAGGTTTAGCATTTTAAAATCAGGATTATTGGTCCAAGATGGCTATCATGGTCACTCGATATCATGGCTCAAGTTGAGGACTAAAGAAGTGACTTGGCTGACTTTGCTCATTTAATGGCTCATGTAGGGGATGCTCTACCTAGCTCATGTAGGGGATGCTCTATCTCTTTTTCCACACTATGACCCTTGAAACTTTGGATTTCAAAATTAGGAGGCATACTTGGAAGTTGAAGAGGCTCAACATGCTTGAAGGTTGGAGTGGGAGTTTGGGGAAGTCAGTTTGCCTAAAGCTAGGAAACTTTCTCTTTGAATGTTCTGCCGCTACAATTGCTTGCAAGGACTATTCTACTTCTTTAGGGGCCTCCAACTTCATGGGCTGGTTAATAGGCTCATGAGATTTAGATTTGAAATTAGGGGCACAAGAGGATTGAGAATTTATCTTTTGAAGTTGAGCAGATAACCATCTCATCTGCTCTTCTTTTGTAGTAATCTCCCTTTCAAGATATTTATCATGTTGCCTTTGTTTAAATCTATCCCCTACTGAACTTGGTCAACTTGGTAAGCCCACTCCTCCTACTACATGATATTCTCTTGATGGCTATCAATAATCCTCATCTCATTTTAAAAGTTAAATAAGAAGTCATCTAGGTGTGTGTAGTAGCATGCTGAGGTTTATTCTGAGAATCATTATGGTGACTTGGAATTAACTAACTCTCATAGGGTTGTTGGTGCATATTGGTATATTTCCATAAGGCTTGAGTGGGGATGAGTGGGTGGTAAACATATGGAGCTTGCTAGGTATTTATTGGTATAGGATTTCTAATATTTTGTTGGGTGTAACCAACAAAATATTCTTCATGACATGGTTGGTAGGATGTGATATGAGGATTTCCATGGAAATAAGGTTGATAAGATAAATTTTCATGATAAGAAGACATGCTAAAACATTTATATAATCTAGAAAATTGTTAGAATCATTAAAAACCAAAAAAACCAAGTCTGATTTTCCATATACCAGCACTTAATCTACTTAAAACTAGCTGATACACTTCTAGAGTCATCAGATGTGTTGAAACCTTGCCTCCAAAGGCAGAAGAAACTACTATCCACATAAAATAGTAGGCATATAAAGCTTGGAAAGAACTGAGAGAAATTAACTCTTTGTCCCACTCGGCATGTCAAAAATTTTATCACTAAAGTTGCACCTCGACTAGATCCTAAGGTTTAGTTACTTTGAATAACATGGAAACACTCCTGAGGTAGTGGGTGTAGCAAAGGTAGGAGTGAATCTCAAGGTTATAGATTAGTTCCTTATGATGCTTCAACATTTTGCTTCTTCAAACATGAAATTAAACTTGAGAGATAAAGGGATAGAAGGGGTACTTGAAATTAAAATGTAAGGTTAAGGTGATGCACCAAACATCAAGATGAGAATGCTGTTGACCAGACATGAGGAAGCTTTTCTAAATAGTTAAGGGTTGGAACAACATTGGTTTTAGAATATTCATACATAAATATTTCACAAGAAGGATAGAATTTAAAAAATATGTTAAAGGGAATGATGGCATTCAAAGTTTAACAAAAACTTGAAAGAAAGCATAATGTCACAACTTGCAATTTGTATGAGTACTCCACACCTCACTTGCATATAAAGACTGAGAAACAAAACTAATGGATTTGAAAATAAATCACAAGAGCTATATTCGATTAGTTGCTTACATAACAAAAGCGAACACAAAAAGGGTTGTTAATTTTTCCTTTATTCAATATTTTAAGGTAATTCAACAAAATTCCACCAAGTGGTTATAAAGCAATCTGTAGAAAAATATGAAGGACTCCTAAGAGATCATGATAGAACTATTTTTTGGGAAAAAAATGGAATCTTCCATTCCCCTTTTCCACATCTTGGGAATACTTATAAAGAGAAGGATTGCAACAAGCTTTAGATGGGAGGGAACATGTAAAAAGACTATTGGAAGAATATAGAGATACTTTTAGGAAGTTACATTTTTACATTTTCTATATTCAGATAAAACTAAGAAGATGATAATGAGATTAGCCAGGTGGCAACTACTGTAGGAGCCTCTAACTAATTTTGTTTTTCCTTTGATGCTTTAATCATGCAAACCTTGAACTACGTCCATTGGTACAACCACAACACCCTCAACTACTTCCACTACTACATGTATTTTCTAGGGCCATTTAAAATATCTAATTTCATCTAGACCTCTCCTTCTACTTTACTCTATCAAAAAATAGATCTCCACATCTCCTTGTTCTATCTCTATCAATTTGAAACTTGCATCCATTATTTTCCATCAGCTTCACTCAATCTCCAGTTGATTTCCCTAGCAAGAGCCACATGTTACTATTTGATAGGCTAGACTTGTCACCTTGTCACCTTTTTGTATCCTCACAACTATATTTCCTTCTTGACTAAATTGACTTGTGATGATGTGCTTACTCTTCATTTTAACCTTTATCATGCATTCAAAACTATTTATCTCTTTTATTTACTACTATCTGGGACCATGTGGAAAGGATAAATTTTAAACTTTCGTGGCTTTGCACATCTTTCTCTAACTATTAAGTTCAACCTACAACTTTGCAATCTCCTTATTTTCATGTTATGTTGCTTCTTCTCTGTTCATCTTCACTAACATTTTTTGACATTGTGACTGAGTGATCACCTACATCCTCTTATCATTTTGACATGTCTGCATAGTCACAGTTCAAAACCTCTTTCAATCCTTAACCAAATGACTAAGAAAATGAATATACTTTAAACGAGTTCACCATATTATGGCTTATTCTAATTGACTGCCACTTGACATCACAACTGTGTGATCACATATATTTCTTTCATGTTGAGTGTTTCACTAGGTCACTAACTTCCTTGCTTTTATGCTTCTTAATTGCTCGACTGAGCAAACAAAGGATTTCATGATTTCTTGCAACTTATTCACCAAGGCACGACTTGTTCCAACTGTCATCTTCTTAAAATTGTGACCCCAATGCATGAAAATGACCTTTTGCATTGTCATGGATTAAAAATAAGGTTGGCATCAAATGTCTGCAACCCTGTGATCATTGTAAACTTAACTACCTCTGTTGTCTTTCACATGGTCATGAATTAATCTTTATCTCAACCATTAACTCTTACGAACAACATATCAAAGCAATCATTGCATCACAACCTAAACTCTGGTTAAGCCTTATCCTCTTGCAATGATGCGATGAGAGTCTTTTCACTGCATCATCATTTTGACCCCAGGTTAACCTTAACCTTCCACGATAGTGCAAATAAGGCATTAGATAAAATATTTTAGTTACTTTGATGCAAGGTAGTCACATGGTCACAACTTAAAATCTTTTAAGAATATATCATGAAATATAAGAGATTTGAAGACCTAGGGATAGAAAGGTATGACCAAGATTTTACGAATCCCTCTCAAGTTTGCATGAAAAATATAAATAATATAATGGACATGGGTCATGGCTACCATCCTAGATGTTTGAGACTAGTCAACATTTCTACCAATTTGCATAGTGATAAAAATTGCTAATAGTTTCAGACAAAAAGAACAACAACGTGCTCCTTGGAATTAAAGATTTTTAATGCACAAAATCTCATGATATCTTTCCTTGCATCAAATCTCATAATTTTTTTAATCATGTATAGGCCTACCACCTCGAACACATTGCTAATATATCATTAAAAGTTAAGCTTCAACTTTAATGTCCTTAATTTCCTTAATGATGTAATTATAAAAGGATACGTCATCAAACATGTGAAGACAATCATCTCATAAGACAAATTTTTTTAAAGTTTACATGCGATTTGGAAATTTGAAAAATGAAAATTCTCGCCCCCCCACCAACTAAGTAAGGTCACGGGTCCCACTAGGCTTGGATATGCGAGAGTAATAAACTTAAACAACACAAATTCCTAATAAAGAATGAATAAATTAAAAATATATACAAGGTTATGTGGCACAAACCTAGTGAGTGTTGTAGGAAAAGTGTTTTGAAAAAAGATCACCTGAATTAATGGAGTGATGGGATGGAATGGAAAGATGGTAAAGAGGGAGGGTGAGGTTAAGTGTATGTCAGAGAAATTACATTCAAGAAGAACATGTTTATTATGAAAATCTTGAACAAAACCAAGAATTAGCAGAAGTCAAGGTAGAAGACCCAAACTCTTCAGCTGCAGGAATGAGTATATCTTCACTGTGCTCAAATTGTTGTAGGAATTCCTCACAATTGATTGGTTTGTTATAGAGCTTGAGAAAATTCCCATTGATAAGTAACTTGAATCAGATAGGATCAATAGTAGACAATTGGACCACTTTATTTGGAAATACAACAACAATTTCATACAGTCCTAACCAATAAGTTTGAAACTTTCCTTGATTGTGTTGATACTTAGAATCATAAAGAAGTGCCCAATATCCCACAAAAAACATTTTATCTTTGATAAACTTATCATGCCACTATTTTCATTGATGTTGGATGAGTTTTGTATTATTTAATGTAGATTTGCACCATTCATCAAGGCCATTTAAACTCATAATTCAGTCTTGCTGTGCAATAGTAAGTTCCATACCAAGCTCCAAAGCATTCCTCAATGTCTTATACTCAAACTCCATAGGCATTATAGCTAACCTGCGATAGAAAAGCTCAAAAGGAGTGAAACCCACTGTAGATTTCTAGGTGGTTTTATAAGCCCAAAGATCTTCAAGAAGGCATGTGACCAATCCTTTTTATGGAGTGCTTTTTTTTTGGGTGAGAATGGCTTCTAGCTCACTGTTGGTAACTTCTACTTGACCATTAGCTTGCAGATGGAAAAGTGATGATTTACCATGCCGAATGGTATATTCTTCCATGAAAGTAGCTATTAGATTAGATATAAAATGAGCTCCTTGATTAGATGTCAACTCCTTGGGGACTCCAAACCATGTAAAGATGGATTCATATAAGAACTTGGCAACATTGTTATCCCTTAGATGCTTCGTAGGTTTGGCCTCTGCCCACTTGGTTACAAATCAGTACAAACTAAAATATAGGATTTACCTTGTGAAGAGGGTTTAATAGGACCTACAAAGTCAATCCCCCATTTATCAAAGGGTGCAACAACTACTTGAGGCTGCAACAACATTTCATTTGATTTAGTGGGTCTCCCCATACATTGACATTTATCATATTTCATATTGTATCTAGCTACATCTTTGTGTAAACTTGACCAATAATATCTAGTAGTCAATATTCTAAAAGTTGTTCACTTGGCTATAAAATAACCTCCACAGGGCTCATCATGGCATGACCTCAAGATATCATATGTTTCATCTTCCCTTATGCACTGACACATTACTTGATCTGACATATTTCTTGTGGTTAGGTAATTTGTAATATCTGCATACCATGGATTTTGTGCTGACAACAGAAAGAGATCTTCTTTTTGAAAACTGTTATTTATGGCTGCAAGATCATTAGGGACATGTAATTAAGAGAGAAATTCAACTACCACACTAGCCCTACCAAGCTTATCTACTATTGTGATATCAAATTCCTACATAAGTAGCAACTAGGGAGGCAATCTTCCTAATATTTCAAGCTTATTCATTAGATACTTTATAGTAAAGTGGGCAATATGAACAAATATTTCATATGTTGTAATATAGTGCCTAAATTTATTTAGTGCATAGATAATTACAAGTAGCTCATTTTTAGTGACTGTGTAGTTAAAATTTTCACGTTGCAAATTTTCATTGATGAAATAAATGACATGTTACACTGAGTCTACCTTCTAGCCTAACACTGTACATATAACATAGTTTGAGGCATCTGTATGAATGTGGAAAGGCAGTCCCCAATTGGGTCCTCTCAAAAATGGTGTTGTGGTGAGAACTTCTTTAAGTTGCAAGAAAGATGTAGCACCCTTAGAGTCCTAGACAAATTCAAAATCCCTTTTTAACAATTTATAAAGGGGTTCTACAAGTTGATTGAAATTCTTGATGAATCGTCTATAATATCCAACATGTACCAAGAAACTTCACACATCCTTCTACTACTCTAGTGTAGGCAAGGTACTAATGACCTCAATATTTGTTGGATCTACTTGGATTCCTTGTGATGAAATGAAATGACCTAGTATTACTCCTTTCATCACCATAAAACATTTTTCACTATTTAGGGAAAGGTTATAGTCTTGGAATCTCTTGAGTACCTTCTCTAAGTTTTCTTTTGCTTCCTCAAAAGTAGTCCCATAAACAATATAATTATCTATGTAGAACTCCATACAGTTAGCAGATATATTAGAAAAGATACTTATGACAGCTTGTTGGAATGTGGTTGGGGCATTGCATAAGCCAAAAGGTAAAAATGAGTAGGCAAAAGTTCCCCATGGGTAGGTGAAGGTTGTTTTTTATTGATCCTCTAGAGCTATTTGTATTTGATTGTAACCACTAAAACCATTCAAAAAAGATAAATATTTAAATCTAGCTAGGTTGTCAAGAACTTGATCTATAAATGGCAAGAGGAAGTGGTCTTTGTTAGTGGCTAAATTGAGCTCCCTATAATCTATACAAACTCTCCATTTTCCTTGCTTCTTTGGTACTATAACCAGAGGTGAAACCCATTTCCTATCAGAGATGGGGTGTATAAAACCAACACTTAAATAGTTTCTAGAGCTCATTTTAAACTATATCCCTCAAAATAGGGTTAACTCTCCTCTGAGGCTGTCAGACAGGTTTGAAGTTAGGATTGATGTAGATCTTGTGAGTACAAAGCATAAGATCTAATCTTTTCATGTCCATGTAGTCCCAAGAAAATGATTTTTGATTTTCCTACAGTAATTGCAACATAATTTTTTTGGGGGAAGGTGATAAGGCATTGTTTACATTCAACTCTCATCTTTGACCAACTTCCATCTTAATGACCTTATCTACCATGAATAACTAGGCAATTGGAGAAGAATCTTCCTCATGAGGTAGTAATGAGTGAAGGAATTGGGAAGCTTCTAAATGTTAAGGTGAATATGGTTTCTAGGATACATTCCACTTGAGGATACACTTGAGATTCTACTCCATACTCATTCATGATAATGGATAAAATGATTTCATCTTCTTCTTGAGAGGCTATAAATGAATCTCGACCTATCATCATTAGCTGATGGATGGAATTGATGTCTAAATCATCATCACCCAAATCTGGCAAGATTACTTGGTCATTTAGCAACAATGGCTGATTAGGGGAGTATAAAGTCAGGTTCTTAGTATGGATACCATTAGATATTGTCATCTTCCTAGACCAACAAGCTATATAGGCATCTGTAGTAGATAACCATGGTCACCCTAAAATTAAAAATATTCACCCATGTTAGCCTTTTGGGAAAGGTCAACAAAGTCTATTGGATACTTGCAAGAGTTAAAGGTGACTATGACATCTTCTATAATCTCATTTGGCTTGATAGTAGAAGTATCAACAAGTTGAAGTATGGTTGGTTTTTCTCTGAGACCAAGGATATGCAATTGAGACAATACCTCCTTTTTCATAACATTTATAGATTCTCCTAAGTCAACTAAAGCATTTTGAACTTGTATATCATGAATGGTGACAGTAACCATAGGACTCCTAGGGTCAAAATATTTGGGCACAGTTAATTTTTGCAACATTAAATTAGACAATTATCCTAAGAAATGAATAATTTGTTGATCTTTTTTTCTTCCTGGTTGCTTGATACATGCTTCCTTGACGGATTTAGTATAGATAGGAACTTTCTTAATAGCATCAAGTAATGGAATTTTTATTGTCATTTTCTTTAGCTGATTAAGCGAATCAATTACTTCTTGGTTCTTTGCAAGCTAGCCTTGTTCTATCAACCTATGAGGAAATCTAGGTTCTTTGGCTATAGAAGAGGTTTGTTGAACTAACATATCCATTTGTTTACTCGAGGAATCTTCAACTTTGGTTATTATAGGATTTTGGGGTGAAGGAAGAGTAGTGCCTGACCTTAAGTGGATGTAATTCAAGGAAATAACATAGCTCTATTATTGTGCTGACTATTTGGTATTGTTGGGATTAGGATTAGGCTGAACTAATAGTTGAGTTTTCTTAGGGGGAGTATTAGTGGCTACAAGAGGAGGCATTAGAGCCTATGGCCAAGGTGGTGGCATTAAGGGTTGCTAACTAGGTTAGTTGCTGCCAACCCTACTGAGGTTGCTACCAAATCTGTTGAGGTTGCTACCAACCTTTCTAGGGTTTTTCCCAACCCTGCTGAGATTGTTGCCAACCCTATTAAGGTTGTTGCCAATTATTATGCCCACTAAAACCAATATTCTAAGAATTTTGCCATAGATTGTTACAATTATAATTTTGAAGAGGATATTGTGGCATACTTTATCTTTGACCCCATGGCCTTTGTTGAGAAATGTAGAAAACCTTTCCATTTTTATCAATGGCTTTAAACTCAATAGGCATTGGTTGTGTCACCATGCTTGCATCATACTTGCATCTAAAATTCCTTTTTTTCTCCCTACAATGTGGACAATATTTAGCTAACATGACATCAACTTCATCCTTCTTCCTTCTCACTTGCATGGTATCCAGTTGAGTGGCTACATCATTAATGATGTCTTGTTTGAAATCTAACAACAAATTGGATAGTTCCATCTTTGATACCCTTGAGCTACCATTAAGCTTATGGAGTAGGTCTCTTAGTCCCTTACCTTTCTTCACAATGGCCTTGGAATAATTCAGACATATACTCTGTATATCAGTCTATTTTTTTGAGTGATACTCCTCCCACCATAAGATCTAGAGCCTCAATACTTCCATCATTTACACTTCTCATAAAAAGTGTTTCTTTGATTCCTCATTCAGCTGGTGCTGTGTGTTACTCTGCAAGTTGAGCATGAACTGTGACACATAATCTTCCAAGGTTTCATATTCTTTTTGGGACATTTTGAAAATGTCATCTCCTTTTAAATATTGACCCTTGTAGTATTCTTTATACTTTGTAAGAAATAAGTTTCTCACTACAGAATCTACTACAATATTAGCACCCAACCCCATGAACCATCTCAGAGCAGCTTCCTTTAAGATGGATGGAAACAACTTCATTTTGTGGGCATCAATTGTATAGTGATAACTTCTACAAAGGATGTCAAATTCAAAGAGAAATGTTTTAGGGTCTTCACTAATTAGGCCATAGAACTTGGGAAGTGTAGTAGTGTTAGAAACAATATTCCACCAAGATTATTTTGGGTGGGGGGGGGGGAGGGGGGGTGTGGGGGCGTGAAGCAATTATCCAAAAATTAATACATTTATCTTCTTTAAAAAAACTTAATCATTTAATCAAAATTAAAAAAACCATAATAAGATGCACATAGAAAATTACACCAGATTTGTTGACTAGGGAAACCCTTGATCAGAGGGAAAACCCTAGTGGGAATGATGCCCACAAGATGATGTACTAATTAAATATTCCTTGTTAGAGGATGGACCCTATTAGGAGTCTATTACAACATTTAGTACATAGAGTCCCTATTAGGAGACTTTGAATCTTTGTAAGGAGATTCCAACCCTGTTAGGAGTTGTAGTACAATGTATGCAAGAAAAGCCCACTACCCAAACATGCAATTTCAACTACAAGAAGAGCTCACTGCTTAAACAAGTAATTTACTATTATGTTATTCTTTCCTTTGTTTTATCAACTGAACCAATCACTATCAGACCTTGTAGACTAGGTCACAAGCCTTGAATCCAAATATCAAACCTTAGATCACTCAACAAAACCTCAACAATGAAGTTTCCTTCACTTTTGCATTGCTTTGCTCAACTTTGCATTCTGCTCTTATTACTGCTTAATATCAATCAAAAACCATGCCATATGATAAATGAAAATGTACTTCCTTTATACCAAGTCCATAATATGATTCCTTAAGTTGGTTGTTAGACCTTCTCAATTAATCATTATAGGACCACATTAAGAACACATTACACTTAGTGATAACATTAATCTTTTGCCTTGTAACTTGAATAACTTTCTGTACACACAATATTATGATGAAAAAACTTAGCCATTCCATCATTATCATGTCTTCTCTATATCCTTAACCTTAATTCTTAGAATAAAAATTCTGCTAAGAGATATAACAAGTTTACTAGAACATGCCTCTGTAAACTCTATATCACCAAAACTTACATAACTTCTTCCAGACTTATCATTTCTTCTTCTAATGTTAACTACATATACTAGATACTCAGAAGTATCTCTCATAATCTTAGATAGTTAGAATACTTAACTAGCCATCCATACCAACTTGATCTTTCTGCTATTCTTTTGTCAGATACCACAAAAAAATACTATGTTGACATCAATGACAAACTTAATCATGAATGTAACATACCATCATCGTAACATATCTAGAATACTCCCCCATAGGAATATCATCAACATTAATGCTTCCAACAAGTAGAAGGTATGTTCTTCAAATTTTGATTATCTTGATGAGGAGGGATAGGAAAATGAAATGTTTTCTGAAGCTGAGCTTTTCTTGGAGGAGGACCTAGTGGTGATTAATATATAACAAGGGCAA
Source organism: Cupressus sempervirens (assembly GCA_028749045.1). NCBI lineage: Eukaryota > Viridiplantae > Streptophyta > Pinopsida > Cupressales > Cupressaceae > Cupressus > Cupressus sempervirens. Next base: position 557,470,807 of record CM053789.1, on the reverse strand, counting down.
GGGGATTGTCTTGGTATTCAGGTTTGCAAAAAGATCATTCAAATGAAAGGATTCTTCAAAGGATGAGGTTATTCATTCTTGAGCAATAGAAAATGGATTTTCAAAAGGTTCTTCTTCTTTGTTCTCGCTATGAGGTTCTTTATGTTGAGGATTAAAAATATCTTCTTGATTATTACGAGGAAGAAATCTCACAAGGAGGTCTCTTCTTCTATGCATGCAAAATAATATAGAATTTAAACTAACATAATGACTTCAAGGTTGAACTGGATTGACACCATCCCTAGTAATGACACCAAAAATGGTTGGTTAGTTTAATATCTTAGTAATGAAGGATTGGATTGTAACGCCCTGCCATGTGACTCGAAAGAAATTAACCTAAAGTTTCACTAAGTTTGACAAACATTTTTTTTAAAGTTAAAGATAATAACTTAATAGCAATAGTTATAACATAGTGGAAGTAATTAACATTCACATGAACACATACCATGAAATAGATTACAATTCTTAAGGGTCCCATGACATTGAACCACATTTAAGTTTAATTAATAATAAATCTCATATATAATAAATCGATATCAAATAATAATATACTAGTATGAAACTATTTAAATAATATACAATTATATAGGATGCCATTTGGCAATAAATAAAATGCCCAATCATCCACTATACAGGTCATAGGGTATGAAAGGCTGAAATAATATATCATGAAATAAATTACATCAACTTGTAAGATCTATGAGATCAAATACAATACGCTAAGTATAATCCCATCCATCAGAGAAATACAAGAACAAATAGAAAAGAACATCTACACAAACACATCCAGCAGTGGCATTTGACAGTCGGATCTCAATGGTATAAGAAAAAACACTACCACTTGACCTTATGGAGCCTAAATGGCCCACTCCTAGCACACTAAGGAGATAGTCTCATGTAACAACTAGGATAACAAACTCAAAAGTCAAAAACCAACATCTAGGTTCAAGGAATCACCTGAAAGAAAACTATCTCAAAGGGTACCAAGACACAAGTATCAATTAATCCTAGAGGCAACACAAACACAGAGGAAATCTACTATGCAAGTGGGCAAGTTTCATCACATGAACCAACTCTAGGGTTACATGGCTAGTCTTTTAATCCTTCAGCCCCCTAGTGACTCTATGTGGCACTAGTATCCTTTCTTATTGACAAGGCATACTAATGAGTTAGCTCTAAGGTTACTTGGCTAGTCTTTTAATCCTCTGGCCCCTTAGTGACTTTCTGTGGTACCAATATCTTGTTAATTCATTTTTAACTCATTTAATGAAATGTTATCAATTTTTAAATAACTTATAATGGGTTACCTTGGCAGCAACTTTGGGCCCCGACCTCCATTGCAAGCCACTTCCCAACTTACCATATAGATAATCTACCCTAAGCTCAGTAAACTCAAAAGATCACAAAAGACCACATACCATACATCAATTCTTAAACAAGCAACTAACAAGTATTGAAAAACACTAATCATAATCATGTATTCCACCAATACGATCATCCTAACAGGACTGATCCCAAAATCAAGTATAAATAAACCAAACCATGTCATAACATGACATCACCAAGAAAAAATTGTACAAACACCACTGTCCTATAAAAGTGACTGGAAAGCAATCCAAATACAACTGATCAAAGACTCAAAGGTTATATCATATAGGTCACACCATTCACCTCAGTTTCACACAAGAACATTGGAAAACATTCATTATCAATGCATCAAAACATATCATAGAGCATACTAGACACATTACCATGGTTAAGTATAAAAGATCGAGATCAAAACATCATCATGACATCACAAAATAGAACTTTTGAGCCTCTGGTAAACATCTTGACTGGCCAAAGCTAAACCAAACCCAAAAACCCCACGAACAGTAAATCACACGTCACATAAAGTACATACAAAAATGAATTTCATAATTCATTAGGTTTTGAAAACCCTAAAGTTTAATATTTGCTAAAAGTTTTCAGATTAAATCATAGACAATTCAATAATGGGAATCAATTTTCTCAAACAAGAGTTTCAACTTAGAGAACTTTTGAAAATAGAAACATAACAGACACAAAGAAGACATGAATTGAAAGAATAAGGAACTACTGCACAAACCCACAAGATCCTACCTGGATCTAATGCTAAAATAATGAATACAAAAAACACGCATAAGTCTTACTTTTTCTTCGAAAACCCTTTTTTCAAAAATTGGCTCCTCCAAACTTGTGTATCTAGAAATGAGCTCTAATTTCCTTACTAGAGTTTTTCCCCAAAATCAAGGCTTTGATCATGCAATCATGCAAAAACCTTTTGTCTTTAATTACTATATTTTAGTTTTCATGCACACACTTTATGCAATTTAATTAAAATAAACTTTATTAAATTAAAGCTTTCTCTCCCTTATTAAATCATGCAGTATTTTTAATATAATATTTATTAATTTAACTAATAATATTATTTAGAATTTATTAAAAATAAAACTCTTAAATACATTATTATTAAATTAAATAAATATAAATATGCCTAAATTAGAACTTTAATCAAATCTTTTAAATTTAATTCTTTAATGCATATTTAAAGAACTTTTTTATTAAATTATTCTTTTATATTTTCTTTTCCTCCACTTTATTAATTAGTGCAAGAACTATTTAAAACATAGTTTATTATTTAAATTAATAAGAATATTAAAGCTCATTATTTAAATGCAACACTAATCTAATAATTATTAATTAAATAATTATAATAAAACAATATTAAATTTTTAATCTTTTAATCTTTTAATTCTATTTTTATTCAACTTCTTAAATTAGACTTTTAAAATAAATATTTTTAACTAGAGTACATATTTAATAATGTAATTAAATAACATTATATTCAAATCTTTCTTCAACCAATTCTCTAAATTTATACCTCTATTTAGACTTCTAATTTTACATTTTTATTCAAAGCATAAATTTAATTAGTTTTTAATTAAATCAAATATTCACATATTTTAATATTTTCTTTTTTAATCAAATAATGTTTATTACTCAACTAATAATATTATTTAGAGTTTATTAGTAAAATAAAACTCTTAAATAATAATAATTAAATTAAATAAATATAAATATGCTAAAATTAGAAATTTAATTTCATCTTTTAAATTTAATTCTTTTATCTAATTAATTTTTCAATTAATTAAATATTGAATTTTCTATATAGAATTTTCATGCAACAACTTTATGCAATTTAAATTAAAATATCTTTATTAAATTAATTTTCTTTCTCACTTTCATCATGAGGCTTTTTTAATATAATATTTTTAAATTTAGCTAATAATATTATTTAGAGTTTATTAATTAAAATAAAACTCCTAAATAAATTATTATTAAATTAAATAATTATAAATACCCCAAAATTAGAACTATAACTTTATCTTTAAATTTTATTCTTTTATTTAATTAATTTATGAGATATTTTTAATAATATATTTATTAACTTAATTAATAACATTATTTAGCATTTATTATTAAAATAAAACTCCTAAATAATTATCATTAAATAAAATAAATATAAATATTTCAAAAAAAGAACTTTAATAAAATCATTAAATTATCTTTTAATTTGATTTAATTATAACCGAAAATCACAATAGACTCACAAAATTGAATACAACAACTCAAATGAAGACACAGGACAAAAATCAAATTCTAGGGTTAAAATCACAAATTCACGTCACTTGACAAATTTGAATGGGTAAACTAACTTAGATACTTGTCCTACTTTCTAGGACAATTGGCTTAGGGTTTAGGATTTGGACTCAAGAGTTACCTCCCCACTTATGCTATTGAAATACTATGATAGGGTATGCTCATCCTGACAATTCAGGGAAGTCAATACCCAGTACCTGCAATTTGCATAAAATCCATGCATGTACAAACACAATAGTCTAAACTAAATAGGCAATGGAAAAAAGTGGTTCATTTTGTAGATCCCGACTAGCAGGTGACTATGACTCCCTTCCTCAACCACATCAGAAATGTCAAACATAAAGAAAACATACACGCACACTATATACATGCAAGTCTAGGGTAAATATCCATAGAATTCACATAAAAATCATTCGTCTAACTAACATTATTAAATAACTAAAAATCAGTAAAGAACATATATATCATCATCAAAACAATCATGAAATAACTAAAATAACTAGTACTAAAGTAACATAACACATATATTAACTAAATATGAAATACAATTAATCAATTTTGGTAATCCACCACCACTACTCATAAAATATGATCAGAAAATTGACCTAAAAGAACCTGACACTACAATAGAAAAGTCAAGTAGGGGTAGGCATTACATCTACTCCCTGTAGTGCCTACCCTAGTTTGCATTTCGCTATGATGGATTTTCGTATTTTACTTTGTGTGTCCTTGGTGTATTTTCTATTAATTAGGTCTAATTAAAAGATTTAATTAATGACTTAATTAAATGGAAAATTAATATGATATTTTATTACTTAATTTTATTTAATTAATTGGGAAATTAATTAAATAAAAGATTAAATTTGGAGATGAAAATTATAAGTTCAAAGTTAGAACGTGATAATGTTTATTTAACTTAATAATAATATGTTAGTGTTCATTTTTAAATAAATGTTAAATAATATTATTATTTAAGTTAATAAATATTATTACTTAAGTTAATAAATATTTTAAATTAAGTTTCAAAAATAAATTTTAATGTGGAAAATAAATTAATTTATTAAAAAATATCATGAATTGCATTATAAGTGCATGAGATTTAAAAAAATAAAATAGATTAATTAAAAAGGGTTAGGTGAATATTAAATAAAGTAATGTGAATTATTATTCACCTAGAAGTATGCGTACCTCCTTGATGCACGAGTTGTCTATGACACATGAGTTAGCATACTAATTAAGCACATGGTGTCTACAACCTTATCATTCTTATTCATTTATCTAGAAGGTATGATAAGGCTCATGCTTAGTTGTCAACGCTTATCTCCTAGTTGCTTCTAGGATTCTAGGTGCTCCTTGAGAGGTCTTTATATCCAAGCACTCCTAGTTACTTAAGGGGGAAGGAGAAAAGACTTGGTTTATAGGGATGGCATATTCTATCACTTTAGGAGGGGATCTATGGAGGGTAGATCTAGAATATCTCGATGCTCAAGGGACACACTCAGTCAGTGCACAAGCCCATTCATAGGATTGATCCCAGATTTCTCTTGAAGGCCACTCGGGTATGAAATCCAATACTTCCTTCCTTCACAATTTTTCTTTTTTATGCTTATATTGGTTTGAAAATATCCATTTAGAACTTCTTACATGATTGTATCGATTTTCTATTGGGTGCATTTTAAAAGACTTTGAGGTTTCATCATTTGAAAAGTTTGATTGATTACTTAGGGGAATCTGTAGAAATTGTATTTTAGTTTATTCTTATGCACACAGTAAGCTTTAAAAACATCAACAGTGAATAATACACATGTACACTGTCATGAGGAAATGAGTCAAATTTGTAAACCAAAAGGGTCATATCGTATAGAGATTTTTGTAGCACGGGACTGATTGTTGTGTCTCATTTATCTTTGTATTCTCTAAGCTCATCCATTCATAGACATCCACATATAACATAAGAACTGGGTATTGTAGAACCAGAATCAGTATGCAAAGAACATTAACAAATAAAGTAAACATTCACAAACCAAAAACTAAGGTGTCCTTTTGCTGTGGATGTATGCTCAAGATGCTCAAAAGTTGCTTCAATGGAGAGGGGTAATGGCAAATTGGTAGCTTTGTGAGCTCTCAATTTGGCATTATAAGGGTATGGTTGATGGCTTTGGTTCTCAAAATAGCATGGTAACTTTAGCTCAAATATTGTTGATGAAATGGCTTGGGATGGGATTCAATTTATAGGCTAAGGGGTAGAGGGATGGAGGGCTTAGATGCAAGGATGGATGAAGGCTTAAGGAGGGCTAAGATGCACTCAAAGGGGAGCACATGGATTGTGCTTGTTTAGCACCAATGGGAAGGTGACACTTGTCACAAGGAGGATGAGTGTGAGAGGGTAGGGTTAAGGGTTGGTTAAGGGCATGATGAGTGGGGTTGAGTATGTAAGAGGGATGTAAGAGGAATGAGTGTGGAAGAGGGAAGAGTGTGGAAGATGGGTGTAAGAGTCATGAGTGGGCTTGTAAGAGTCTTTATGTTTTGTAAGAGCACTCATGACTTAGTGGTTGGGTTTTTTTGAGGGGAGACTTTGGTTTGGATTAGGAAAGTCTTAAACTTGTTTAAGGAATGTGACAACATTAGGGGGTGGATTAGGCTTGGGTTTAGGATCAGATTAGGGATGTTAGAGATGTGCAAGTGGATGGCATTAATGAGGGTGGGTGAGTTAGTGGCTAAGCTTGGTTAGTATGGGTGGATGGGGTGGATTAGGCTAAATGGAGGATTAGAGATAGGTTAGGGTTTTTTTGAATTTGAGGATTTCATAGATTTATTTAATAAATGGGGATTTTTGGAATTAGATAGGAGAAAAGGATTTAATTGATAAATAATAGATTATTTGATTTATCAATTAGGACTATAGATGATTAATTAAATTAATCAACTAGGGGATGACAAAGGATTAATTAAATAAGAATTTAATTAATGATGCCTTTAGAGATGGCTAAATTAGATTACCAAAGTAGTGTAATCAAATTTATGTGTCTACAGGTATCTTTCCAAAATGCCCAATAAGGATTGTCGGTAGCTATAAAGCAATAATGGTACTTTTTATATGTATGAAATAAATTTAAAAAAAACATTAATTATTCTCACCATGAATAACTTTGTAATAGACGGATCTGGCAATTAGTTTACAACATTTGAATCCACCAAATCTAAGAGAATTGGATTAGGATGGCTTACCAAGGAAATTATCTCCTATTGTTAGGGCACTTTGCGAGGATATTTGGGTGACGCTAAGTAATCTTTGTTGATCTATAAATTGTCATTTGATAAATTTTGTGTATTGTAACTCCTCCTTATCTTAGCCCCATGCCAATGACAGAGATTTCATCTATAGATGCAATGGTACTGTGGTTGCGCCCTTCTAAGTCCTTCTAATACTTGGGATTCTGAAGCAGTGAAAGTATAAGGCCTTCTTAAATTGGGCAACGTAACTGTATTGCTAAAGAACATTAATTCATCTAGATGAACCATTGCAGCAGCTTGTAGGCACATAAGTCCAACATGAAAGCATTGGAACACCTGCTCCTATACACAATTACCACCTACTACTGTGTGGCTTTTCTATGGATTTAGTGTTTCTAGATCAAGCTTACCATCTTGTCCTACTATTCAATGTCACATTCAAAGATTACTCCATTAAATTTCCAGTGATGCCACCCTTGTACAGTTAAGGCTTTAAATAAAGTTCTTGTGCAGCATAATGACCATGTTAGTTCTGTTCAAATGTAATGCTAGTGTGTCCAATTATGGCATGGAGTGTAATTCAAGAAACAAAATGAAGCCATGGAATTGTTAATGAATATGTGTTATGTATATGATATAGCCAGAGGCGTGTGCATGAAAAACTTATTTTTACATCAAACTTAGCACACTCCTAACTTGGTACTGGTTTTAATTCAAACAAATGATAGAAAAAGGGCAACGTTAATGGAGCAGATAGAGAATAGCTCATGTGCATTGTTCTTCCTCACAATATTGCTATATTATTCATATATACAAGTACTTACCTCAAGCGTATTATGCAAACTTCTTACCTATGCTGGGCATGTATGGCATCCACCTGGGCAGGTATGAATTCACAGATATGTGAGAATCGTGTGTTCCACCCTCTGCTTGTCCTCCCATGGACATCAAGTCAGCGAAAGATTTAAGATCCGCTAGGTTTAGATTGCCAAAAAATAAGGCTGTAAAATTTGATTTGTTAAAACACAAAAATAATTGTAATGACATCTATAAGATACACACATGAGTGTTGCATACCCACAATATGGTGGGGAGCTTATTTGAAAGGCTGCACGGTTGTATTTAACTAGGGGACGTTTCTAAAATTTGTTTATAATAAAGGTTGTTTATTAAATTATAAATTAATCGATAGGTAATATGAATCAATTTTAACTATTAGCATGTTTTTTGATATGAAACTTATTCATATTTAATTACTTTGTTAATAGATTTTTGAATTAAATTATTATTATTGTCATTCTACCAAATTTGTGTGATAATCAGAACCCCTCATTGATTATTAAGATTATTACATTAGTTTGAATGGAGCTATGTTGCAAGGTCACTCCATCTCGATCTTGATGTCTATCAGAGAGTTCCTTTGCATCACTTAAGCTGCAACAATTTTCACGCTTGTATTTTGCAACTATGATTGTTTGGGTCAGAATTGAAAATCAGTATTCAGTTGTTTAATCTTTATTTGATTGTATATCCTCTTGTAACAAAGAAATTTGGGCCTACAACAATACGTGAGAGACTCATTGGAGCTACTTATTTGTTGTTCCCAGTTTGTATATGAAGTCACCAGGAATAGTAAAACTGTTTGAACAAAAAATAATAATACGAGTTTAGTTTTATGCTTGCTCATTCAGCCGCATGGCTTCCATCAAGCTGGCAAGATTTTTTTTATGGAGTTTAGTTTATATTAAAGTTTGTTAAAAGTTTATAAATTGATTGAGATTGAATATGAATTGATATTAAATTATTAATAGGTTTTATAGTGAAGCTTATTGATATTTAATAGTTTCATTAATAGATTTTAGAAGTAATTTACTATTATTATAAAATAAATTTAATAAGGTTGTTATATTTAATAATAGTATTCGATAATAAGATTTTAATAATTCTTTATTAATTAAGTAGTAATTATTATATAGTTTGGTTATTATCTATTGGTGTAAGTAGTAATGCTTTAACTATCATTAATTATTAATTAATAAAATTATTGATAATTTTATTAATTAATGTTAACTAATAATTGATGAAGATATTAATCATTAATTGATTTAATTAAATATAGTTTAGTTAAATCTAATTAATGATGTATTCAGTTGCAGAATTGTTTTGATAATGTTGTTTGATTTGCCTATTTATTATAGTGGGTTGAGTAAATAACTTGTCTTTAGAACATTTTAGAGAATTGATCTAAATCCAGAAGGGCAATTGGAATTTTATTTAAATCCGAGAATTGGGCCAACCTATATGATTTTTGAGAAGAACCATTGAGAGGTTCATTGAAAATAATTATAAACAATTAGTTGATTGGGTTAATTATAGAATATTATTTGTTGAAAGAACTATTGTGATGATTACAATTATCTTTTGGTACCTTCCATTTGTTTGTGGAGAATTGATATGAATATTGTGGATTATCTTTGATGCTTTCCTATTGCTTGTATGCGACTAAGGTGTTTTTATATGATTCTTTGATTTGTGATTTCATGAGCGTACTCCAGAGGTTGTGTGAGATTTTGTTCATACTATTTATATGACTGGATGTCATGATATGTCCTGTGATTCAAATTGAAAACATTATACTTATGAGGTTTATTTTGTGGAGCATTTATGTGTACTTGGGTGGAAGTACCATTTTATTGTCAGGTTGCCTATTAAGGGACCGAGTTTGATTATTAAGAGTGTTGTGGTATGGGACACAACTGTGCTTAATGTTCTTATGAGAGGTTGTCTAGGTACATGTCTTGGGAGTGGCTTGCAGTAAGGGTCTAGGGCCCAAAGTGGTCAACACCAAGGTAACCTATTGCAAGTTATGTAATAAGTGATAATCTAGTAATTAATAATTTTGGGAAAACACACTAAAAAGATAAGATAGGGATATTTGACCCGCCCATACTTTGAGTGCTTGTATAGACTAAGGATGAGAATGGGATGATTGCCTTAGCATCATGAGAGGGCTTTCTGGTTCCACATGTGCCACATTGAGGGTTCAGGGTTCAGAGTAACTAGTCCAGGGTAACTCAAGCAGCCATTTGATGACACTCACTAGAATGTAGCCTTAGCCTCCTTTGTAGAGTTTGTTTGTACCTTTGGTGGTGTACTTATTGTTGGATGTGCTTATTGTAGTTATTTACTTTCATTGATGATGGTTGGCAATTTTTGGGTGATGTACTCTTGACATGTGGATTTTGACATGAGCCTATCTTCTCTAGCACATTCTTTGTTAGCTTTTACCTTCCTTTTGTTCTTGGATCATTATGATGGATGTTATATCTTATGCTGGATGTTATTTACTAACACGATTCTTTATATTGATGATTAGCATGTGATAATAGATGCTATTTACTTATAGAATTATCTTATGCTTTATTTTGCATGATTAGATTTCTTATGTATATGTTGTAGCATGTTAGATTTCTTTCTGCATATGATGTAGTAGGTTTTAGGAGTGACATTCCTACTATGATAATAACGATGATCTCTTTGGTGACTTGGAATGTTATGCGCAGAGGGATGGATAGGGCCCACGATGGTCTAATGATGCTATTGATGGTTGGGAGGAACCACACACTTAGATTAATTATGTTTTATGATGGATGGTTATCTTTTATGATGGTTTATATATCCTTATTGATAGAAGGATGTATCATGTATGTTATTAGTTTCATTTACTTTATTGTACTTGTATCATAAATTCAATGAGGATGATGTATCTTTATTTTTACATATGTATATTCTCTTAAGATTTTTATACCCTGTGACATGTACAGTGGATGATTGGGCATTTTGAAATTTTATTTGCCAAGAGGTATTGAAAATAAATGTATATTATGAACTTTGGACTTTTTATTATTCTTTCATGTTGATGTGGTAGTTGTTAGACTTAGTATAGTTAGATTAAATGTGACTCAATGTCTTGGGATCCTTAAAGAATGTAACCTGTTATGTATTCTCTAGATGATTACATGTCATTACTACTACTACTCTGTGTTTGAGGTGTATGATGTTATCTTTCATGGTTTAAAAAAAAATTGCATAGCAAACTTTAGGTTAATTCTTTTGGATCCCTTGGTGGGGCGTTACACTCCCCCTAGACTTAGGCTTACTCTTGGAAGTCTACAAGAAAGATAAAACTAAACTAGGGGTAGGCATTAGATCCACTTCCCCTAGACTTAGGCTTACTCTTGAAAGTCTACTACAATGACTAGGGTAACTAAAGTCAAAGAGTACTATCTACAATGTCAAAAAAAAGCTTATTTAAGAACTCATGCAAATAAGTTAACTATGTATAAAATTTCAGTCACTTAAAGCAATATGATTTTGGTTTAACAATAAAACTAAAAGCCATATTGATTTTATTTAATTATAAAAGAAAATCACAATAGACCCACAAAACCAAATACAACAACTCAACTGAAGACACAAGAAAAAAATCAAAGTCTAGGGTTAAAATCACAAATTCACATCACTTGACAAATTTAGATCAGTAAGCTAACTCATATACTTGTCCCACTTTCTAGGACAATTGACTTAGGGTTTAGAATTTGTACTCAAGAGTTATCTCTCCACTTATACCATTGAAATACTATGATAGGGTATGCTCATCCTAGCAATTTAGGAAAGTCGATACCCAATACCTATAATCTGCATAAAATCCACACATGTACAAACATAATATTCTAAACTAAATATGTAATGGCAAGAAGTGGTTCATCATGTAGATCCTGACTAATAGGTGACTACGACTCCCTTAACCACATCAAAAATGTCAAACATAAAGAAAATATACACACACAACATACACATGCAAGTATGGGGTAAGCATCCATAGAATCCACATAAAATCATTCAACTAACTAACATCATTAAATAATTGAAAATTAGTAAATGAACATATATATCATCATCAAAACAATCATGAAATAACTAAAATAACTAGTATTGAAGTAACTCAACACATATTAACTAAATATGAAATACAATTAATCAATTCTAGTAATCCACCACCACTAATCATAAAACATGATTAGAAAATCAATGGATATGTTTAAGAGGCAAAAATAAGATCAATGGTAGAGAATAAATTCCATGTGTGCAAACCCAAAGATGCAAAATGAGTGGTTGAGATAAAGAGGCAAAAGATGAGTGGAGGAGAATTAATGTTATTTAAAAAATAAAGATTCCTCACACATAAGAAAGAATTCCTCCATGTGTAGACAAAATCCCTTTTTCTTATTCATTTTTAAAATAGGAAAATGAAGTTATGTGTGCACATAAGAATAAAGTGGGATTTGGGAAATTTATTTAATTAAAAGGGGAAAAGTTCTTTTAAATAAATAAGACATAAGATAAGATGATAAGATATAAGGTAAAATAGATCAAATATTTTTGAGATGATTTTATCAAAGACAATTGATTAAAGTTTTGCAATATTGATTAAGCATAGGTTATAGTCTAGTATAGAGATTAAAAATGATGAAAATGGGTTTTATAGTTTACTAGACCATTTTCGGGTGATTACACACACAATGAACAAGTTTGATGGAAACTCAAGTTTAATCTATATCAAAATGAAAAATATCATGTAATATCAATAATATAGTTATAAAATAATGCCATCTTGTAGGTCAGTGTTGATATATATAATATAAATAAAACTGTTAGATGTATACAATACAAATGTTAAATATATACAATACCAAAGTTAAATATATATAAATGTCATGTAATGACCATGACTACATCTGTATATCTCTATCAATATCTATGACTCTACTGGATCATCAAAACCAAGCCTCTTTGAAGCAGTATGTGGCTCGTTAGGTGTCTACACAATAAGAATTAAAATTCTATATCAAATATCTTATCTAAAATTGATGTGAAAATAACTAAAAATTGGGGTATAATTTGTTGGGAGTTAAATTTTTGATTACCTGATCTCTTTGTTCTACATTTTGATTGAATGCTAATGGTAATGGGATCATTTATGGACGAGTGAGGCTCCTAAAAAAATGATGAGGTAGAGAGATGATGGGTAGTCTTGAAGGTGCATTTAAGAGGAAAGAAAAAAAAAATACAAAAGTTGTAAGAATCAATATATACTAATAAACCAAAAATACATGGTCTAATAATGGAATGCATATTGGAGCCTCGGATGGATGTCTCGTGCTAATAGATGGGACAACTACTAATGAATCATGATGTCCAATATCATTGGTAAGAGGCACAACTTGTGATATTTATTAGTTAGTATATATTTGAGACACTAGTACAAAACATAATATGTGACTAAAAAAACCACTAAAAATTATATGTATGTGACTAATAGCAGTTAATAACCAGTCATTTATAACACTACTAAATATACTAGTAAGCGATTTTAGTCACTGATTTTGATCAGTGACTAAAATATAATACTAAATATACTACCAAGTAGCATTACATTTTCAATACTGTCCATCATAACACCCTTCACTTCAGAAACCCAGGCCTTCACTTTTGCAAGTCTGCTAATCTCTTCTAGATGATCCATGCAATATTTTGTATGTTCCTTCAATATTGAATTACAAAATATGATAAAGTGTTATTCATAATTGATGACATATTTAAAAGGGAAAACTCACCTTTACTTCTATTATAAATGCATTAATATGCACACTTGAAAAACAAAATATGAGGTTAAAATTTTAGTAAGAACCATGAAAAGAGAAACATACTTTAGTACATGCATAAAGTCTGTTTTAATACTTTTAGCTTGAATTTTTAGAGACATCTAAAAATTGTTTTCTTTTGGGTAGTTTGAATAGTTGGGAAGCGTCCTTTGGGCCAATCCTAGAAATCATAAAGGCATCAAGAGCTCAAATTTCTTGTAAGCTTGGGTAATAGCAATTGGAATAGGAAACAAATCTTGTCATGGGATAATAAATGAGAAGCTTCCAACACTAACAAGTCCACTCTCGTCGATCATCTTACCAAGAGATTATGGATTCTTGTTGCGATCTCCTAAGAATTCTATAAAGTCTAACATTGTCCACTTTTGTATATTTGAAAACATCTAAACTTCCCCAGAGCTTGCAAATTGTCACATAAATTTTTTATTTGAAAAATAATTAAGAAAAGAAAAAGAAAATTCTCCATCAAAATATTTATGTCTGTCAAACAAAGAACACAATAAATTTCCTCAGATTTGAAGCAAGCAATCAAAATAGGGTTGTTTGAATAAATGAACTACTTTATCAATTGTCATTGAATATTCCTTGATGGATGAGAATGCTAGATCCTCAAAATGAAATGGAAGTAATTGAACCAAGAAGTTCTAAAGGTTTTTTCGACCACACAAAATATGAAGCAAGGAAAGTCTTTCACGTTGTTGAAATTCTTTCATATTTGCAATCACAATGAAGACATGGATAACCATAATAATATGAGAATCCATGAACTTTGACAGCACTATTCAAAAATTATAATGGGGTTTTAGGTGGTTGTATTGATTCTAAATATCTAATAGAAAAATTAAAAATCTAGTAATATAGAAAGAATATCAAATCCTACAAATAAAATCTAGTATATAACATTTTTACCTACGAAAGACAAGAAACTTACAGTCCAAACTTAGAAGAAATAAAATTTACCCTTCATGCTTTTGTCTTTGTTTAGTTTCCTTAAGAACATCCACCACCTAACCAAATAAATAAAGCATTATAAGATATTATTGGAAAAATGAAATATGTTGGTATTGGATATCCTCAAACCAAGATGACAAAATTTTAATTATCATTCTTATACTGGTATCTAGAGAAAGAACACTTGTTGAAGAAAGGAGATAATTTAAAAATTAATAAATCTACATCAAATAGATAATAAGTTTACCTTCGATGACTCAATAAATTGTTGGAAAAGATGTTTTAAATTAAGAAGACATGGATCAATCTTAGATGGGGATTTATATCTTAAACTAATAATATATATTTTAGTAGATTTTAATTGACTAGCAACTAGTTTTTGCAACTTTGATTTTTTCAAACAACTACATTTGATATTTCAAATATTTAGTAAATGAAGATGTGACTTCCATTCAAAGATTTAAATTAACTAAACATAATAGAAAAGTGAAATAAAACTAACATGATCATTAACCAACATTACCTACTTGAAATAATAAAGGTGCACATTGTAATCCTAAGATCAGAACACCTATCACATTTCATAACAAGTGACATCTTTTTGTTAAACTCATGAGACTCACAATTGAAATCGCTTGTCAAAAACCTTCCAAACAACTCAAAACAAAATTCTTGCCAAAAGTACTAAGTTTTTCAAGGGATAGCAAGTTTTACCTGCAACTAGAGAGTTAAAGAAGATCCCCGAAAACCTCTATTTTTTTGTCATTATCTTCTTTAGAAATTATGATATCATTTGAACTAATTTTTAGGAGAAATATAATAGAAAACATGACATACATATTGACTACACATGTATCTTTGTCTTTTTCAAGTGCTAAGTAAGCTACTATAAAAAATCAAAAGAACTTAGGAGAACCCACTAGTGAGAAGAAGAAATTGCAAGGAGAATCATCAAATCTCAAGCATACATGCCTTGATAAAAAGAAAAAGAAATTATATTCAAATGAGAATAAAAGTTAGAAAGAAGAGGAGGAAGAAGGTGAGGAGAGGGAAAAAAAACAATAAAACTTTGGAACAAAAATAACTTGTTGCTATCAAAACATTTAAACAAATTTCTACTGCACATAATGCTTTCATAGGAATTTTAGGAATTGGATTTTCATGCTCCTTTTTTTCCATTGATGCTCAAAATTTTTCTTTTGGATCAAACCCAAAGTTGGTTCTTTTAGTAAAGGATCTTCTTTTGGTTCTACATCTAGTGTAGTGTCTATGGGTGGCACAAGTTCATTTGGAACAACATTAAGCTATGATGATTTGGGTTCATCTTGATGGGGGGATGTAGGGATGTAGAAATGGATCCATCTTAATATCCCTAGAAGTAGAAAATAATGACATTGGTTATAATTTTCATTTGGATGTTGGTAATTGGTTGATTCAAGCTCATTGGTGTATCTTAATACCCTAGAATGCATGGAATAGGCTTGGTTTAGTACCTAGTTTTTAGTTGGAGATAAAATTTGTGACTTGGATGTTGGTAATTGGTTGATTCAAGTTCATTGGGGTATCTTAATACCCCTTTTTTAATGTTGATTTTGGTTTGGGACACAATTTGAGTCCTTTGATAAGTACACCATTTTGAGTGGAAAAGTGAATGGAAATGGTTCCATTGCTGTAGTAGCAGAAATCCTACCTCAAAAAGGGGGATATTTTATTATTGGAATCATCAAAGGATGTCAAAATAATGGTGAATCCTAAAGGAGAGATTTTGGAAGTGAGTTTTGACAAGGTTTTGAGGAAGCCTTAGATTTAAGTCCATTTGGTGAGGGTTTTGTATTAGGCTTAATTATAGATTTTCTAGGTGAAAATTAGCTAGAAAATCCTTTTTTTGGGAACCTAATAAGAAATTTTGAGAGTTTTAGGTTCAAGGGTGAAGTATATCTATTGGTTGCTTTGTAAAAGAGGCCTAATTAGGCATCTAAATAGTGGAATCAACAATTTTATGCATAGTTGGTCTAAAATAGTTCTATCCCATTTTGACATATGTTATGTAACATCCAAAAGGTTATCTAAAAACAATTATTATTTTTTGGTTGTTTTGGAAAACTGTGGAAAAAATGGCAAAAATCAGGTATTTGAGGCCTAGTTAAGGGAATAGGCTTGGTTGAGTACCTAGTTTTGAGTTGGAGTGAAAATTTGTCACTTGGGTGTTGGGAATTGGTTCATTCAAGCTCATTAGGGTATGATAATACCCTAGAATGTATGATTAGTGTTGATTTGGGTTTGGGAAAATTTTTGAGTCCTTGGAGGAAGTATACATATTTTGGAATATTGTGCACCTTGTTGGTTATTGGGCAACTTGTGAAGTCTTTTGGTTAAAAGGTTGGTTGATCAAAGGGCTTTGCATTAATTCTAGTTCACCTTCTTTGGCTATGGATGAAGAATTGTATGTACCATTTGGATATTAGTTATACAACCCCTGTAAAACCCTATCATGTTATAACTAAAATACTAGATCAAATCAACAGGAAAATAAGCTGTCTCTAAGTAAAATTTGTCCTAGAACCATATGTTAAATTGAGTTTCCTTTGTATTTGGGTAGTATTTTAATGTTTTGCATCAAAATCATTTAGATTCAATAAGGTGTTGGGAATATAAGAGGAGTAACTGAGAGGGGAGAGGTGAATTAGTTACCACTAAAATAAATCCTAGATCCTTATATGGCAACACAAAACACTACTGAAAATTCTATTGCTCATTAGACATAGACATTCGATTAATTTTTGATGATATTTTGTAACTCAATAACCATTGAAATAACAATTGTAACTTGATAAATTCTTAACATGTAAATCTTAAGATATTTCCTATGATTAACCTTAATTAACTTAGCTACATAGACATGAAAGAAATAGCGTGAAAACAAGTGACACCAAGATTTAATGTGGAAACCCAATTTGGAAAAAAACACCAATTGCAACTAGTTATCGAGTTTCACTCTTCTAAAGTGAGCCCCGTTAGGAGCTAACCTTGTTAAAGGTTGCAAAGCATAATGTTAGGCGTGACCCTATTAGAGGATTTAATCACCCTATTAGGAGTGGCCTTATTAGAGGTCTTTAGACACTTCAATCTAGAAAATGTCATCTTGTTAGAGGGTTTACAAATAGTTGGTAAGCCACTCTATTAAGAGATTTAGATCACTGCTATAATAGTTAGTGAGTAACAATGATATGATTTGATTTTTGATATAATTGAATTGCTGATTATAGATCTCAATTTTGGCTTGAATTCTTGATCCTTCATGATCAAATGTATCTTTGCAACTCCTCAAGGATATTCTTCTTATCCTTCTAATTTTCTTCCTCTAAGAATCTTGAATTCTTCCATACACTTACACACATTCAATCCTCAACTTGACCTTATATTTATATCTTATCCATTTTCAAGTTAGCTTGAATATAACTTAGAATAATTAATATTCATCTCCTCAGTCGGCTAGAACCAACAAAAAAATCTATTGAACTCAATATGTCAAAACAAGAAAATCCTTTGCTAGCTAACCCTACTCGGTAGACACTAACTTAGAAATAATTTTCTTGTGTTACTAAGTGAATTCAATTAGCACTGCATCTTCATAAAGTTCCTTTGGTAACCAAGTGAGCTCAGTTAACACTGGTTACATCCAACTTTTCCTTCGTCACCCGAGTGAGCTTGGTTAACACTCAACTTCTACGAACTTCTCTTTGATGTCCGAGTGAACTTAGTAGTCATTACCTTCTAAGCTTGGAAAATACTATAATGCTTGATAGACACAGGAAATTGTCTTCATCACCCAATTCAGTTCAACATACATTTTCTAGTAAAGATATGAGATTTTGTGTAACATCAAAGACAATACACAATTAACCAATTGTATTAAAAAATCTCCCTCTTTGGCATTGATGGCAACACAACATGTCATAATACAATGAAATTTTAGAGAAAAATAAAATAAGGAAGATATACTTAGTTTTATTTTGATTCTCATCCTTAAGAATTCCCTCTATCAGTGTGAACTTTTTCTGCCTTCAGTTTCTCCCTTAGTCAACAAACTCTGTCTTCAATATCTTCTTGTGATAGCAAACTCTCTTTTGATATTCGACCAAGTTCATTCTCCCTCTTTGATGTCTTCAAACAAATTTCTATGATATGAAAAAAAATTCTCCCTCTTTGTCATCTTATGCCAAAGACAATATTCAGTGAATATCAATGTACCTCATGTATTGATTCATATGGAAGCTTCCCTTTTCAATACTTCATCAACTAACTGATCTTCAACATGATTTGGTTCATGCATCACTAAACTTTATTTAGTAGTCTTTAGATAGGGGAATAAACCCTAAATTACCTCTTAGATACAAAAATACATCCTTAGGTAATGGCTTAGCAAATATTTTTGTAATTTATTCTTTAGTATTCATATATTTCAATCTTACTTCCTTATCTTGCACTAATTCTCTCAAAAAATGATATTTTATTACATTGTGCACTTTCTATGATCTTATGCGAGGATAAATTTAAAAATTTATGTGATTTAACTCTACAGGAATATCCTAGGACTATGCATTCATCACATTTGTGTTAACCTCATAATGGTTTTTGACACTTGAGTCCCAATACACTTAACCACTTTCTATACTGGAGCCGAGTACAACATGTATGCCGAGCCACAACATGAGCCAAGTCAAGAAAGACTTCAGGTGCTGAGTGATCTTCATGTGCCGAATAGTCTTCAGGTGTCGAGTGAAGATCAGGTGCCGAGTGAAGTTCAAGTGCCGAATGACTTTAGGTGCCGAGCAGAATCAAGTGCTGAGCAGATACAGGTGCCGAGTGATATTCAAGTGCCAAGTCACAAATGATGCTGAGCAATACAGAAATGCAATAGGTGGTAAGTAAGCCAATTTGTTATTAGTGTCGCACATCTAAAATCAGCAAGTGCCGAGTAACACAGAATGTACATATGAGTTTGTAACTTCATTGATTCATATGTAAACTATTTTCATGGCTGACATGTGATGAATCTCAAAGGATTAAATGATAAGATTGAATATTTTGTATTTCCTATGCAATCTACATGTAGCTAATAAGAAAAATGGAGAAGGCATGCAATCAATGGAATCAATGCAAATAATGAGCGGGAAATAGAGATTCAATATGGACCGTAGATCTATACCTAACCCTAAATCCTCAAATATCTTTATAAGGAAGATGGAATTTCATTAGAAAGAGTAGTGGATGTACAAGGGTGTGGAAGGAACACTATTTCAGAGTAAAGAGTATCAGATCTCAGAGGATCAAGATTAGAGAAAGCAGATCAAGTGCCTTATCAGGTTTATTGTACCTAATACTCTCTAGCAATTGTATTAGAATGAAAAACCCTATGGTGATAGGTTAGCTTAATAGCTATTTTGTAGATCCTTTAAATAGGTGATTAAATCCTTTAACAGGGTGACACTTCATGTAAAGTGTTTGTAAATTCTTTAACCAGGTCACTATTGATACAGTGTAAAGCCTTTAATAGGGCAAACCATCAGAAGTGGTTAAAACCTTATTGCTGCAGTAAATTTTGTGGGTATCATCCCCACCCCAGTTTTACCTTCTTATTCCTGGAGGGTTTCTGGGTTACCAAAATCTCAAGTGTTATGTGGTGATGCTTATGTGTTTCTCATGATTGTTTGAAATGTTTATATGCATACAACCTACTTTCAGTTAAAAGTTTTAATGGTAAAAATACAATACTTCTGATTCACCACCCCAGTTTTACCTTCTTATTCCTGGAGGGTTTCTGGGTTACCAAAATCTCAAGTGTTATGTGGTGATGCTTATGTGTTTCTGATTCACCCCCCTTCTCTCAAAAGCATTCTTCCCATTTGAATATTCCAACAATTTGACATCAAATTTACCCTTTGAATAAAATTGGTTAATTGTGTATTGTCTTTGTTTTTACATAAAATGTCATATCTTTACTAGATAGTGTATGTCAAGCTCACACAGGAGATCAAGAAAATTTTCTATGTTGGTCGAAAATTTTAGTATTTTCCAAGTTCAAAAGGTAGTGATTACTGAGTTCACTCAGGTGTCAAAGAGAAGTTCATAGAAGTTGAGTGTTAACCGAGCTCAATCAGGTGACAAAAGAAAAGTTGGATAGAAAAAATGTTAATTGAGCTCACTTATTTAGTGAAAGAACTTTATGAAGATGCAATGTTACTTGGTTAACATAGGAAAATAGTTTCTAAGCTAGTGTCTATTGAGTAGGGTTGGCTAACAAAGGATTTTCTTGTTTTGACATATTGAGTTCAATAGATTTGTTTATTGGTTCTAGCTGACTAGAGGAGATGAATATTAAATATTCTAATTTATATTCAAGCCAACTTGATAATGGATGAGATATAAATATAAGGTCAAGTTGAGGATTGAATGTGTTAAAGTGTATGAAAGAATAGAAGATTCTTAAAGGAAGAAAATTAGGAGGATAAGCATGATATCCTTGAGGAGTTGCAAAGATACATTCAATTAGAAAAGATCAAGTATTCAAGCTATAATTAAGATTTGTAATCAACAACTCAGTTACATCAAAAATTAGGTCATCTCATTGTTACTCTCTAATCATTGTAGCGGTGATTTGGATCTCTTAACAGAGTTGGCATACTAGCTATTTGTAAATCCTCTAACAAGGTGGCATTTCTAGATCGAAGTGTCTAAAGACCTCTAACAAGGCCACTCCTAATAGGGTGCTTAAATCCTATAATAGGGTCACACCTAATAGTGTGTTTTGTAACCTTTAACAAGGTTGGCTCCTAATAGGGCTCACTTTAGAAGATTAAAAATTAGTAACTAGTTACAATTGGTGGGTTTTCCCAAATTGGGTTTTCATGTTAAATCTTCGTGTCACTTGTGTTCATCTATTTCTTTCATGTGTATGAAACTAAGTTAATTAAGGTTAATCATAGGAAATATCTTAAGATTTATATGTTAAGCATTTACCAAATTATAACTAATATTATAGTGGTTACCAAGTTCCAACGTATCATTAGTATTAACCAAGTGCCTGTGTATTTTCTGAGCAACAATATTTTTAGTACTATTTTGTATTGACATATAAGGGATCTGGGATTTATTTTAGTGGTAACTGATTCACCCCTCCCATCTCAATTACTCCTCTTCTATTTCCAACAATTGGTATCATAGTGTTCAGTGCTTGCAGAGAAGGTTTCAAGAACCAAGCTAAAGATCAAGATGTCCTATAGAAGGGAGATCCCTAAGCTGAACAAAGATAACTTCAAGGCATGGAAGGAACTCATGAGACTGCATATGGAAACTATTGGATATTTATGCCTAAAGTGTTGGAAGCATGAATGCTAATGATATTCCTATGGGGGAGTATTGTAGAAATATGATTAAATCATTATCATGATGATATGTTACATTCATGACTATGTTTGTCATTGATGTTAACATAGTAATTTTTTGTAGTATTTGAAAAAAGAACATTAGTAAAGATCAAGTTGGTACAGATAGATCATTGAGTACTTTTAGTAGCAAGGTTAAAGGGAGATTATATTATGTATCTAGGGTATGTAGCTAATCTCAGAAGCATAAGATATTAGGTTTGGAAGAAGTTATGTAAGTTTGAGTAAAGATTGTTCTGAGATTGAGTTTACAGTGGCATATTTTGGTAAATTTGTTATATCTCTTAGAAGATTTGTTATTCTAAGAAGCCAATGTTAAATATGTGAAGAAGACATGTTGGTGATGATGTGGCTAAGCTTGCTCATCATAATGTTACATGTAAAAAAATTTATTTAAGTTGCAAAGTGAAAGATTAATGTTATCTCTAAGTGTAACATGTTCTTAATGTGGTCCTATGGTAATTAATTGAGAAGGTGTAACAACCAACTCAGGGAATTGTTTTATGGATTTGGTATAAAGAAAGGTAATTTTACTTTATCATGTATGATGGATGTATGTAGGAATGTGAATGATTGTAAGAAGCATAAAGAGAAAAATACAAAGATAAGTAGAGCAGAGTGAAGGTGAAGGAAACTTCATTGCTAAGGTTTATTGTGTGCTCTAAAGTTGGATACTTGGATCTGAGATTCGTGACCTAGTCTATAAGGTCTAACAGTGATTGTTCTAATTGACAAGACAGAGGAAAGAAATTATAGTACAATACATGTTGACATTGCAATCATGTTTGTTATTAGTGACATACACTTATTTAGATTGTAAGTTCATATCAAGCTTATTGTATACTTAATAGTGTTAACCAAATATTTTAGTTGTTACCAAGTTCTACAGTTGCTATCGATTCCTTTGGAAAGACTTTAGCTTGCACCAAGTAGTTACTACTATGGTGATGATGAAAAGTTTAAACAAAGCATCTCAGTGTATGCCGAGTTTACTAGTGCAAACCAAGTTGTGAAATGCTTACTAAGTTCATAGTTGATGTGATGCAAGTCTAGTGTTAACCAAGCTACTCAACATTAACCAAGTGACTCAGTTTATATTGAGCTTGAAGTAATAGCATTGACTAAGCTATGCAATGTGAATTAAGTAATTCAATTTATATGCCGAAGTTTCAAAGTATTCACCAAGTCATCAGTGTAGACCAAGTTCAAGACTACTTGGAAGTGATCAATATAGACAGAGGTTCTACATCTACCAAGTGCATGATGATGTCGAGCATTGATAGTGGATGCCAAGTATCAGAACTTAACCATGTTAATCTTCAGATGCCAAGTTTCTACACTTTGGCTAACTTTGTAATATTTGTGTAAACTTGTATTGTGGCCAACTTTGTAATTGTGTAATTGGATTGGTCTATATGTAATATATTGTATCACATCCAAAGTATCAAAAATGTAATCATCAGAGAAAAGTAGACAAAAAAATTACAAAGGCTACAATAGTATAAGGAGAAACAAAGATTTATCTATCACACCAAGGTGATTTGTACACTCAGAGGAATCTCATTCAACAAACCAAACTATAGATCAAAGATCAACTACTGCTTCATCCTAATAGGTGGATTAGTCAAATCCTTTATCAAGGTAGACCTTATAGTCTTGTGTAAATCTCTTTACCGAGTGCACACTTCATTATATATTTGTAAATCCTTTTGTAAGGTGGACCTAGTAGCCCTTATTGCTCCTAACAAGGCAGATCATCAGAAGTGATCATTGTAAGCCTTAATACTGCAATACTTAAGCTTGTGGGTATCATCCCCACCCTAGTTTTAAATTTTATTTGGAAGGTTTCTAGGTCATCAAATCTTGTGTGTTAAAAATGCTTTAATATTTTTAGATTCTCATACATGCAATTATATTAGAATATACATGAAGGATTAATTGATAATTAAGGATAAAGTTTTATTAGGTATTGATTCACCCCTCCCCTCTCAGTAACTTAGCTTGTCACAATATTTCCAACAATTGGTATCAAGGCTTAGTGGTTCTCAGAGAAAGGTTTAACAACTTGAGCAAAGATCAAAGGCAATGGAGGTATTTAGACTTGACAAGGCTATTGACAATGAGAAGCTAGATTTGGAATTGGCTATTGGACAACTCAAGAAAGAAAAAGAGCAACTCTGTCAATCCCTGAAAATAAGAAAAGTTCTTGCAATCCAGATGAATGATCCACTCTACATTGAAGAAAGAATTGAAGACATCCATTCAAGCAATTTAGATGAAGCTGATGAAGAAATTAAAAAACTAGTGGAAAAGAGTAGTACTCTTCAAGAAGAAGTAAGAAAATTAAGAAGAGAGCAAGAAATTTAGTCCATAAGATTGTGTGAAGTCATCGAAGAGAAAAACAAGATAAGATAAGAGATAGAAGGGAAGAATAATGAAATTCAACACCTATCCCTTCAGCAAGAAAACTTCATTGATCAACTCACCAATGCAAATGAAGAAATCATGAATCTAAGATTAGAGAAATAAAGACTGTAGAATGATCTAAACACTAAAAGGAAAACCAATGAAAGAATGATGAAATCCCAAGTAGACATTAATAAATTGAATGAACAAAGTCATTACACACAAAAAGGGAAAATAGGAATTAGATATACAGAAGAAGGTGAATCATCCAAGCAAGGAGCTCAAAGGAATCAAAAACCTACTTGCAGTTACTATGGTAAGATAGGTCATACATCAAAAAAATGTTGGAGCAATGTGAAGAAAAAATTCAATTGAAAATGCTACAATTGTAATCAATATGGTCATAGAGCTAATGAATGCAAAGAAAAACCAAGATTTGAAGGAAAATATCACAAATGTAAGAAGCATGGATACAAGTCATTAAAATGAAAATCTAAGATATTGAATCCAATAGAGTAGATTGTAAAAGCTATATTTGGTTGGGACTATAACACTTGGTGTAGATGTCATTATTGTGGAGAATTTAGACACATTGGAATGAATTGTGAAAAACATCACTTAAGGAAAAGATATACTACTAGAAGATGTTTTATTTGTACAGAACTTGATTATTTTGCCAAGAAATGCATGAATAAGAAGAATTGAAGATAAAAAGAAGGCAAAATATGGTAACATTAGAAAGAAAATGAGACATCAATGGGTTCCAAAGTCTACTAAGAATGCAAGTCCGAGCAATGATGATCAAGTCACTCAAGAATTGGGTGATAATCCACTTAATTTATGAAAGAACTGGAACTAGGATACTAGTGAAGACATCTACCATTAGTTTTAATTGATAGGACAAAAGATCCATATTAATATTCAAGATACAAAGGAATCACTGAGTAAGAGGTACCAGTTATGACCAAGTTACCTTATCGAGCGAGGTCAAGAGTAACTACATTTTATGTGGTTACCGAGCCATAGAAGACTCTACTGAGTATTTAATGTACATAAAGTGGATGATAGTTTATCAATTTGATCTAACATTTGTACCAGGCATTTATCTTGAAATTTGATAAAAAGGATGAAATTGAAGTCATTTCTCATCGTGAATTTTTGAGAGCTATTTGTGCGAAGCGATCTTCCAAGAAATCAAGAAATTTGAGCGAATTATTACAAAAAGTTTTCAAGTTCTCTCAAACCCTATTGAGTGAAGATGGTATCCACTAGCAGCAAAGAAGAAAAAGGTTTAGACATGTTGATTCATGGTATGGAATGGAATGCACCAGATTTCAAGCTTACTCCTACAATCGCAGAAACCCTAGATCTGAGTAGAGTGCAATCTCAAATTCCACCAAAGGTACTCATAATTAGTGACATCTCTTCTCATTTCAAATGTGAAATTTAGGATATTGGTACTTTGGAAATGGATGAAACCATAGAGAAATTATGTCTTAATGGCATATTGAAATCGAAACACAATTTGGAAACTAAAGGTTTAACACATATTCCACATATGCCATGAGATTTTCAAATTAAATGGATAAGATACATCTTTAGTCATGTACATAATGGTCAGTTGTGGTTGGAGCAACCAATTTTGATAACAAAGAAGATGATCCACAAGATCACTAGTCTCCCCATGTTAACAAAAGCTAAAATGACTAAAACCCTAGGTTGGGTTGAATTGGAAAAGAAAACCCTAGCTAAGTGGGATGGAAGGGGAATGAAAATAAATAGTGTGATCGACATGGAATTGAAGTTTAGTATTCATATCATCACACAAAACTCTAGTATGTTGAATGGTGTCTCATGTGAAGTTGTGGACTTGGCTTATAAGGTAGTTAAGAATAACCTTTCTCTTGACCTTGCCAAGTTACTGTTGAATTAGTTCAACAAAAAAAATGGAGAGCATCAAGACTTCAAAGAACAATCCATGTAAGTTTGGTTCACTCTTCACATGTTTATTTTTCTACTTTAAGAAATTATTTCCATCAAAAGGCATTGTTGTTTGTGTAGACACCTAAAAAATTATTTAAAAAATAAAGTATTTTTATTTTTTGAAAAAGTCCTTGATGACATCATCATTAATTAATTAATTAATTAATTTATTTTTATGCCATTAAATCCCTAAATCTTAATTTAAAAATATTTAATTAAGGGACCCCTCCCAAAAATGTTTAAATCTTATTTAAACATTATTTCCTTATTTATTAATTATTTAATTAATAAATTGACCAAAAATCCCAAAATAAATAATTTATTTATTTTTTGCCCAAAACTTGGCCAATTTCCTTAAGACCACTAACCTCTTCCAAAATCTTCTAATCCTTCTTTAATTTCGACTAAAGGCTAATCCCATCATTTCCTACCCCTAATCCTAACTGAAAATATTTAATTAAGATTAAATATTAATCCTCATGTTTATTAAAAATATTTTAATAAATATCTCCTCAACCCAAACCCTTGAAATAAATAAAACTTTATTTATTTCCTAAAAACCCTATTTATCCTCATCCTAGGAAGTTCTAGACTCTTCTAGAAAGTCTTCATCCTCATCCAAAGCCTAGACTCTTCTAGAAGATGTCAATCCTTATCTTTGACCCTAATCCTAATCCCCCCCCCAACCTTGTCACATTCCCTAAACATGGGTTAAGACTTGCTAACCCAAGCCAAAGCCAACAAATATCTCCTCCTTCACCCACCCTCATTAAATGCCATCTACTTGCCCATCTCTAACAAGCCTAATCTAATCTTAACCCAAGCCTAATCCAAGCCTTAATCATTTGTACATTCCTAAGTCAAGCTTAAGACTTTCTTAATCCAACCCAAGTCAAAATATCTCAACTCTCTCAAAAATATCCCAACCATAAAACTTTATGAAGCCCACAAAGCCATAAATGACTCTTACAAGCCCATTCATTGCTCTTACAAGCCATTATGAGGGTCTTTATGAGCTTTGAGCCTCCTTTATTGACCCCTCAACCCCTTTTGCTCTAACCAATGACCCTGTGGCATGTGTCACTCCCTGATTAGCTGTAAGGAAGTACAATCCATGTGCTCTCCTCTCATTCAATCTAAACCTTCCATAAGCTTTCTCCCATCCTTGCATCCTAGCCCTGATCCCTCAAGCCCCTTGCCCATTTAAGAAATCCTCTCCCAAGCCTTTTTAACAAAATCTAGAAAGTAAAGCCATAATGTTTTTTTGAGAAGCCATTTTTTTACATCAAATCCATTCACCAAAATCTATCAAAAATCCTCCATTGAAGCCCATTTGAGCATTTGAGCATACATACATAATCAAGCCATCTTAGCTATTAGACACACCTCTACATCAAGTGATCATCCTCAATGAGAGAGCCTATCCATGGCTCATATTCTCATTTGAGGAATTCACTTTATCTCTCATGAAGTTATGTTAAATTAGTATGCAAATTCTTTTTAATTGTTTTAATTTAGTGTTTCTAACATACTAAAGTAGCATATACATTTTAGCACGCCCGGTGGGACCCCGCATTGGTCATCTTCATTAGCTTTTTTAGTCAAGTTTTGTATATCATTTGCTAATTTTGGCTAATTTTACTTATTTTTGTGATTGGTAGGATTGTATAAATTGGTTTTGCAGGTCCACATGAGCATGAAGAAGACAAAGGAACTCATAGTCTATCTAATAGTGTTTGCAGATTTTTCAAGCATATAGGTGGACGGAGCACTTGGAATTCTTCTCCCTCTTCTTGTTTATATTCTTCTTCTATTCCATCTACTTCTTCTTCTTCTTCTTGAGGGATCTTGGCCTCTTTTTTTTAAGGAATAAAATTCATACACACTTTTTTTTAAGTGCTTAAAATGAACCCCCAAATCATACTTAAATCCATTAAAAATTAAAAATTTGCAAAAAATAAATAAATATTTTAACAAGTGAAACTAAACCAATCCAATCATTTGAATGCTTGCAACATCAAGGTTTTAGATGCATTCATGCAATGTTAGGAACACTTCATTTTTGAGAATTTAAAAAGAACTTCAAGTTTCCATTTCAGAAGGTTCAAAATCAACACTAAGTGCACACTAAAATCTAAATCAAACTCAAAGCATCAATCAAGGATAAAATGAACCTCATTTGCAAATATTTTAAAGTTCTTTTAAAAATCTCATGAAAACTAAGAGTCCTAAATGGTTTCCAAAATTGTCCAAAAAGCTTTGTTATTTGTTCCAAACAAATGTCTTGTTGCAAAATCTTGAATGTTTCTTAGGTTTTTCATGCATCAAAACAATCTAGGAATATCATTTTTTTAGGCTTAAAACATGCAAACTAGAACACAAAATCTTGAATGAAAACCAAAGTCCAAAGAGTCATTTTCATTTTTGAGTCCAAAACAATTTTGAATGATCTAAGGTTAAAACAAAGCACTTCAAAGTTCTTAAAACAACACGCAAAATCTCAATCTTGAATGCTCAAAGGAAAAAACTTGAATGTTTAATCACTTGTCTTTGAATGCATGTTGCTAAAATCACTCTTGAGTGCCATGGATTAAAATCAAATTTAAAAAAAAATAAAAAAATTGAATGCATGATTAAAACAAAAAATCCAATCTTGAATGCCATAGATCAAATAATCATCTTTTGGGGCATAAAAAGAATCCACATTTTAGAAACTTTCTAAGTTATAAAAACAAATAAAGACACTTTGAGTGAGTTTGTTGTTGGACTCACCCTCTTTAATCACCCATCATTCTAACCATTGGTTGGAATATCAGCGCCATATATGGGGATGGGTCTACCTAAGAAGGTGTTAAATGCTCCACAAAAATCAAACTCCACTCACTTGAGTTTTTATTGGTTTTTCTAAGATAGAAATTTTTTTGAATGCACATTAGTCTTGCTAACACTTCATTTGGGCATAAAAAATGAACAAATCTTGACGTGGAGGGCCTCTGGGCATGCACTTGAAATCAAGCTTTACACACATCTTTGTTTTGGTCTTAAAACGAACAAATACCAAATCTTGAATGTCTTAAAAAAAATTAATTGATACTTGACGTGGAGGGCCTCTGGGCGCGTGGATTTACTTTCTTGTTGACCCTAATCTCCTTTGTGTATTCATTCTTCGATCACTTCTTTTTTGTTGGAAAATTTCAAATTGGAATTGAACCTTTGCATCTTAATCATGTGTGTTTTCAAAAAGTCTAGATTAAAAAACTTAAGCGTAAGTTGGAAAAAACTCTGTCTTTTAGCCCAAGATCATCCAAGTCTTCTCTCCCCTTGTCATATTTTGAGGCCATCTTGGGTGCATAAGATTAGGATCCAAAATCTTGTTTAAGTTTTAGGAGGCCTGCTCAGGGATTTCATCACCCCTTGGGATGACCTCAAGTCCAGCATTTTGACAGAGTATAAAGATCGAGAGGTGAATCCAAAGACACCTCTCTTGGGATCAAAATTCTGTCACTCGGGCTAAGCCTCAAGGAACTTTATACCCTTGAAAAGTGAAAGAGGAGAAGTGGGTTATCGCTCCTCTCGACTATGTGACATCTTTTTGGTTTCATCTATGGATTTGGGCCTCACATACCTTGCGTATATCGAGGACTCCCTAGCTAAACCAAATTTCATCCTTGTAGAAAGCTTCCTAGGATGTTGGTGTGTTTGACATGCTTGCTCCAAACTTTTGTCTACTTGTTTGTTCATAGCTTTTGAATGAATGTTTGCCAACTTTGGTCAAGATCCCAGAAAAGCAAAAATCTCCCAGCTCAAGGCATACTTAGCGTAGTCATTGCCTCATTAGAAAATCATCCAAGCTCCCCCACTGTAACTGAATCTATCTAGTTCTTTGCTTTAGAAAAATGCCAAATCCAAAGTCCATCCAAATCATCCCCCCAGCCAGCTAGCATCCCAATCCAAAATCACCCAAGCCTTTAAGGAATTTTTGTTACTCTACCAGAGTTTGCTATCTAATCAATCTATCCAAATCCCTCAATCTCCCCAAGGTTATCCCTTTGACAGAGCTTTGTCTAGGGTAATCTAGCCTTGTGACTTGTCATCCGCTAAAGGTTGGGATCCACAAGTGGTCAATCTCGTGTCATGCCCATAGGATCATTTGTCTATCCTCAAGTTGACACCAAAAGCCACCAATCCTGCACATAGGAAAGAAAAACTCTCCCTTTTTGATAGCATACCCTTGAAGTCTTCCATCCATAGGAAAGCCAAAAATCTCCAGCCAATCCTCCTTAGGTCTGTCATGCAGCTTTGACTCTCCCTAGGAAATCTTTCATCAACCAATCCAAAATTTGCGCTTAATCCAAATCCAACCATGAGCTTTCATGTTCATCCATATGCAAGACCCCATCCCCATCCAACTCATCATCAAAACATGAAATCCCAACCCTATCATGATGAGTTTGGTCACATTGTCCTTTCTCCCACTACATCCTATTCCAATGATGATGAAAATCTTGTTGACTATGATGGGTATCTTGAGAGCCTTAGATGCCTTCCACCAACCATCCCCTAAAATCCAAGCATTCCTCCAAACTATCTAGTCATGCCATCTCATATCCTAGCTTATCCTCCATCACCTAATCAACCAAGCTTCCAATCTTCCACCCCCATCACACCAGCTATTCCTATCAATCCACCACCTCCACCTCTGACACATGAGTCTCCCAGGAATCTCCTAGAGGAAATACAAGAAAAGCCACCTCCAATAGTCGATAAGCCATGTCATCTAATCCAACCATGTAAAGTAGTCAATGCTGAAGCTTCCCCATCTATAATATCACCTCCATCTCCCATAGCTATCATCCCCATACCATCCATCAAATTGCTTAAAATCCTTCCACTTCCCGCAAGCATCAAAATCCCACCACCTATCAAATCCCTCCAAATCCTATCCACATCACCTCCAAGCATTTCCCAAATATCCCATAATGACCCTTATGCATCCATCTTCTACTCACCCATCTCCACTACCAAATCTCCCATCTATCCATCCACTGCCTTTGAAGAATCCATCCCTTCACCTCCTATCACACCATCCACTCCAATCCAATCCTATCAATATCCTGCCCAAAAGCATGTTGACATCCCCCAAAGCATAAATGAAGATATCATCGTACCATGTTTTCCATCCATAGTGCAGTCACCATCCCCTCCATCTGCAAAACCTCAAGCCATACCTCCTCTACTGTAGGATATTTTTCATCCCATCAGCTAAATCAAGATCCTATCCTACCATCTCCTTAGCTCCATGCTTCCATCTTACCACTTATCCAAGCTATTCCACCATCTATAATCTACCCTCTTGGTTCACTTACATTCATCCATGGTGGCCCTCTCTTAGCAGAAGAATTAAGAACAATATCTCCCCATTGCAGTACATCTAATAAAGCACTTCTACCATTTTCTACAAGCAAAAAGTTTCCTCAGCTCGTTCACATGCTCAATCGATGGCATTATCAAGGTCAAGGTTTAGGACCATAAGAGCAAGGAATCAGAAAGCCTATTATTACACAAAAGAATCCAGGATTTCATGGTCTTAAATATGTGTCCAAAAGCTCACTATCTAAAAGTGTTGGTACACGCCATCCCCAAACCAAGCCTATCTCCAGGCCTACCATGCTAGCCTCCCATCACTCCTTCAAGAAATCTTATGTCATCCCCCCTCCACCATCTTTGCAACCCAAAACAACCTACCATATCCCCCCTTCATCTGCTAAATCCATTTTGGGTCCCCATGTCCCAAAATCTACCATCCTCCATCCTTCTATCAGCCATCATAAAAATCCTATTCCCTCCATTCATAGGTAAGATCAACAAAGGCACATATCAGGGCACATCATCCATCATAATCCCCCTACACACTCTTCCATATCTTCTCCATCTCACAAAGCTTCTCCTAACCATCTTCCCAAATCTTACCACAACAATGTGAATGCCAACTTCAAAATGCATAAAGCTAAAAATCCACATCCTAGGCAATCATATGTCTATTCTAAAAGACATACTCCAAAAAGGAAAAATCCAATCAAAGAATGCAAAACAATGCAAAAGCCTATCAAACAAAAATCCAAAACCATGTGGATCCCAAAGAAAAAAGTTGAAACCCAATGCATAATGGCATACACCATTGCTAATCCCCTATCCAGTGATTCGTGTCCCCCATCTCCTAACTGCATCTTGGGTGCCTACATCCCCAAGCGCGCTTCCACAAATCCTCCATCAAGCCCGCATCTACCATTTATCCTCCACATGCTCTTTTCACACACATCCTGACATGTGCCAATGTTGATCCTACAAGCATCCCCATCTCATGCTCCTTTCCAGCCTTTTCATCCCTCCATCTCCTACCATCAATCCCATCTAATCCGATCTATTGCATAAATCACACATTCAATGTACCAATAGCTAGCAACAAAATTGAACATTCCAACAACCAGTGCAAAATCCCAAAAAAGCCAAAAATAGCTGAACAAAGCCAAAATTATTCCAGCTAAGTCCAAAGTAAAAAAGTCAAAAAAAGAAAGAAAAATAAAGCATCCACTGGTGAAAACTTGGCAATTGAAGCGCCTTGGACAAGTACCATGATGAAAACTTGGCAAACAAGCATCATGCGTAATCTAGCCATCCCCAACTTAGCCTATCATCCTCATGCTTTTGGTCACATCTTGCCATCCAACTCCATCTTCCAATTTATCCACCTATCTTTCATCCTCTAGCTTTTATCTATCACTATCCACTTATCTTCTGCAACCTCACCCCATCATCCTCGCTATCATCCATCTCCCTAGTGCCTTTAGCTTTTCCATCCTAGCTTCAATCCTATCACATCCATCGTAAACGCCTCCTTTCACATGTCATCTTCTAACTGGGGGCACTGTATTCCTTGGAGATCTTGTCTTATCCATCCTCCCTTGTCATTGGTATCTCACTCTAGGCTATCCTCATGCAAATCCAATGTCATCCTCTCATTAGCCATTCACTTTAGTGCCATCTATCAGCTCAGCTAACACCAACCTTAACATTTTCCCCATCCTTGGGTGTACATCTATCATCATCATTGGATGCATCCTGCCAAATTCATATCTTCCGCTATCACCTCATCCTTAGCTTCTGCATCTTGCACCAACTTGAGCCATCCTGCTATCTTATCATTTGGAGCTCTTATACAGCTTATAAATAATCTTGTATCTAACACTTGTATCATAGCTTGTATATCCAATCTTGTCCAAAACAACTTGTACGTTTGTAACATATCTTGGTCTGTTAGCTTGTACATCCTCTTTAGCTTAGTACCATTGTATCTATCCAGCTTTCCTGTCAGTTCACCCTTGATTAGCATCTTGCACACATCACACAAATCTTGGTTAGCTATTCCAATGCATCCTTTAGCTAGATCTCTTATCACCAAAGTGTTATCATTCTTAGTTCAGCTTTCCAAACACATCACTCATCCAAATCCACTAGCTTAGGTGCTCTCTGATAGATCCTTGTAGGATATAGCTTTCCTCATGTCTGATCTTAGTCTGTTAGTACCTCATCCTACCTATCTCATTGGCAAATGGTTCTCTTTTGGATTTTCACTTTCTTTTGATTTGGAATCTTCCCTTTTGGGTCTTGAAGTATCTTTTCCAAGAAATCTTTTTGTTCCATCCTCAAGGTTGCCATGATATTCCATATCATGGTCTGCTGTGAATGGGGCACTCTAAGCGTATGGTTTAGATCAAGTCTTTTGTTTGTTTCTTTTTTTCTTGTGGGTTACCAAGTGTTGGTTCCATGCTATTTCCTCTGGGTTTCATGTGTGATGCTGGGGCAATCCTTGTGTGTTTTTTTGACTCAGTCCATCAGTCCTCTGGATGGTTGGTGACATGACCTTGATGTTCTTCGTAACCTTGGCAATTAACCAATAGTCCTATAGCAAATCTAGTGCTCAACTACATGGTGGTACTTCTCTTTGAAGTATCCCCCTGCTCAAAAAGCTTCAATGGATTCCCTTCATCTCCATTATCCCCCATCCATATCCAGCATCTGTCTCTCCTACCTTAGCTTATGCATCAGTATCTCTTTGAATCAATCTTCACTTTTAGCTTTAGGGATCCACAATCCTAGTCTTAGGGATCCACCAATCCAATCAATCCACCAAGCCTCATCTTTCGAGATCCAAAATCCTAGTCCTAGGGATCTCCAAAACCCATCTTCTACCAATCTGACTCTTTGAAATCTTGTTGCAGCAACTTTATAATCCCCTCATCCATCTCCCTATCTTGCATTCCTTTTTATAGCGCTCTGCTTCTTCATCCTCCACCTTCCCTAAAGTCTTAAGCTTGCTTCCTCTTGTGCATCTGATTCTCCTTTATCATTCTCTCATAGTAAGAGTTTGAGCTAATTTAGCCCCTTCTCTTTGCCAATCTGAGTCCCCTTGCTTATCCCAGATTCTTGTATTTTTCAAGAAGCCGTCGAGCCTCATTTTCTCTCCCCGCCACCTTCTTGAGGGGGCATCTCATAGTCTAGTCTCTCCTTCTTATCCAAGACTGGGGCAACTTTGTTGCTAAAACATCTTCCTCGTGTCATTTATATCTAAACTTCTTTGAAATAGTGTTGTTTCAACACCATGTCAAAGAGGGGCAAAATGTAGACACCTAAAAAATTCTTTAGAAAATAAAGTATTTTTATTTTCTGAAAAAGTCCCTAATGACATCATCATTTATTAATTAATTAATTTATTTTTATGCCATTAAATCCCTTTATCTTAATTAAAAATAATTAATTAAGGAATCCCTTCCAAAAATGTTTAAATCTTATTTAAACATTATTTCCTTATTTATTAATCATTTAATTAATAAATTGACCAAAAATTCCAAAATAAATAATTTATTTATTTTTTCCGCAAAACTTGGCCAATTTTCTTAAGACCACTAACCTCTTCCAAAATCTTCTAATCCTTCTTTAATTTTGATTAAAGGCTAATCCCATCATTTCCTACCCCTAATCCCAACTAAAAATATTTAATTAAGATTAAATATTAATCCTCATGTTTATTAAAAATATTTTAATAAATATATCCTCAACCCAAACCCTTCAAATAAATAAAACTTTATTTATTTCCTAAAAACTCTATTTATCCTCATCCTAGGAAGTTCTAGATTCTTCTAGAAAGTCTTCATCCTCATCCAAAGCCTAAATTCTTCTAGAAGATGTCAATCCTTATCTTTGACCCTAATCCTAGTCCCCCCCCTAACCTTGTCACATTCCCTAAACATGGGTTAAGACTTGCCAACCCAAGCCAAAGCCAACAAATATCTCCTCCTTCACCCACCCTTATTAAATGCCATCCACTTGCCCATCTCTAACAAGCCTAATCTAATCTTAACCCAAGCCTAATCCAATCCTTAATCATTTGCACATTCCTAAGTCAAGCTTAAGACTTTCTTAATCCAACCCAAGTCAAAATATCTCAACTCTCTCACAAATATCCCAACCATAAAACTTTATGAAGCCCACAAAGCCATAAATGACTCTTACAAGCCCATTCATTGCTCTTACAAGCCATTATGAGGGTCTTTATGAGCTTTGAGCTTCCTTTGTTTACCCCTTAACCCCTCTTGCTCTAACCAATGACCTTGTGACATGTGTCACTCCTTAATTGGCTGTAAGGAAGCACAATCCATGTGCTCTCCTCTCATTCAATCTAAACCTTCCATAAGCTTTCTCCCATCCTTGCATCCTAGCCCTTGATCCCTCAAGCCCCTTGCCTATTTAAGAAATTTTCTCCCAAGCCATTTTAACACAATCTAGAAAGTAAAGCCATAATGCCATTTTGAGAAGCCATTTTTTTACATCAAATCCATTCACCAAAATCTATCAAAATCCTTCATTGAAGCCCATTTGAGCATTTGAGCATACATATATAATCAATCCATCTTAGCTATTAGACACACCTCTACATCAAGTGATCATCCTCATTGAGAGAGCCTATCCATGGCTCATATTCTCATTTGAGGACTTCACTTTGTCCCTCATGAAGTTATGTTAAATTAGTATGAAAATTCTTTTTGATTGTTTTAATTTAGTGTTTCTAACATACTAAAGTAGCATATAAAGTTTGGAGAAAAGATGTGCCAGTCCTTTATCAGATTAATGAATATATTGCTAAAATGGGAAAGAATTATACAAGTATCATGGACAACTAGTTTGATGCATTTAAGGAGAAAATGAATAATAGATTTTGGATTCCAAGGAAATTAGTTGAATATTATAAAGATGATGTTTTCTTCATGGTAGGTAGTGACAAGGTGTATATTCAGGCAGTTAGGCCAAGAATTGCATGGGTATAACCTCTAGGAAATGAGGTAAACATTGATGAAACTAAGGAAATAATTAAGGCATTAATAAGTGACCCAATTGATCCCAAGGTTACTTACTTTGGCACTTTTGATGAGGCAAAGGCTAGGATAGAACTAGAGATCAAACTTCCTTAGGCAGTTAACAAGGGCAAGAAGAGGATTGCCAAATTGAAAACTAGTTCTACTCTTTTATTAATTGAAGGAAAAGGTGAGGATGAAGAAGTAGAGGATAAATAAAAGTATGAGGAAGAAGACCATTGAAGAATAAGGGTAAGGTAATAATTACCAAACCTTCCAAGACATCCATTGCCATGTTCACAAGGAGATCATCCAGGAAGAAAGTAGACAAAGAAGGAGGAGATATAATTTTCAAGAGATCTCCACCCACATTTGAGGAAAGAATGAAAGAGTTGGAATTAGATTCTGACATCACAAAATTCAAAGCATTGAAATATGAGACCATGACTATTGATGAGTAGAAGTAGATAGAAGATATACTAATATCCAAGATGGATAAGTGGAAATACTCAATTGATCAACTCACTTAGCAAATTCCTAATGCTTTGATGGAAAAGATTAAACCAAGATGGGAGTATGCAATGCAAACTACAAAAGATATATATGAGAATACCTTAAGGAAAATTATACCAAATTTGGATGACAAGGAGGTGAAAGAATCTTTGAAGAAACATGAAGAAAAGTTAACTTTAAGATTCAACACCTGTCTTATTTTATTAAAAGAAATTGAGCTTGTTGCGAAGAACACTACAAACACATGGAAGAATGTCTATCTTCTTCACAAACCAAGTGATTTTTTTGTTAATGTAAGTGATAAGGATGATGATGATGATCAAGAGGAGAAATATGAAGAGAAAAATGATGAAGAGGTGACTTATTTTGATAATGTAGATAATGAAGAGGAACAAGGGTAGGAAGCTACCGAGCAAGATACACAAGATGTTGAGGAAACTGACCCAATTAAGATTTCTATAGCGGTCATAGCCTCACTTCATCATTCTCCAAGAAAAAAAATTGATAAAATCAAGCTTGAAGACAACTTTAATAGGATTAATTATGACTAGAACTACAAACACAAGCACTCAATCAATCTCTACACTAGTCCAGCTCAATACTTCACTGATAGTAGTGCCTAGCACTTCATCTACCGAGTAGCAAGTTCTACCCTCTACATCAATTTTGGCTACAACATGTATTTCTACTAGTATTTCAATGAGTGTAGTATCCATTTTTGTAGAAAGTCCTACCATTTCCACAATTATTTCCATTCCCAGTATGCAAGCAATAAGTGCAAGGATAGTTGAGACCAAGCTTCAACTGAGCACACAAAATTTGAGTAAAGGAAAAGAAAAGGAAGAGGATATAGATCTTGATGAGGAGATTGTCATTCCTAAATGGGACATCTCAAATCTAAATCTAGATCAGATGCGAATGTTTGGTGAACTTCTTCAAAAGAAAGCCAAGCAAAAAAGGCTAAGAGAAGAAAGAAACAAAGAGTTTATGATCATTGAGGTTGCTAAGAAAATTCTAGTAGAGGCTCTAGGCATAGAGGTTGACACTTCTCAACCAATTTTGTATTAGTTGGCAAAGGTAGTCTAGAAATATAATGAAGATTTAGATAGATAGGATAAATTATTGTAGAAAGCCAAGAAAAAGTTTGAGAATAAAGTTTTAGAACTTATTGCTCAACAAATTTCCATTCATCAAGGAGAGATATCTACTATTTTAGGCTCTTTAAAGACCTCTTGCATTAATGTATCTTTACTT
This sequence comes from Cupressus sempervirens, assembly GCA_028749045.1. Classification (NCBI taxonomy): domain Eukaryota; kingdom Viridiplantae; phylum Streptophyta; class Pinopsida; order Cupressales; family Cupressaceae; genus Cupressus; species Cupressus sempervirens. The sequence continues at coordinate 557,432,167 of CM053789.1, read as the reverse complement.
TTTGGTAAACTATGTGATACATCAATTTTCACAAAAGAAATAAGAGATAAATTATCTAAAATTGATGAAGATCTAAAGGCAAGTGCACAAAAATTTTAGCTTGACCCGAATTCTAGCTCTGCTCACTTCAATAAGATTAAATTTCTAATAGATGTGTAGGCAGAATTGCTAAGAGAAGAAGCAAGAATTAGATAAACATTGATAGATATTTAGAATATGATTCTCCTTTACATGGATTCACTACAGAAGCACATTGCACATTCAAAAATTCTCATCCATGACAATAACTTCTTCAATGCATACCACATGATTGAATTGTTAGCAAAAGTACAGGTTACATTATACACATGCAAGGTCTTGCAAGAGAATTGGGACAAGACTTTGGTGCTTATCTTTATGGTACACTTGGAATTCTTGTCACATTTTGGCATTACTGTGTAAATACATATAGCATAAATCTTTGGCATTAATGCCAAAAAGGGGAAGAAGATATGAGAAGTATGAGAAGATGTGAAAAGATATAAGGAGACAGGCGAAGAAAATTGAAAGATAATTGTAGAGAAAATGTATATTATATGCATAGTACACTGTATATTATGTATGAGGGAGCATTACCATGTACAAAAATATATTTCTTACAAAACCAATTTTGAAAAATCTCAAAAAAAATATACTCTACCAAGATGGAGACATAAGATGATAAATAAAGATGTTTTTGAACATTCTTGAATTCAATTTTGATAGACAAGTGTTTCTTTTGTCACTGCTAAAGGGAGAAATTGTTGACATTCCAGTCATGTTTTTTAGTAGTGACATACACTTATTTAGATTGTAAGTTCATACTAAGCTTATTGTACAGTTAACAATGTTAACTAAGAATTTTAGTTGTTATCAAGTTCTACAGTTTCTATCGAGTCCTTTGGACAAATTTCAGTTTGCATCAAGTAGTTACTACTATGGTGATGATTAGTAGTGTAAACTGAGCATCTTAGTGTATGCCAAGTTTATCACTACAAACTGAGTTGTACAATTCTTACTGAGTTTGCAGTTGATGTGATGTGAGTTTAGTGTTAACAAAGCTACTCAGTGTTAACCAAGTGACTCAGTTTATATTAAGCTTGAAGTGATAACATTGATTAAGCTATGTAATGTGAATCAAGTGATTCAATTTATATGCCAAAGTTTCATAGTATTCACCGAGTCACTAGTGCAGATTGAGTTCAAGACTACTTGGAAGTGATTAGTATGGACTGAGCTTCTATGTCTATCAAGTGCATGATGATGGCAAGTATTGATAATGGATGCTGAGTATCAAAAACTCATCGAGTCAGTCTTTAGAACCCAAGTTTATACACTTTGGCTGACTTTGTAATCTTTGTGTAAACTTATCTTGTGGCCGACTTTGTAATTGAGTAATTAGATTGGTATATATGTAATATATTATATTATAATACCCAAAATTGGCTCATTGCCATGATCACCAATTCCGATCTATTATGATCAATCCTAAGTCCTATTTCATTAGGCAATTCTAGTTTTAATTTTTGCTACTTGACCTAAGTGTCAAATATAGATAACCCTAAATCTGCATTGATGAGACTATCTATTTAATTCCTAAAGTATTGAATCATATTAGTCACATTAAACCTATTTGATTAATATTTGATTTAATTTGAAGTGTTTATACTTTAATTAAATTCAATTATATCCTAAGACTAATGTACTAAGGAATTAAAATATTTAATTTAATAGTTATACCCACTTTAATTAATTGAATGTGATTATTCAATTAAATAGAAAAGGAATTTATGAGGTCATATCTCACTTATTAAATTAAATAATATCTTCAAAATCCTCTCTTCAATTCTAAAATAGAAACTCTGAGAGAACTATCTCTCAAAATTAGAATCAATCTAGTTAACTTGCTCCCATACTTATGAAAAATTCAGTTAACTACTTATCACTCTCAAATCAGAAATAGTTAACTTCACTTGCACAAGGAAGTTTCCATCTTAAATAAATCTTCTATCTAATCCTAACCATTCATTAAGGCTGATCTTGACCGTTGATCCATTCCTGGATTATATTTAAGAGACTCCTAATTCCTCATTACAGAGGTTGAATGGAATTTGTATCGAATCTCTGTTGAATTGTGCACTCATTTAAGCACATTATTCTTATAAGCTTTCATTTCTTAGAGTAAATATCATATATATTAAATATGCATACCTATAGTTTAGTTTATTTTATATGTTCTTGGATTAAGTGCATACCTAATTTAGATTACTTGCACACTCATATAGACTTAATTGCATTAAAAACCCTTCATTCTAGAATGGTCTGGTTACTTGCATCTCAACTCTGAGAGCATAAATAGGAAAAATCCTTCTAGATAGAAGGCAACAAGTTGCACTATTGGACCTCTTAGATGAACTATCCCATGTTCATTCTAGGATGATTCCGCAGGTAAAGACCATGTTGAAGTCTGTGTGAGGTTCAGAGGCCCACAAATTCACGCATACATTTTTGGTACCCACTGTGGGGCCAAGAAAAATAGTTTTCTGGTCTCATTTATTTCAGTTTCTATCATTTTTATTATTCTTTCTATACTGTTCCATATAGATTCTCCAATTTTCACACGAGAGATTTCATTTTCGTGCAAAGATTTGAAGGGTTTTGCACGTGTTTGAAAACTTTCTCGTGTGAAAAAGTGCCTGATTGCACAAGTCTTTGTGCGGTACCTCATTTTTTCATGTGGGTCGATGAAATATTTTTCATGGTCTTGTGCAAAATTTTGAAACAATGAGGTTCATTTTGTTATTTTCAGCATGTTGTTTGTTATCATTTACTGATGTGTTTTCCTCTGAAGCATTACTGTTCTATTTTTCTAGTTTTTTGTAGCTTAACGGTTGTCTGAAACATGTTTGTCGAAGATTCCTTTACATAAACCATTCTAACATGAACTAACTATTTGTTACAGGATGATTGTTAAAGATATGTTTGTCAAAGATCAAATCTTAAAACCCACAAAATAATGTGTTTTCTTTCCTGCTTTCAAAACATAGTCTAATTAGGGCTTGTGAACTTCTTAGGGTGCAAGATAGAAGAATAGGGGATTATGCTTTTCACCACTTGGAGGTCATGACCAGGGGTGAATCAAAAACCTAGATGCTTCTAAAAGATGACATTTTGAAGAAGGCAAGTAGCTTAGTGGTTCTCTTGTGCTAATTCTTTTCTATGATAAGATAATGGCTTCCTTTCAAGGGAATCAAAATATTTAGGAAGAATAAGTCTAGATTGATTAAGCTAAGTTGATAATTAACCTATTCTGCATGTTTGGGTGAGAAAGTAAGGTAGAGGAGTATGCTCTTTCCCCTTGAGGGAAATAAAAAACTTTGACCCTTGCATTCGAACCACTAGTTTGAGTCAATCCTTTAGAGGGCCTGCCAGAGTGATCCAGCCTCTGAGAATGACCCAAGTGAGCACACTCCTTTCACTGGAGATTCCAACTCAATATAATCAAGATTATTTATAGAGTGAAAGACTCCAAAGCTGGATTAATTTATTTCCCTTGATTCTTGATATTGCTTATCAAGGAGAAGCTCTATCTATTGCAGTGGCTGGCATTGGCCCTAGTCTTGCTAAGCAAGTGTGTGCACTCTTAGATGCTAGTGTGGGTTGTTGGTCTCAAATCCACTTGTAGAGCCACTAGGGATTAGTTCAAATAGAAGCCAAGTAAAAACCTCTTAGTTAGAAGCTACTTGATTCACCTTCGAAAGGAGGCATAATCTTTGTGCAAGGAGGGGGAAAGAATCTCTCCTATAGAACTCACCATAGGTGTGCTATTGGACATTGGAAGGTGGTATATGTGCTTGTCCCCTACCATAAAGGTGCTCATTCAGTGTATCCTATTGAGTCCTTTGAATATACCAAAAACACGGGTGCCCTCTAGGGGGTGACACAGCTATGTAAGGTACACATATACACATAAGATGTGGGACAAAGGTATTTCCTTATCTACCATTTTCTATTTCTAAGGATAAATTTTGTTTGTTATCGAGTCCTAAACATGTTCAAACCTTCTTAAACAAACTACAAGTCAAGACTCATCCATCCCTCTTAGTTACTTTTCCCTTAGTTGGATTGTATTCGACTACTGCTTGCTTCCTGCATCCTATTGAAAATATTTTGTCTTGCTTAAAATCCAACATCACTTTGAAAAATTTGAAAAATTAACCTTGCAATCTATTTATTATCTATCAAATAAACTTGCAACTTGTCTAAAATTGTCCAAAACTGTTGAAAATCTATTCAAAATCTAATTCTATTGTTAGTCTGGTCCTGAATTTCGCATACAGTCTTGCATTTCTTCACATGAGAACTCACTTTTTTGCATGAGGCAACCTCAATCTTCATGCAAGAACTTGCATATGCTTGCATGAGATCTTGCCAAGTGTCTTTGTTTAACCTATTACTACTTTGCACGACCTACAACAACTCTTCACTCAAGTTTAAATTGCTGTTTTGAGATTTTGCATCACCCAGTGTACTTTCTTGTGTGCCTGACAGAGAATCTTTGCACAATACCTTATTCTAAAATTGTCAAATCAGCTCATTCAAGTAATATGTGATCTGTGTCTAGTCTATTCCCTACATTGAGTGTTCCCTTCTCTATTTATAAATAGCCCCCAAATAGCAACATTTAGCTTAACTGAAAATTTGTGATCTGTACTTTGATTAGTCTCCTCCTTTAGTTGTTTTTATTCTCATTCTTTAATGCTTGTCATACTACACATTATGATAGTCATAATCTTTGGCTGTCATAGCCTTCAAACTGGACTATTTGTGCCTTAGTATACAACACTCTTATCTTGTCCTATTCAGACTAAGTTCTAGTGTGGTCCTTGTCCAGGTTCCTGCTTCTTGTCCTTGTCTATGATTGTCGCAACAAGGAGCAGAAACATGTTTTATTCTCTTAGACTTAAGTGAGGTCATGCTAGGGGTCATAATCATAGCAGAAGTTGCCTTCCTTTTGTTACACATTCTGCATCCAATTCATCTAGTGAGGCATCTTCACAATCTCCCTCACTCGTTAGGTCACTTTGAGTCTAGCGAACATTTTTCATAACCTTGCAACAAGACAAGAACCCTCTATATCAAGACAATCCTAAAACTAGTAGAGGTCCCATATCTCTGAATGAAATGTTGGACTTCCTTTTCAAAGGACCTTTGAAATTACAATGTACTAAAAATGAACACATTCCTACAATGGCTGATTGTGAACCTGAACATGGTAGTCACAACAGACATAAAGAACCACCTAGGAATGACAAAGAGAAAGACCATGACACCGATGAGGAATAGGAAGAGGTGGAAATACTTCCTAAACACAGAGAAATGTTGAAGAGACACAAACTTTCAAAAGGTCATGAGAATTCTACTCAACAAAGAGAAAGAAAGGTACTTTCTCCAACTTTCAATGTGGAAACCATCATCACACCTGAAGAGGAAACATAGACTTCCAAACTCAAAAAATAACTAAAAATTATGCAAGACCAACTAGCTCAGATGATGCAAGAAAAGGACAAAACTACTAAAACATACACCTTAGATGCTCTTTTTCCATTTTTGTTTGACAAAAGCATAAACATGCCTCCTTTCCCATGAGGAGTAGAACTACCTAAGTATGACAAGTACTTTGGCACCATTGATCCCCAAGATCACTTGCAAGAATTTGGTGCCTTATCTATGGATTTTATGCATGAATAGACATATCTTATGCATTTATTCCCCAGAAGTCTAGGTGCTTAGGCATTGGAGTGGTTCTCACACTTACCTCCTAGTATCAAAACTTTTGATGAAATTGCTAACTTGTTCATACAATAGTATTCTCATAATGTTTAACATCCTATCAATATTTGAGATCTATGCAACCTTAAGCAGAAAGTTGGGGAACCTTTCCTTACATTCCTCCAACAATGGAGATGACTTTACACTAATTATTCACACAAAATTATAGAAATGGAAAAGCTTGACATTTTCATTGATAATCTCCTACCTGATTTTGGGTATAGAGTCCAACTTCAAGGTCCACGTACCTTTGAAGACATGATCACATAGGCCATCTGTATAGAGGAATTTATGGTCAAGAAGGGTGAACTCACTCTTTAGAAGGACACAAAACAAGGCTCTAACTCAAACAAGGACAAAACCAAATATGTCAAAAAGAACTAAGAAATTATACATGATAGGGTTGTTGAAAATGTCACTCCCAAACTTGCTAAGGTGGCATTTAATCTCATAGATGGTCTCAATGTGGCCAAAAATGTTGAGAAGTCTCCTCTTGACAACAAGATGTTTGGGAACAAACTAAGAAACTCATGGGCCACACACCCTAAGTGAGAGTATACACCCTTGGGTGAAACTTTGGATGTGGTTTACAAAACATTGTTACAACACAAGCTTATTTCAACACTGGACAACCCTCACCCCTATGATCCACAACCATGCCCACCATGGTGGAATGAAACCTCATTCTGTGAATATCACCAAAATGAGGGGCAAAAAACTAGCAACTACATAAACTTGCACCACAAAGTCTAAGAAATGATTGATGCTAGTGAACTTGTGGTAGATGGACATAACAAGAACTCAGATCACAAGGTCTTCAAAGAGCTTTTCCTGGCCTATGAAAAGGGAGAGAGTTCAAAACCAAAACCCAACAACAAGGTCAGCTATGCATAATCCAATTATGACAATGTGATCAACATGGTTGAACCTATGGATTTTGAATACTATGATGTCATTACCATTAAGGGCAAACAAGATAACAATAAGCCCAAGACACCATTTGTCTTAAGGGGCCCTACTTCCAACACAATGGATAACACATATTTGCAACACTATGCTAACACTATTACCCACTCTCATGCCAAGTTGGTGCTTAAAGGCCCTGTGTCTTCTACTCCCAATCCTAAATAACATAACAAAAAAAACTTGGTTGGTCCATCTAGCAAAGGTGCAAAACTCACAATGAAGTAAATAGCAACCAAATATAGTGTTCTTGATCAATTGAAATGAACTAATTCTCAAATCTCCATCTTTGAGCTACTTAAAATCTTGCCTGCTCATGGGAAGATTTTGGACAAAGCCCTCACTAAGGCAAATGTTCCTCAAAATCTTGATCTTGAGCGATTTCAATCCATGGTGGGTCACCTGACCTCACCTTATTTTATGTCCTTCTCTGAGGAGGATGATAACTTACCGAGTCACCCGCACAATCAACCTCTACACATTGAGGTCATGATACATCAGACATGTGTTTGTTGGGTACTCATCAATAATGGCACTGGCTTAACATTGTCTCTATTGCTTTTCTTAGACAATTGAATTATTCTAAGGACTCTATTGATTCTCAATGCAAGATCACTATCAAAGCATATGATGAAGTTGAAAAAAGTCTCTAGGTCTTGTGGTCTTACCCATTAGCATCGATCCTACAGAAAGGGATGTCACTTGTCAAGTGCTTGAAATTACCTTGGCCTATAACATTTTTCTAGGATGGCCATGGGTACATGAGATGCATGCTGTGCCATCCACATATCACCAATGCATCAAATTCCCATTTCATGTCTCTAAGGTCACTATTCCAGCCACTACTAGCTATACCTACAATATGCTCAAAGCTACTGAAAATTTTGTCCCCACTAATAGGGAGTCCACTGATTATCACAACAAAAAGTTGAAACAAATTGAGCAGTCATTCAAACTAAAAGAAACTAGCATGGGAGAGTACCATGTTGAACCAGTAATATCATTAACATCTCTTCCAGAGTCTCCTCATCATTATGGGAGACTTAACAAAGCAAGCTTGAGAAATCACTCCTAAGAAATATGGGCTTGGTCTTAGGCTCATGAAGCAATTTGGGTACAAGGGAACTAGCCCTATTGGGTGCAATAACAATGGCCTAATTGATCCCATCAAGGCAATAGCTTGAAGAAATAGCGATCTAACTGGCTTAGGCTTTAAGAAAGTTCCCTTCCACTTGGGAGCTAACAAATTCATACCAAAACCTAAGAATTCATCTAGAAATGAGTCACAAGCCAAGTTAGATACTCAAGAGGAACAATTTGATGATGAGGATCCCTATCCTTATCCTATTCCTCATGATCTTACTAAATTCTTTCTTGAGCCAAATGAATTTGTGCCATGTGTCAACATTGTGGATGATACTAGTGATTCTTCTGAGGATAATACTGATCAACCCAAAGCTCATTCAGAAAAGAAAGAATCTAGTTAGTCATTACATATTGAGTACCTATGTAAGAACCCTAATGATGAAGGTAAGTATGTCCCTATCACTATTGGGGAGTTCTATAGTCTCTCGCTATGTAGCACTGATTTTAAGGAATATAAGTTTGACTCTCTTTCAGAAGTGACTACTGATAAAGACATTGACCAAATTCATGTCTATGAAAACCAAATTGAAGTGAGTGAAATGTCTAGGGTTAGGTTAGATGGGTATAATCCAACTAGAGTCCTAGAGTCATCAATTGTTGACGTTAGTACTCAAAGGCATTCAAACACACTTGTGGACAAAGTCACCGTAGGTCTAGAATTGTTGTTACAAGCACTTAATGACTATACCATGAATGCAATCAAACCCATCACTACTCTTTCACTCACACATTGTAAGCTTATAGATTGGAACCCTAATGCATCTAGTGAAGTCCAAAAATTCTAGAATGACTATGCTCTTGCTTGCTACCTAAACACTATTGAACCTATAACATTTTCCACCAATGAACAGAGCATCAACATGATAGAAGCTGACATCAAATATCTCAATCATACAATTAAAAAGAAAAAAATGCAAAAGGTCTAATGGTGAAAACCACATTGTGGTAGTGTTGGAACCCAAAAAAGTAAAAATGAAAGACATATCCAAGGGTGAAAACCTCTCTTAGGTGCTTGCAAATGAGATATTTGATGCACTTCCAAGTCACTTTCAAGAGAGATCATTAGTGTTGATAGAGCTGACATAGCCAATCAACCTGGGTATAGAAGAACATCCTCATATGATACATCTAACATAGTCACTATCTCTTGTAGAAAAGGAAGAGTTCATTGCATTTTTCCAAGAGAAGAAGATAAATTTTTCTTGGACATATTTTGACATGCCAGGATTGGATCTTGATCTTATCATGCATCATTTGTCCATCGTACTGAGCATCAAACCAATTAAATAGAAACTTTGTAAAATGCATCCTCATGTTGCATTGCTCATCAAAGTAGAACTGGAGAAACTTTTGAAAGTAGGATTCATTCATACAAATTATTATGCTCAATGGATATCCAATATTGTTCCAGTCTCTAAGCACGATAAATCTATTAGAGTTTGTACTGACTTCCATGATCTCAACTTGGCATGTCTTAAGGACAATTTTCCACTTCCTAACATTGATATGATAGTGGACATGATAGAAGGCTATGATATGTACTCACTCATGGATGGTTTTTCTAGTTATAATAAGATAAAAATTATGCTAGAAGATCAGGAGAAGACTACTTCTACATGTGCATGGGGAACTTTCTACTAGAATGTAATGCCATTTGGCTTGAAAAATGTTGGTGTGACCTATTAGAGAGCAGTAACTACAATCTTCCATCACATGATGCATAAGACCATGGAGGACTATGTGGATGATACCTTGGTCAAAAGTGCAAAACACAATACTCATCTGCAAGATTTGGGACCCATCCTAGATCACATGGAAAAATTTAGTCTTCAACTCAATCCTAAGAAATGCACATTTGGTGTCACATTAGGAAGGGTACATTGTATCTGCAAAAGGAATTGAGGTGGATCCAGAGAAAGTTCAAGCAATTATGGATATGTCTCTACCTCGAAACATTCGCCAGATGAGAGATCTACAAGGAAGACTCCAATCTATTCATAGGTTCATCTCACAATTAGCGGATAGATCACAACCCTTCACAAAGACTTTACATAAGGGTGTGAAATTTAAATGGAGTCAAGATTATGAGCAAAGCTTAACACAGATCAAACAATATCTTGCCAATCCACCAATCTCGATGCCTCCTATCTATGGGAAGCCTTTGATTTTGTACATTTTAGCAACTAAAACATCTCTAGGAATTCTATTAGCTCAAGAGGAAAATGATAACAAGGAGAGAGCTATTTACTACTTGAGTCACACACTGATCTCTTATGAGAGAAACTACTGCATCATTGAGAAAGCTTGCTTGGCAGTTGTCTTTGCTTCCAAGAAGTTGAGACACTACATGCTTACCCACACTACGTGGCTTGTGGCTAAAATAGATCCACTAAAGTTCTTTCTTAGTAAGGAAGCTCTCACAGGAAGATTGGATAAATAGGTCATGATACATAGCAAATTTGACATTCAGTATGTTGAACAAAAAGTCATCAAGGGACAAGCGATTGCAGATTAGCTAGGTGATGAACCTATCCAAAGTCTACTACCAATGAACATTGATTTCCCTAATGAATCAATTTTGACACTCACCCACAAAACATGGGTCATGTTCTTCGATGGGTCCTTTACACAACATGGATCTGGTGCTAGATTACTCTTCATAACACCACTGAGATACTCATTACCCAAAGTATACAAGATCTTTTTCCTTTGTACAAATAACATTTCTGAATATGAGGCTTTGATCAATGGCATGAAAATTGTAGCTAAATGGAGAGTGGATCAGTTAGACATCTTTGGGGACTCTCAGCTTGTAATCAACTAGGTAAATGATGTGTATCAAACAAAGGATGAGAAATTAGTTCCTTACAAATGCATTGTTGATGACTTGAAGAAGTATTTTGTACACATCACCTTCCAGTAGATTCCTCAAGCAGATAATAAAGTGGCTGATACTATGGCTACTTTGGCCTCCATTCTATAGATGCTTGAAAATTATCTCCGACATGAGTTCTTGGTGGAAACATTACACTACCCAGTCTATGACACCCCTAATTCCAAGATGATCTATTCTATTATAGGACAAGATTCATCTCACTACCATTAAAATCTATTCTTATCTTCATAATCAAACCATTTCGTAAGGTCTGACCTGGAATGAGAAATGTTACCTTATCCATAATGCTTCATGATATGTCATTATTGCTGATGACCTGTATAAGAGAGGTCTTGACAAAACACTCCTTAGGTGTTTAGAACCAAAGAGTCCAAACACACATTAATTGACATTCATGAGGGCATTTGTGGATCCCACTCAAATGGCTTGACACTAGCTCACAAACTCATTAGATCTGGTTACTATTGGCCTAAAATGGAGCAAGAAGCTATCAAGTATGCTAGGTCTTGCAAGTAGTGTCAGCTCCATGGGAATATGATCCATCCTCCAGCTAGGGAGCTAATTCCTTCTACTACAACATGGCCATTTCAACAATGGGCCTTCGACTTGGTGGGTCAGATTCACCCAACCTCTTCTAGTGGACATAACTTCATTATCACAACTACAAACTACTTCATGAAGTGGGTAGAGGTAGTAACTCTTGCAGTTGCCAATGGAAAAACTGTAGCTCTTTTTATCAAAAGCTAAATCATCTCTACAAGTATGGTGTACTATCCTCCATCATTACTGAAAATGGAGGACAGTTCAAAAATAAAGACCCCAAGAAACTATGCAAACAATTCAAAATCACACAACATTGGTCTTCTATCTATTACCCCCATGGTAATGGCCAAGATGAGGCATCCAATAACACAAACCTCAAGATCCTCCATTATACAATCAAAAAATCTAGGAGAGACTGGCACCTTTAGATTAAACTAGCCTTGTGGGCATATAGGACAAGCATCAAGACTCCAATGGGTATGATGCCCTTTGCTTTGGTTTATGGAGCAGATGTTGTGCTCCCAATAGAGGTTGAGATTCCTACCTTGAGAATCTCTATGAAGGGCCTTATTATTGATGAAGGTTATAGGATAGCTCAGCTTCAAGAGCTAGTGTTATTGGATGAACATCGACAAGTGGCGTGTGACCATCTAGGAGCTTATCAACAGTGAATGTCAAGAAGCTACAATCAGAAAGTTAGGCCACGTGACTTCCATCTAGGTGATCTCGTCCTAAGAGAGAACCCTAAGAATCAACAACATTGAGTCCAAAAAGGGAAGTTTGAACCAAATTGGCTTGGTCCTTACATCATTACTATAGTGTATGGATCTAATGCTTACCAGCTTTCCACAGCTGAGGGAGAAGTGCTCAAGGAACCTGTCAACACTCTGCACCTGAAGTGGTTTTATAGTTGATTTGATCTTAGTAGCTCTTTGTACATATCTATATGTCCTGAAAAAAATCATAAAATCAGAAAAAGTCCTAAAAAAATTGTTACCCTGGTGAAAACCTAGCAATAGGTGCCTTGGTAATACCAAAAAAATTGAAAATTCCAAAAAATAAAAAATAAAATAAAAAAGAGAAAAATACAATTAAAATAAAAAAGAGAAAAATACAAAAAAAATTGCAAAACAAGAAAAGTGCCATTGGTGAAAACCTAGAAACAAGCATCATGGTAGCAAAAAAATGAAAGCTCTGCCAAGAAGGTGAAAACTTGGTAAACAGACACCTCTTCTTCCCAATGTGCCTTCTTGCAACACATCTCTTGGCTTTTTTTTATAATTTATTTATTGCTTTTCCCACTTTTTCCTCATCTATCCATGGATTGAGTCTTCTCACAACTTGGGGGCATTCCCCTTTAGTGTCACTCTTTTCAAAATTCTCCTCATAGAATCTCTTTTGTGACAATCACCAGTCATTCTGACTGTGTTTGCCTACTATCACTAGTGTCACTCTTTTCAAGATTCTCATCATAGGATCTCTTTTGCAATAGTCACCATGGTCCTCATTGTGTCTACCTATTGTTGCTTAGGTCATGTTTCGAGATTCTTTTATGGAAGATCTCTCTTGCATCAGTCACCAGTCATTCTAGCTATGTCTATCTACTGTCACTTAGATCTCTTAGGTTCTTCACCTTGAATATTCCTCCTTGACCTTAGTCACCAATCATTCTGACTATGTTTGCCTACTATTGTCACCCTACTAAAGAGATTTCTCTCATCCATGTTTTGGACATTGACACTTGACATCAATCCCATGACAAACATTGAACTCAAAATGACATACTTGTTTGGATACGCTAAGCATTTTCTTTGTTTGCTTTGTTTTTGCTTTATCATGTCTCCTCGAACAACTTTATGATGTCATTTTTGACTATAGAAGTAATGATTGAGGGAATGATCTTTTCTTTTCTTTCAATCTATGGTTTAGTTCTAATTAGTTGACATATTCCTATAAGAAGGGTGTCTATTGTAAGAGCCTCCATCTCATATTGGATGGCCGAGTGTACCTCGACTCCTTTTATACAGATACATCAATAATGTTGGTTCTTCTCCTTGTCTATTGGAGTCAACTCTTCATGCTATAGTACATATTGATACTCAACCTGTTAAGTGAATGTATGGGTCACTGTGAGTATACCTATCACACTTCTATCTCAAGTTATGAATGCAAGGGTCATTGCATACATAATACTTACTAAATACTTAGCATGAGACAGATCTCTTGTGTGTTTGGTGTGTCTATCATGCAAGAAACATTTTGGTCATCCTAGTTTTTATGCTCTAATATTTATGTTAACTCGCTACAATAAAAGGGACAAATGTTCTAGTCATTCTAGCTTCTTGTGCCTTGAATGCTTACATTTAATCCTGACAAACTTATAACATATGTTCTCTTCATATTCCCATGATTGCAATGTTAGTGAGATTTATATGACATATGGGATTTCGTCCTATGTTTAGTGATGATAAATTGTCAAGACTCGGTAACTAGACCTAGGATTGCATTTAACATAGTCTTGCATTACATACCTCATTTGGATGAGCATGTGATTCAATTACAACTCTATTTCCATCCTTCATGATGGGGGATTATGGATCTCTTCAAATGTATCAAGATTCTCCATGGCTACACAAGCATTTGGTTCTTTGGTTTGTATTCATGTGCTTTTCAAGGGGACACCTGTCACTATCAAGAAAAAACATACAACACTTAATGAGATGTCAGTTCATTTCCACATGCATTACATCCATATGCTCATGTTATTTACATCACATAATCAAATTACATCACATCAAACATTCATCCATTACATCACATTTTTCATCTCATGATCATCATATAAACATCTCATGTACATCAAACACAAAGACAAACAATGAAAATGAGATGAATACAATGAAACTCAACTCCAAAATCTCATATATATATCTTGAAGAATGTGTTAGTACAAAAAATGAGTGCTACTCGAGCACTATTGATAAAAAATGATACAAAATGGTGCTGGCACACCCATCAATACATAGCTAGAATAGAAATTAGTGTTAAGAATATCATGTGACTAGCTATGGCCTGCACCATCACCTCTAGTAGGAGGAGGAGGAGGAGGAGGTGGCATATTTGGTCTGGCAGGCAGACGTGCACCCCCAAAATCTAGGGCATACTATAAGAAACAAGGCCCCTACTAAGCCTTATCAGGCACTATTGTAGAGTATGTTGCAAAATAGTAGGCCGCTCGAGCCATCTATAATTAGACCTCATCCTGCAATACCTCTCCCCTTTGCTCAGTAACCTACACTTGATCCCATAACCTCTAAATCTCTTGATCTCACTCAGAGATCCATGCATTCCTGATGGCCACCTGTATTTGCAGCTCTCCAATCTATTGAGAGGCTTGGTGTTTTATCTCTCTCTATCATCGTAGGGCATCCTAAGGTCCTATGGTAGGCTACTCCTACATCTCCTCATCAAGCATCTTAGGTGCCTACTTTGTGGGTGCTTGCTCCTCCACCCTTGGCCTCTATCGCTGCCTGTGCTCTCTACCACTACCACCAGCACCTGGATCCAACCCCATCTGGCATGGGGGGATCTAGACTTGTCTGACCCTCTGTTGCACCTCTGGTAGTGGACCCTAGGGTGCTTTCTACTAGGGTACCTACTACTGCTATGCCGACTGCTGTACTGGTCCCTATACTAGTGCTTGTTGGGGAGCCATTGTTGCTCCCCCCAGAGGATCTATGGACTATGGGAAGGGGTGACTAATGAGATATGCCTACTATGCTAGTGTCACCCCTGCATCTGATACCTTTGGAAGGTAATCCCACTATGCCACAACTAGATTGTGCACATCAATCATAGATCTCCCAGCATCTAATCTTGCTGGCCATCCTTGTGTCAGGTCTCGAGCTACCCTCATATAGACACAATACTCCTAGGAGATATCCTACTACCTCCCATACTACCTCCACACCTATGTGATAGCAAACCACTCAATGATCTGTGTGGTCTTGCCCACTAGAGGCCACGAGCAGAACATTCAACATAGCTCCCTAGGAGTGTTGTCCCAATCCTCTATCTCTCCCCAGGGCTGCCATATGATGGAGACTAGGTCATTGAGATGGGCCCTCCAATGTTCCATCTTACCTAGGCCAGCTTGGGTAATCTACCCCCTATATCTACATATGTATAGTCCTGTAGGCTTGCAAGCATCCTAAAAAATGGGTCATGTAAAAGTAGGTGCTCCCATGCCAAGATCTGAAGAACATAGACTCTGGAAACCATGCTCTTCTGTTCATGATAAACAATCTCATGCATCTCATAGAACATATGTGCCAGCATGCACTGGCCCCATCCAAACTGCTTGGGAGAATCAAGCATCTACTATAGCATGATCCCCCATCTACACTCTAACCTGTGTTGTCCCTTGTCTGGAACTAGGAAGCAACTAATGAATATGGCCAAAATTGAAACCAACCTGTGCATCTGCCTGTATGTATGAACGAGCTCATCCCATGTAATGGCTCACAAAATCGCTAGTTGTCTCTGGAAGATGGCACATAAAGCCTCTATACCTGCCCGAGGCACCATGTCATAGGCCACTCTCGCCCCATGGAAGGGGATTTGTAGAATCCTATAGATGTCCTCAGGGGTGATGGTCATCTCTCCCTGGGGTAGGTGGAAGGTGTTCATCTCTGAATGGAAACACTCCACCAAAGCTATCAATAAGTCATGATTCACCAACACTACTGGGATCTAGCGTAGAGAAGTGAGACCCAATCTATCAATATGGGCCATGTCTGCCGCATCAAGGCTTCACAACAGAGCTTCGTATGGTGGATAATGTGATCTAAATGAGACATCACAAAATACCTTCTACACACATGAACAAAAACAATGCACAAATAGTCAATACTCACTCAAAAAGTCAAAATGATGAAAAAATCAACAAAAAATTGAAGTTAAAACATCAAAAATATAAGTTTTTATTCACACGGTGTACCACATTTTCACACAAAGATTCATTTCCTCATGCAAGAATTCATTTCTTCATGCAATATTGTACATCTTTGTGCGAGAAATCAAGTCCTTGCATGAAGAAAGATGTTCTCAGATGAAAGGTGACAACAACCTAAGAAAAGTTTGCCCAAATTCTTGTGCTTCTCGCACAAGAAGTGGGTATCTCCTATGCAAGAATTTCCACTTGTGTGCATGAAGAAACACTAAGTTTGTGAATCTTCATGCAAAAAGAATTAGCTTTATGCAAGAAAGGATGGTCTCGCATGAAAACCAATTGTTGACCTCCTAAAACATGCTAAAAATGCAATAAATGAACTCAAAACACATGGAAATGAAAGTACAAAGGAAGGTTATTGACCACTCACTGGTGGTCCATAGTTCATCAGTCGGCTATATCATCGAGAGCACTTGAAATTGTGATATCTCACATTGACTACCATCTTCCTCTCAGAGCTCCTATTCACTAAAGACAAAAGGTTCAAATGATTTGAAAATGACCCCTTGGGCCCTTATATAAGGTTTGAACTAATTATTCAAAGTGCTCCAATTTGTGTGAAAATCACCCTCCTAGCTAATTTGACCGTTATGAATCCATTTTTGTGATCAAATTTGAAATCTAGCACACCTAAATAGCTCAAAAATGCATTTAAATTTTTTTGGACCGACACGATCAAATGCTTGTGAATCAGTTACCACAAAAACAATTCCAAAAATTCCTTAGATGTCTATAATATTTACTTACTACTTATACTCGGTAAATAGTGCAGGAATACTGTAACTTGATAGGTTAACTAATTACTGATCATCTAGCATTCATAGTTATTATTATGCTTGCAAAGGTTAAAATAAATGAACACAAGAGACACCAGATTTAACGTGGAAACCCAAAATGGGAAAAACCACCAAGTAACTAGTCACCAATTTTCACTCTTCTGAAGTGAGTCCTGTTAGGAGCCAACCCTGTTAAAGGTTACAATGCACATTGTTAGGTGTGACCTTGTTAGAGGATTTAATCACCCTATTAGGAGTGGCCTGGTTAGAGGTCTTTAGAACAATTCAACTGAACTGTCACCTTGTTAGAGGATTTACAAAATGGCTATTAAACCAACTCTATTAAGAGATTCTAGATTCACTATTACAATGATTAGAAAGAAACAATGAGGTTACCTGAAAGATATGCAACTTATCTTTTGTTGATAACAGATCTCTGTTCTGCTTTACTGGATCCTTACTGATCGAATACAACTTTGCAGCTCCTCTAGGATATCTAATCTTTCATCAAAATTTTCTCAAAATTTGCTTATTCCATCATCATCCATATACTCACACACACACACCCCTTAATTCACAACTTGAACATCTAAATATATACCTTTTAGATTATCAAGTCAACTCAAATATAAGTTACAACAACAACAAAAAAAAAACATTACATCAGTCGGCTGCATGAAACAATTGAACTTAATATCAAAATAATAAAATCCTTCGCTGGCCAACCTAGCTCGGTGATCACTGCTCCAGAATGGTTTTCTAGTGTTAACCAAGTGAGGCTCGATAAACACTACAAACCTTGCAAAAATCCTTTGGAGACCGAGTGAACTCAGTTAGCACTGAGCTTCCTTTGCTAACCTTATGAGCTCGGTAGAAGCTAACTCTCTGCCACATTTCCTTTCATAATTGAGTGATCTCGATAGACATTAACGTTTCTTTGTTAACCTTGGGAGCTCGGTTGACACTAACTTTTTTTTTTTAACTACAAAATCCTTTGATGCCCGAGTGAGCTTGGTAAACATTAACTTTTCTTCATTAACCTTGGGAGCTCAGTTAACACTAACTTTCTGCTACAAAATCCTTTGATGCCCGAGTGAGCTCGGTAAAGCTACAAGATCCTTTGATGTTCAAGTGAGCTCGGTAAACATTAACTTTTCTTCGTTAATCATGGGAGCTTGGTTAACATTGTAAATTGCTTTGTTGATCATCTGAGCTTGGTAGACTCTGTCTAATGACTGGTATGAAATTTGTGTAACATCAAAGACAATACACAATTAACAATTGTATCCAACAGCTTAGTCTTTAAGGATCCAGATAGAACATCGAGATACTTGAAATTGATAGCATTTAAAAGACTATCTCTAGGATAGAGTTTAATCTTTAAGGATCCAGATAGAACATCTAGATACCTAAAATTGATAGCATTTAAAAGACTATCTCTAGAACGGAGCTTAATCTTTAAGGATCCAGATAGAATATCTAGATACCTAAGATTGATAGCATTTAAAAGACTATCTCTAGAACGGAGCTTAATCTTTAAGGATTTAGATAGAACATCTAGATACTTGAAATTGATAGCATTCAAAAGACTATCTCTAGGATGAAGCTTAATCTTTAAGGATCTAGATAAAACATCTAGATACCTAAAATTGATAGCATTTAAAAGACTATCTCCAGAACAAAGCTTAATCTTTAAGGATCCATATAGAACATCTAGATACCTGAAATTGATAGCATTTAAAAGACTATCTCCAAAATGGAGTTTAATCTTTAAGGATCCATAAATGTGGTCTGGTTGCCTGCACCTCAACTCTAAGAGCATAGATAGGCAAAATCCTTTTGGATAGAAGGCAACAGGTCAACTTGTAGGACCCCTCTTGGGTGAATGATCTCATGTTTATTCCAAGATGAATCTACATACAAGGACCATGTTGAAGTGTGTGTGTGGAGTCTGAGGCCACATTCTGCATATACATTACATCATTGAACTTGAAATTCAAATCAATCTGAATCTTTATTGCTCGAGTCATCTTGTTCCCATCTTATGTCCTTATCACTTGGGGCATCTTATTGCTAGGGGCATCTTGTTCCCTTCTATCTAACATCTTTGTCATCTATTCAATCTTCTCATTAGTATTGGTATCAGACAGGTGTGGGTATAATCTGAACCTCAAATCCTAAGGATCAATCCTCATTCTGGGGATGATTCTATGACTCATAATTTTGATCTTTTTGTCTTTTATTAACTTTGGGTATCTAGGTGTTCTATCAGGATCCTTAAATATTAAGCTCCGTTCTGGAGATAGTCTTTTAAATGATTATCAACTTCAGGTATCTAGGTGTTCTATCTAGATCCTTAAAGATTAAGCTCCATTCTGGAGATAGTATTTTAAATGCTTATCAACTCTCGGGTATCTAGGTGTTCTATCTGGACCTTTAAAGATTAAGCTCCATTCTGGAGATAGTCTTTTAAATGCTTATCAATTCTTAGCTATTTGGATTTTCTATCTGGATCCTTAAAGATTAAGCTCCATTCTGGAGTAGTCTTTTAAATGCTATCAACTTTGGGTATCTAGGTGTTCTATCTGGATGCTTAAATATTAAGCTCCATTCTAGAGATAGTCTTTTAAATGCTATCAACTTTGGATATCTAGGCATTCTATCTAGATCCTTAAAGGTTAAGCTCCATTCTAGAGATAATCTTTAGAATGCTATCAATATCAGGTATCTAGGTGTTCTACTTGGATTCCTTGGGATTAAGATTTTTTCTGGAGATGGTCCTTAAAAGCTTGAAAATTCATCTCCATAACATCAATTGTGGAACCAATCTTATTTTCTAATCCGTGCATTACACTTTTCAATTTTGTTTGAATCGAACGTGTTGCTCGTACATTCATTCAAAAAGGGGCAAAATGTAATACCCCATAATTGGCTCATTGCCATGATCACCGATTCTAGTCTATTTCAAATTAATCCTAAGTCCTATGTCACTTGGCAATTCTTATTTTGCTACTCATTACTTTACTTAATTATCAAATGCAGAAAACCATAAATCTACATTCATCATACTCTTTATTTAATTCCTTAAGTATTGACCCATATTAGTCACATTAAACCTACTAATTAAGATTTAATTTAATTTGAAGTATTTATACTTTAATTAAATTAAATTATATCCTAAGGCTAACGTACTAGGGAATTAAAATATTTAATTTAATAGTATGCCCATTTTAATTAATTGAATTAGATTATTCAATTAAATGGAAAAGGTATCTATGAGGTCATATCTCACCTATTAAATTAAATAATATCTTAAAAATTCTCTCTTTAGTCCTAAATGGAAACTCTAAGTGAACTACTTCTCAAAAATGGAATCATTCTAGTTGACTCACTCTCACACTTATGACAAGTTCAGTTAACTACTCATCACTCTCAGAATTGAAACAGTTCACTTCACTTGCACAAGGAAGTTTCCATCTTAACTGAATCTTCTATCTAATCCTAACTATTCATCAAGGTTGATCCTAGCCATTGATTCATTCCTGGATTCTATTTAAGGGACTCATAATTCCTCATTACAGATGTTGAATATTCATACTATTGAATTGCTGTCGAATTGAATACCCACTTTCATAGCTTTATATGTGCTTTTGCTAAATATCTTAGTATCATTTAGATTAAAAAATGCATACATGTAGCTTAATTTCTTTTATTTACTTCTTAGATTAATGCTTTCATAACATATAGATTAATTTGCATAATCATATAGTTACATTTAAATCCTTCGTTCTAGAATGGTCTGGTTGCCTGCACCTCAACTCTAAGAGCATAAACAGGCAAAATCCTTCTAGATAGAAGGCAACAGGTTGTCTTGCAAGACCCCTCTTGGGTGAACAATCTCATGTCCATTCCAGGATGAATCCGCATACAAGAACCATGTTGAAGTGTGTGTGAAGTTTGAGGCACATTCTGCATATACATTTCTTGATCCTTAAAGATTAAGCTTTGTTTTGGAGATAGTCTTTTAAATGCTATCAATTTTAGGTATGTAGATGTTCTATCTAGACTTAAAGTTTAAGCTCTGTTTTGGAGATAATATTTTAAATGCTATCAATTTTAGGTATCTAGAAGCTCTATCTGGATCCTTAAAGATTAAGCTTAGTTCCGAAGAAAGTCTTTTAAATGCTTATCAAATCTTGGGTATCTAGATGTTCTATCTAGATCCTTAAAGGTTAAACTTCATTATGAAGAAAACTTTTAAAATGCTTATTGAGTTAGGTATCTAGGTGTTCTGCTTGGATTCCTTAGGATTAAGCTCTGTTCTTGAGATGATCCTTAAAAGCTTATCAATTGCTCTCCATGACATCAACAAAACCAATCTTATTTTCTGATATGTGCATCACACTTTCTAATTTTCTTTGAATTGAACGTGTTGATCACACATTCATTCAAAGAGAGGAAAAATGTAATAACCTAAAATTGGCTCATTTCCATGATCACCAATTCTAGTCTATTATGATGAATCCTAAGTCCTATTTCATTAGGCAATTCTAGTTTTGATTTTTTCTACTTAAGTGTCAAATGTAGATAACCCCTAAATCTGCATTAATTAGACTATCTATTTAATTTCTAAAGTATTGACTCATATTAGTCACATTAAACCTATTTGATTAATATTTTGTTTAATTTGAAGTGTTTATACTTTAATTAAATTAAATTATATCCTAAGACTAATGCACTAAGGAATTAAAATATTTAATTTAATAATTATGATCACTTTAATTAATTGAATGTGATTATTCAATTAAATATAAAAGGCATTTATGAGGTCATGTCTTACTTATTAAATTAAATAACATCTTCAAAATCCTCTCTTTAGTTCTAAAATGGAAACTCTGAGTGAACTACCCTCTCAAAATTAGAATCAATCCAGTTAACTTGCTCCCACACTTATGAAAAGTTTAGTTAACTACTTATCACTCTTAGATCAAAAATAATTAACTTCACTTGCACAAGGAAGTTTTTATCTTAACTGAATCTTCTATCTAATCCTAATCATTCATCAAGGTTGATCCTAATCATTGATCCATTCCTAGATTCTATTTAAGAGACTCCTAATTCCTCATTACAGAGGTTGAATGGAATTTGTATCAAAGCTCTATTGAATCATGCACTCATTTAAGCTCATTATTCTCATAAGCTTTCATTTCTTAGAGTAAATATCATATATCTTAAATATGCATACATATAGTTTAGTTCATTTTATATGTTCTTAGATTAAGTGCATAGCTCATTTAGATTACTTGCACACTCATATAGACTTAATTGCATTTAAAACCCTTCATTCTAGAATGGTCTAGTTGCCTGCATCTCAACTCTGACAGCATAAATAGGAAAAATCTTTCTAGATAGAAGGCAACGGGTCACACTATTGAACCTCTTGGATGAAGTATCCCATGCTCATTCTAGGATGATTTCATAGGTAAAGACCACATTGAACTGTGTATGAGGTTTAGAGGCCCACAAATTCATGCATACATGTATCACAACATCCAATGTATTGAAAATGTAATCATTAGAGAAGACTAGAAGAACATATTACAAAGGCTACAATAGTATAAGAAACAACACATAATTATCTATCACAACAAGGTGATTTTTACACTTAGAGGAATCTCACTTAACAAACCAAGTTAAAAATTAGAGATCAACTACTACTCCATCCTAATAGGTGCATCTATCAAATCCTTTAACATGGTAGACCTAATAGTCTTGTGTAAATCTCTTTACCGAGTGCATATTTCATTGTAAGTTTGTAAATCCTTTTGCTAGGTGGACCTATTAGTCATTATTGCTCCTAATAGGGTAGATCATCAGAAGTGGTCATTTTAAGCCTTAATAGGCCAACTTTATACTATAGTACTTAAGCTTGTGGGTATCATCCCCACCTTAGTTTTACTTTCTATTTGGAAGGTTTCTGGGTCATCAAATCTTGTGCATTTAAAATGCTTTAATATTTTCAAATTCTCATGCATGCAATTAGATCATAATATACATGAAGGATTAATTGCTAATTAAGGATAAAGTTTGATTAGTTACTGATTCACCCCTCCCCTCTTAGTAACTTATCCTATCATAATATTTACAATAGTACATACAATTATTCTACAAGGAATAGTTGAGAAATTAGTTGGACAGTGAGTTTAGTGGTCTTTCCCCATAAGCTATTTAGATAGTGGGTTCTTCTATCTTCCATAACTCCTAACAGGGTTGGAATCTTCTAACAAGGACTCAAAGTCTCCTAATAGGGACTCATATGTATTAAATGTTGTAATAGACTCCTAATAGGGTCCATCCTCTAACAAGGAATATTTATATTAGTACATCATCTTGTGGGCATCATTCCCACCAAGATTTTCCCTTTAATCAAAGGTTTCCCTAGTTAACATATTTGGTGTAATTGTCAATGTGCATCTTGTTATGGTTGCTATTTACTGTGGTTGAATGGATAAGATTATTTAAGGTTGATAAATATTTTAATTATTGGATAATTGATTCACCCCCACTCTTAGTTATATTAGTAGACATTTTGTTTCTAACAACTAGTATCAGACCATTAGGTCCTTAAAGCTAAATTTTTACAACTTTGGGAGATTTATGGTGAACATGTTCAGGAAAGATAGCCTGAAGTTTGATTGAAAAAGTTATGATAGTTGGAAGGAAAAGATGAAGACACATCTACTGTGTATGGGTTTAGGATATTGGATTTTGAACAAATTAGAAAAATAGTCATTACTAAAAGTGATTTGGAAACTTGTACCGAGGAAGAGAGAGATCTTTTTATGTGTGACATGAGAGATAGAGAAGCACTATTGTCTACACTTCCTTAAATTGAATAGTACCAAGTAAAGTCACTTGTTCCTTTTCATTTGATTTGGAAAGCTTTGGAAAATAGTTTTGAAGGCAATGAACATTCTAAGAAATTGAGGCTACAAATTTGGATCTATGTATTTCAAGATGCTAAAATGATGGAAGATTAATCTATACGATCATATATAGGCAAGATATTAGAAATTACTATAGGTATTAGATCTCAAGGAGGAACCAAAGAAGATGATGAGGTGATATGGAAGATATTGAAGAGGTTAACACCACCATTTAGGTCAATAGTTCAAATGATACAGTTGTTGATATGTTGTACCAAAGATTTCACAAAGGATATATTGCTTGGGAGACCTGAAGTAGTTGAGAATGAGCTTAGACAATTTGGATAATTGACCAGAATAGAAACAACTTTTAGTGCCTTGAATATTCAACCTAGTTCATCAAGGAACACATGTGCTAGAGGAGACTTTGCTAGTAGTAATAGATCTAATGTGGATAGAAAGATTGAAGGAGTAGCCCTTCTGGTAAGAAGAGAAAAGGATGGTAAGAAGATCTTTAAATGTTGGAATTGAAATGAATTTGGTCATTGTGCATCTAAGTGTCCTAAAATAGAGAAAAAGTATAAAGGAATTTTCAAAACTAGAAGAGATAGAGAGTTTCTATATGTAGATAAAGAAGATGATTGTGATGAACAAGATATAAGTGCTAGTGATGATGAAATAGGATTTGTAAAAATTAAAGAAGAAAGTCCAAAGAAAATAGCTTTGGTATCACATATTGAAAAGAAATCGGATTAGATAATTGATAGTATTTGTTCACATCATATGATTGGTGATATGAACAAGTTTGTTGACTTCAAAAGTCATGATGGAGGCATTGTCAGAGTTGGAAACAATACAACATGCTATGTTAAAGGTATTGGATCTATAACTCTTGATGGTAAGACTAACATTAAGGATGTACATTTTTTTGATGGTTTGAAGCAAAATATTTTGAATGTTGGATAACTAGTGGATAAAGATTATTAGTTGTAGTTTAGAGAAAAGACATGCATGATTAGAGATAAAGATGGAAAGGTAATTGGAATAGGAACTAGATCTAGAGGTTGTATTTTAGTTGAATCCTACTAAAATGACATGTTTCGCTGCAAAGGTAGATGATAGTTGGTTATGGAATAAGAGATTTTGTCATATAAACTTTGATAGTATTGTGAAGACTAGTAGTATGTTTGTAGTTAGAGATTTGCTTAGGATTATAAAGCCTACTACCACAACTTGAAAGGAGTGTGTTTTGAAAAAGCATAACAAAACTTCTTTTCCTAGCAAGAAGTTTACTAATACAAAAAAATTGGAGATTGTACATATAGATCTCAATAGTATTACAAAGACTAGAGAATTCTATGGTGAAAGGTATTTCATAATTTTAGTTGATGACTTTTCTAAAAAGATGTGGGTTACATTTCTTAAAGAAAAATTTGAGGCATTTGATAAGTTCAAGATATTCAAGAATAGAGTTGAGAATGAATCAGCCATGAAAATTAAATGTTTAAGATTAGATAGAGGAGAAAAGTTTACTTCAAATGAGATTAAAATCTTTTGTGAAGCTAATGGAATCAAAAGATAGTTATTAGTTTTGAGAACCCTTGAACATATTGGTATAACATAGAGAAGAAATAGGTCAGTAATAGAAGTAGCAAGAGCTATGTTAGCTAAGAATGATTTATCCAAGATGTTTTGGAGAGAAGCAATGAATACATCAGTCTAAACTATGAACATAGTGCAAGTTAGGAAAGACACAAACAAGACCCCTTATGAACTATGGTTTGGTCACTCACCTACAATTAAGT
Organism: Cupressus sempervirens; assembly: GCA_028749045.1. Lineage (NCBI taxonomy): Eukaryota > Viridiplantae > Streptophyta > Pinopsida > Cupressales > Cupressaceae > Cupressus > Cupressus sempervirens. The sequence continues at coordinate 557,406,251 of CM053789.1, read as the reverse complement.
ATTTCAGAATTTTTGGCAGTAAGTGTTATATCAAAAGAGATGATGATATTGGTAAGTTTGATACTAGAAGTGGTGAAGTTATGTTTCTTGGTTATTCATTGAAAGGAAAGGCTCATAGATGTTATAATCTAAAAACTAAGACTATTATGGAAAGTGCAAATGTAAGAGTTGATGAGAAATTTAGGATACAAGAAAGAGTAGTTGATTAAAATTTAGATGATGATGCTATTATTGAACCAAGGAATGATGAAGTATTCTTTTAGAATAACAATTATTTGTAGAATGAAGGAGAGATAAGATAGGAACAAAGCTCCAAACCTTCAACAGAGCCAAAATTTGCGATAACAACTCCTACTTCGAACAAGAATATGACAAAGAATCACCACTTGACCAGATCATCAGAAGTAGAGATAAATGTATGATGAAAAGAAGAAGAATCAATGAAGAACTATGTTTAATATCTCAAGTTGAACTTGAGAATGGGTATACAAAAATAAGATAAATGAACAAGGTGAAGTGTTAAGGAACAAGGAAAGATTGGTATGTAAAGGTTACTCATAGCAAGCATGAATAGACTATAATGAAACCTATGCTCCTATGGAAAAAATATAATCAATAAGATTATTCTTAGCATATGCAACATATAAGAAATTCAAAGTATATTAGATGGATGTCAAGTCAACATTTCTAAATGTAGAACTTGAAGAAGAGGTATACATAGAATACCCTAAAGGTTATCCTTTAATAGATGACAAGGACATAGTATGTAGATTGAAGAAAGCATTGTACGGCTTGAAGAAAGCACCCAAAAATTGGTATGCAAGGTTGGACAAGAATTTGACAAAGTTTGGATATAGAAAAGGTATGAAAGATAGTAATCTCTATTAGAAAGAAATTGATGATGGATTAATGATTTTGGTAATATTTTTTGATGATATCATATTTGAAAGAAATGATGACGAAAGTGACAAGTTTGTAGAAGAAATGAAGAAGGAATTTGAAATGAGTATGACAGGAGAAATGAAATATTTTCTAAGATTATAGATCATATAGGACAAAGAAGGAATCTTTATTTCTCAGACTAACTATTTTTGAAAGATTTACTAGAAAGGTTTGGTTTGTAAACATGTAAACCAATTGGAACACCTATGATAACTAGAAAAAAGTTATCTACAAAGGATGAGACACCTACTGTTGAGTAGAAGAAGTATATATCTATGATCAGAGGATTACAATATCTTAGGCACATAAGGCTGAATATAGAAAATGTCGTTGAAATTGTTGCAAGATTCCAAGATGATCCTAGAGAAGAAAATTATATAATAGTCAAAAAGATATTTAGATATCTAAAAGGAACACCAAATTTTAGATTGTGGATGATAGATCTAATGATTTCACTCTCTATTCTTATACTGATGCTAATTGGGTAGGTAGTATGGGTGATCAAAAGAGTGCCAGTGATGGAGCCTTCTTTCATGGAGGAAGATTGGTTTCTTGGCTAAGAAAGATGTAGGATTGTACTTCACAAAGTACAATAGAAGAAGAATATGTTGCAGCAACAAACAATTGTAATCAAGTTGTTTGGATGAAGTAGATGCTAAAGGATATAAGGATAGAATTCAGTGAACATGTTGTCATACATTATTCTAACACAAGTATGGTAAATATGTCTAAGAATCCAGTGTTGTATTCTAATACCAAGCACATTTCTATCAAGTATCACATGTTGAGAGAGAAATTTGTAGAAAAGGAAATTAGATTGGAGTATGTAAACACCAAAGAGAAGATTACAAATATTTTAACTAAGCCTCTTCCCAAAAAGACTTTTGAGTATTTGTAAGGTATGCTAGGGGTTATGCCCCTTCCTACATCAAAGTAGATGTGCAAGAGTGTATTAGTCCATTGTAAGAGAGCTCTATTGTTTGTTTGGACTGAATGTTGATGCTTCTTGTATGGGGGAGTATCTATGATGGACATAGTCATCTATGACTCTTGTTGGATGTTGTTTTTGAATAGTGTCTTAGACACTTGAGCTAGTCAATAATAGTTATTACAGAGTTTGATGGTTGCTAAAACTTTTGACATTGGTGTTGATGGGGGAGAAGTACAACATGAAAAACAAGTACAACAGGGAAAAATAATTTGGAAAGCATGGAAAATAAGTACAACATGTTTGGAAAATAAATTGGAAAGAAGTACAGCAAGAAAAGTACAACATGGAAAAATAGTGATTGATGAAGAGGATTTGAAAATTATTAATGAAGAGAATTTGAAAAGAAAGATTACCAATATTTTGCAGTTGGTATTCATGGAACTAGATGTTTTTCATCTACATTGCCATCAATGCCAAAGGGGAAGATTGTTGGAAGCATGAATACTGATGATATTCCTATGGGAGAGTATTGTAGAAATATGATTAGATCATTATAATGATGATATGTTACATTCATGACTGTGTTTGTCATTGATGTCAACATAGTAGTTTTCTGTGGTATCTAACAGAAGAACAACAGTAAAGATCAAGTTGGTAAGGAAAAATCATTGAGTACTTTTAGTAGCAAGGTTAAAGAGAGATTATATTATGTGTCTAGCATACATAGCTAACCTCAAAAGCATAAGATATAATTCTGGATGAAGTTATGCAAGTTTTGGTGAAGACTATTTTGAGATAGAGTTGATAGAGGCATGTTCTAGTAAACTTGTTATATCTCTTTGTAGAGTTTTTATTTTGAGAAGCCAAAGTTAAAGATGTGAAGAAGACATGTTGGTGTTGATGTGGCTAACCTTGCTCATCATAATGTTACATGCACATAAAGTTATTTAATTTATAAGGAGAAAGATCAATGTTATCGCTAAGTGTAACATGTTCTTAATGTGGTCTTATAATAATTAATTAAGAAGGTGTAATAGTCAACTCAGGGGATTGTTTTATCAATTTAGTATAAAGGAAGGACATTTTCCTTTATCATGTATGATGGATGTATGGAGGAATGTGAATGATTGTAAGAAACAAAAAGAGTAGACTGTGAAGATAAGTAGAGTAGAGTGAAGGTGAAGGAAACTTTGTTGCCGAGGTTTTATTGTGTGATTCAAAGTTGGATCTGAGGTTTGTGACCTAGTCTACAAGGTTTGAAAGTGATTGGTATAGTTGAAAGGATAAGGGAAATAAATTAAAGTAAAATACATACAATTATTCTACAAGGAATAGTTGAGAGATCAGTTAGAAAGTAAGTTCAGTGGTCTTGCCCTAGAAGCTATTTGGACAATAGGTCCATCTATCTTCCACAACTCCTAACAAGGTTGAAATCTTCTAACAAGGATTCAAAGTCTTCTACCAAGGACTCATATGTACTAAATGTTGTAATAGACTCCTAATAGGGTCCATCCTCTAACAAGGAATATTTATTTTAGTAAATCATTCCCACCAGGGTTTTCCTTCTGATTGAGGGTTTCCCTAGTTAACATATCTAGTGAAATTGTCTATGTACATCTTGTTATGGTTGTTGTTTACTTTGGTTGAATGGATAAGATTGTTTAAGGTTGATACATGGTTAATTATGTGTAGAGAAGAAGAGTCATAACATAATGATGATCGATATTGCTTCATCTCTCAACTATGCCAAACTTGATGAGGTCAACGATTGTGGAACTACTCATGAGATATGGATCAAGCTGAAAGCCATCTATGGAGGAGATTTTAATGTAAGAAGAGCTAAAGCTGAAAGTTTTAGAGGAAAATTTGATCAAATAAAGATGAGAGAAGATGAGATCATCATAAAGTACAATGACCATATTTTCAGTAGTCTTTTGTGCTGAAATCTAAGGGATTTGAGATTTATTTTGGTAATTGATTCTCCCCTCCCCTCTTAGTTACTCCTCTTATATTTCCAACATGTGGAACATGCCCAACCAAATCTAAGCTAGATATGACACTTCAAAGGCATTTTTATTGCAATTCTAGAAGTAGACAAATATTTTGGCCCATATTTTGTACATATTAAGAATTAAGAAAATCCTAAACATCATTATTAATGATTATTTATATATCAAATACATAGATCCCATATAAGCCATTTCTTGCTATCATAAGCAAGAAAAATTTCATTAAGGTGCAATGGAATTCCAAGCTATTACAATCCTAAAAGAGATGTCATCTCATGGAATATAATGATTGTTGAATATGCACAATATAGATTTGTTGAAATGAATCCATAAACTTTAAATGATTTACCCATGATAGAATATTTGTCTCTCTATATATACATTTTTCATTGAATTATATCATAAGAAAAATGTATGAACAACAATAAAAGGGTTTTGGACAAGTTTTGATAAAGAAACAAAGAAAAATTCTAATTTTTTATTTTAAAGTTTTTTGTTGTCTAGCTCCCACATGTGTGTGTGACCTGGTTAAGGTATGAATCATATAAGGTTGGAAATATATTTTAATTATATTCCAATGAATCTAGTTGGAGGTTCTAACTCATCCGTATGTTGGAGAAAAGCGAACTTTATTGAGTAGTGGTTCGAATTATGACTATTGTTTTTCACATTTTTATAAAATGTTCTTAGCCTTAGTACAAATTTATAAAGGATAGTAAAGGTCTAAAACCACCATAAATTTAGAGGGTTGATCTATCTTTCAAATGAATCAAGTTTTAAGTCGTGTGATGCTCGTATGTATGAGAAATGATAAAATCTTTGAAAAGAAGTCAAAAATTTCTTGGAAACCAAGGGTTTTGCAGAGAAACTTGTTTATCTCTTCTTTCCTCCAGCCACATACAACTTACCTTTGGATTTAAGAAATTTTGGACATATTTTTGAAGCTTCTAAAATTTATTTTTGTGTTTTCATTGAATTTTATTTATGGTAGAGGCCTAGTGGGAAGATTTTCTTATTTTCTAAGAGGAACAATAACAAAATGTGCTATAACCTTATGGCTCAAAAGGGTCAAAAATCAAACCCACCTTATCCAAATGATTCTAGGACCAAAAATCACTTCTTAATATGAAACAATAGGTTTTGATACCCCAAACACTCTACAAGTATGCAAACTCAACTTTGACCTTCAAGTAGGCTTATTAGCTTAATTAGCTCTCCAATGCTGTCCTCTTGCATTTTTATCCACAGTTTCCAAAAATATTAATTTTTTTTGTATATTTGGATACCCATTTGGGTTTTCTATAACATATCAATATATTAAGTAGGGTTTTTTTGGACTATGTCTCTGCTATTACACTATGGACTTTTTTTAAAGCATAAAACCCCCTCCATTTACAAAGGAACTATAAGAAATACTTATTCCCAAATCCTATAACTTGGTAAAATATTTTAATATTGTCCCAAAATAAGGATTCTTCAATTTTTTTGAACCCAAAAACTTTGTATATATGCATTCTATGAAACTCTCTCCAAACAAGCCAAAAATGGGGGTTTTCTAGAAAACCCCCTTTCGCAGCACTTATGAAACTTAACCAAGGTCCCTAAAACTTTTACTTGAATTAATTAATTAATAATAATAATAAAATAATGCCCTCCTTCAAGCAGATCTCTCATTGCTATAGTCTTGGCTCATTTTTCTTGCACCTTTCCCACTCGTCTTCATAGTGTACACCCTTAAACTTCAATAATTTTGAATATTTTGGTTCATAATAATATAATAAAAATGAAATGGAACCAATACTATGATAATCATACCCTATAATTCATAAAATGGATCTATACTTCTTAAAAACCTTCAAAATCACAAAGAACAATGCAGCTTCTAAACCCTATCAACAGAGATGTGTGAAAATCAGAACTTTAAGGGGAAAAGAAAAAGAGTAGAGAGAAGAGATGGTGAGGAGTGTACTAGAGAATGTATCTGGTAAAATATTCCTCATTAGTTAAAGATAGAAGACAAGAAAATGTAATAGGTGTATTGATGTATAACAAAATTGGTGTGTACAATGATGTTTTGTTCGATGTACATATGGTAAGGACCTTATTGATGTAAGTTTGAGATATTACTGATGAGCCTTAAAAGGTAGATTAAGCTAAGGATTCATGTAATGCCCCGCATGGAGATCCTTGGAATAAGGATTCAATACACTCCAAGATAATTTTTTTAAAACAAATATGGATGTACATGACACTCAACATATAAGGATAAAAAAGATTGCAATAGAATACTTAACCACAATCCTGAAAACCAAGAAATCTCTAAACATCACTACCAAACTAACACACACAAATGGAGAAATGAAAACTAAAGATGACAACAAAATGAAGAATCTACAATCTGTCAAATCATGCAAAAAATTAAACAAACCGAAAGGGTACTTAAAACACCAAAAAGTGATCCCTGAAAATTGGTGGAGATGCCCCTATTTTTCACATGAGGATAAGAATTAACAAAATTTTATGCAAGCAAGCACAACATGCAAGAAAGTGCCAAGAGCTACACAAGAATTGGTGTGCAGTTTCATGCAAGAAAGTGCCAAGAGTTGCATGAGAAAACCCAAAATAGTACATCATATGCTAAGCATCATAATAAGGGAATGCATCAAATAGCCAACATCATCTAAACATGATATCCAAGAATTCCAATGAAAGTATAAATCATAAGAAAGCATACTCTAGAACCTGAACTATCAAGTGAAAACATCCAACAATGGTCGCCCTAGAATAATAGATCATCTTTGTACATCGGTGTCCAAGATTGGTGAAGGTAGCTATGCCTCCCAACCATGTGAAACCTATAGGTCCACTCCTACCATGTTGATGGAGATAATGATCCAACCAATAACTCACATAAAGAAAACATCCATTGTTATCATTCAGGTCAGATAGTAATGATGATTGAAACCAAGATCATACAACAATGCAAATATAATGGCTCCTGGTTAGACACTCTATGGGTAACTATATAGGGACTCTAGTAGAGAGTGGATAATTTGGAATCACCCAAGCTGTAGCACAATGACAACTATTCCCCTCGATACACCATTGGGAGGCTAATATGCTAGAATAAATAATAGTTCCCCTTGGCACCACCCTTGGGAGGCTAACCATAATTTCTTATCTTATTTAATTTTCTATTAATTAATCAAGTTATCACTCATTAGAACTCCTTAACACCAACTTGGGCTAGGAAACCATGGTTGCGAGAGAAGCCCCTCCATTGACCTTACCCTACATATCCATACTCATCACATGATGAGTGCCCATAGGCATGCATATTTCTAGCCCAACCCCAAATGAACATAATTCCACTGAAATACAAATAGGAAATCAAGCCTCGCAAGCCACTTAACAAATTCATGTGTATATTCTCATGTGTGGCACATCACAATAAAAAAGATCAAACACAAGGGCTGGATAAGAACACAAGCTAAAATAACACTTTATTGAATAACATCTCGGGAGGATAGATGTGACACACATTCCAAGGCAACATAAAAAGTATAAAAATGATCTGACTAGCATCCTATAGATGATCCAATTCCATGATCAATAACATGCCAGGAAAACCCAATAAAATTGGGCAACACATAAATCAAGATAAAAACCCTAAACTTGAAAACTTCAAAAATAAAACCCATTTGGTCTTTGGGCACAAAAGCCACAAAAATCCAATAAAATTCAAGTTCAGAAATTGTTTGAGAAAATGGCCAACTTAATGGCATGAAATCAAAAACCCTCATCCTAAAAATAGGGAAAATATTCATACTTGACCAACTAGGTAGAACCAACAAACAAAAATGGAGGGTAACACTAGTTCTCAGCTTCCTATCAAAAAACTACCTGAAACATAACCAGAAACTAAGCTAAAACAACAAAATGGGAGAGCCCTACTTGACAAAAAAAGGTGCTGAAATAGGAAACAACGCAATAAAATAAATAACCCGCAACAACTGCTAGAAATCATGGCACAACAAGGTCTCCCCAAGATGGATCCAACGAGACTAACCTCATGAAAATACCACACCCATAGCTCTCACAATGAATAGAAACATGATCCTCTAGAAGAGGATTCTCAAAAAAGCTCTCAATTTTATAATTTGAAAAAGTGAAGTGAAGAATTAATTTCCTCTTTCAATACTTATTCACTTTTTGAGTGAATAATCGATTAGGGAAAATAACTAGCCAACCTAGTTAAACCCCAAATCAACTTAAATGAAAACATACTATTTCTAGTAATAGGAATTAATCTATGGAAAAGCTATGAGAAATTAAATTCAATAAAATTTAAAGCCCCAAAACCGAAAAATCACAAAAATTTCCTTAACAACTTTAGCGATAATGTAGACTATTAAATGCACAGACACACTCATGGGTCTAGTTACATAATGCAAATGATTATGGATTTAATCAAATCATCAAAAGGTTTAATTAAATAATTTAAAAATGATACATTGACCATATAGGGGTGACATTGGTAAAAATGGAGAACTGAATCACTATCTCCAAATACCACTGCCAGGGATATAAATCCCACACACTAAAACACATGATCAAGTGCAACTGCATATAATAACATAGCCAAAGCAATAAATGCATTAAATACCTAATTTAACCATTTATTTAATTCTACTAAAATAATCCATTTACATCACTCATGTTCACATAAAGCATAATGAAGCAAGAATGAGTTAATAGCCATAGTATTAAATCCAAAAAAAATAACATAAATAAAGATATGTCCAAATATCGGATAACCATATATCATCATAAAACATACTATCATCTCAAAATGGCATCATCATGCAAATATGATCAACTGCACAACATGGTAGTCTAGCATCTATGATACTAAAATCAAAGTATGAAATTCAACCCTCACGCCATCTCAAATGCATAAATAATAAAACCAGTACAAGAGTCTCTCGAATAAAAAATAACCAAGGTACAAACTGCAAACATGAGAGGCACTACATCCTCCCCCACTAGCATAGGCTTACTCTTGGAAGCTATAAAAAAGATAGGAGCACAATCCTCTCAATCATGTAACATCTTCCCAAGTTGTAAAAGTATCATTGCTCGGTTCCTACTAGACCCTTACCTGCTCTATGTCTTGACCTCTCAAGGTCAGCCTCCAATGTTGAAGGATACAAATGGGCTCCAAAGAAAGTTGTCCTTCTACCACCTATAAAGCATTCCAATCAAACAAAAACATGAAAAACATCATGGATGCATGATAGGATAGGTGGCAACACTAGTTGATAAAAAATAAGACCAATCCTCTCAAGGATATCAAATGGTTCGACAAAATGTGGTGCCAACTTAGAGCCTTTCCCATAATGGATGGGGTTCTTTCTTGGATGCACTCGCAAAAATAACCTATTACCAACAAAAAAGCAACAATCCAACCTATGGGCATCTACATACTTCTTCTGCTATCCTAAGCAATAACTAAATGCTCTCTAATATGAACAACCTACTACTCCATAACTTGAAGCATCTCTAGACTTAGAAGTACTCAGTCCTCCATCGATCCCAACTTAAAGGGGTACAACATATTCTATCGTACAAGGGTTGAAAAGGTAACATGCCAAGAGAACTATTATAACTAGTGTTGTATACAAACTCAAAAAGGTATAAATAATCTTCCCACTTCACCTACTTGTCCATCAGATACATGTGAAGCATATTCTCCAAAACCTAATTCACTCTCTTACTCTGACCATTGGTCTCTAGGTGATAAGCTGACCTAAAATTGAGCTACACACCCAAGCATGCTAGAGAGATGTCCAAACTATAGAAGTAAACATTGAATCTCTATCCAAAATAATTCGACAAGGGATCTCATGCAAATGACCAATATCCTCTAAGAAAACATGTGCTATAGAAGGCTTTATAAGATGCTCTCATGGGTGAAAAGTGTGCTACCTTGGACAACTTGTCCACTATCACCATAATACAATCATGTCAGTGTGATGACATAGGCAACATTATAATAAAATCAATAGATATCTTCTAGTGAATAGATTGTCCTGCACAGAAATATATACAAATTATTTTGAAAAGCCCAGATAAGGTCACTTTGCTATTGAAAAATGTAAGAACCTTCTAAATTTATCTAGGTAGAACTCCCCGTGTATGATTTACAATGAATTCATAGAAATAAAAATATGGATGCTTTTAACTTGAAAGCACAAAAGTTTTACAAACATCTATCCATAAACATGAAATAGATGCAAAAAAACTAATCTGACTAAAAGGAAATAAATAGTAAATGACACAAAGTTCATTCACCCAAACTTTGCATTACATAACAAACATAGAGAAAAAGATGAATGGTCTTTTCCAAACACATAAACAATTAAAGCAAAAGTCTAGAATATAATCATGACAACAATCATATGTATCAAACTACATTCAAAGATAACCAATACAATACAAAGACCAACATTGATCAAAGATTTAAAACACCAACTCAATGTTCTGATGTATTCAAATACTCTTCCTCTGAACACAACAAAATAAAACTGACTTTGTTGTTTGATACCTACAAAAAAACCACTATCTAGAAAAAAAAATCTCCCTTCCCTCCTTGTATTCATAGCCTGTAATTTTTTTGTCACTCAAACTCTCCCCCAAAAAAATTTAGAAAAACTAGAACCCCCACTTTTCCTTTCTTTGGGCTATTTGACACTTGGTTATTTCCTGATAACTTACTTTTCAGTTATAACAACTGAATCTCATATTCTTTAGATGTTTTTCCCTTCTCAATATGTTGGGTTTAGTATTTCACATGATGAAATTTAAGAATTCCTGTTCAAGACCAACATGTGTCTCTTTTAAAAACTTGGGAGTCAATTCTACAATCCTTCAAAGTCTTTATGAATATATATTAGGTTTCTATTATGGGAGTCTATCAAATAATTCAAATGCACTATCCATCCTCTATATTTTGATCTAACACTTGGCATCATGACTGGATCACATCATTTTAGAGTCTTCTTTATGTCAAATTCACTAATTATGTGAAACTAATGTCATGGAATTGATATGGTAATTGAAAGACATTATGTCAAACATTTCATGACAATCCTCTGTATTGGATATCAAGCTCATGGATTAGATAGAGTATGGTTTATGTTAGGAAATTCTACCACCTTCTATCTAGATGCCATGACTTTGAGTCTCCATGTGTGTGAACCATGTGAGCTTCTAAAAAATATAAATACTTATGCAAACACCTCATTCAAACAATCTCTTAACCATATAAGAGCTTGCTAACCTCCTATCAAGTGGGATGTCAAACATCTACCCATGATCTTCTACCAATTACTATATAGCTTCATCCCAAACCCATGGGTACTCAGACATTATAAAAAATAGTTATCATGGAACCTTTCAATGTTAACATATGACAGTTAGTGGATGTAATTCACAAGCACTGTCTTCTATGTTGGGCCACAAAAATATATCAATGAAGTGTAGAGAATTGCACCATTGTAAATGATGTTGTCTATCTCCATTGCTTGAGTTTGGAATTTATAAAGTTTCTCTCCTCTTTATATGTTTGTGGAGCTTCGACATTCTGCCATATAAGTTGTAGTTACTCTTCATGCTCTTTCACCATGTGACGATGACATCTCCACTATGTATAATACTTGGTGATCTCGACCTTCAATACACCTATGCCTTCTAATAAGACAAACCTGAGCTCATCACTTACCATTTGACATTATGCTCCTTTCACTATGCTCAAGCATCCTTCAAAGGGGCTGCCAAGAGTTATTGAATATTGGAAGAATTATTAACTGCTCATGTGTTGTCTTATATAAACCACCAATCGTGTGTACAAAATAGTATTTTCATAAGTTAGGCATTATGTCAAACACATTACTTGCACTTTACACACCTCTAGATTGTGTGTCTAAATTTTCCCACAAATTGATGATACATGTACATTTTGGAAGGTCATGCATGTCATGTTACCATGCTTTTGACTCTTGATCATGTGTAATATCCTCAAGGTATATCAGGCCTTGTCTCTTTTAATGGCTTTGAAACATGGACTTGATTTTGATATACAATTATATCCATTTTAAAAATCTTTAGATTCATAAATATTTATTCTAATTGTATCTTGTCAAGGTGTTCACTATGTAGATTCTACATTTGTACTTGAACTCTCTAACCATACAATGATGCCATCAATTCTCCTTACAATCTGAGGTAATTGGGTATTGTTGTATCTTCTCATTATTGCTATCATTAGAGTCTTTAAATGAAAATCCTAGTTGAAAACATAGAATGTGAAACTTAACCTTCCTTTGGACTTGAGCTTGGATCTACACTTTCAAAGATGGTTTTCCCAAATGTCATACTTTGAACTTGAACCAAAAGATCTCACTCTACCAACTTGAGTGGGAATTTGAATCATAGACATCTAAAATCTCTAACCAAGACCTTAGGAAAAACTTTAAAACAATAAATGACCTTGTATTGGTGAATGTGAATCTTAAAGCCTTGAACCTCAAAACTGGCATCTTAAAATTTGAACTATACTTTTGAAATATTGCATCTAAGATTTTGACCATAACTTAGCACATTTTGATAAAAATCCTTTGAACACATCTATTGTGTCACATCAAACCAACAAGCCTATAGAACCATTTGAACCTATTTTAGCAAATTGAATAAATTCAAACTGCTTTGAACTACTTCGAACCTTAGTTCAAAGTAGTTTAAGACTCCACACTAGAAGTTTAAATATTGGGTCCGTATGGGTACCAACAAGGGCTCTAACTGTGGGACTACTTTTGAATCAAAAATAGAAAACTCTAACAATCTCTAGCAAAAGACAAGTCCCTTATCCATTGGGTAGTAGAGTCACCAAGAAGAGAAAAATTGGGAGTTTCTTGCAAAGAGGGTGGAGGGGAATAGGGCAAAGCCAACTAACCAAAAGCTCCTAAAACTACCAGTAAGCATGAAGCTTGTACATTATTCAAACTAGCACCATGCACACCCAAAGCATATTTACAAGGTATATAAAAAGGTATGAAAAGAGCCTACCACAAGGAATAGAAGAAATAAAAAGAATCATGTGAATCCATTTACTGGTTGGGAGAAGTAGGAACCTTTCTGCATTAGCAAACCATGCCTCAATGGAGTAGCTCCAAACCATTGCCAACTAGCAACTTCTTCAATGCTAAACCTCAAGCTTAAAGCACACATGAATATGTTGAACCAAAACTTCTTCCCAAAAAATGTAATGAACCCAAATTGGGGGTCCATCATTTTTCTACTTTTCTTTTATCCGCTCTTTCCATGCTTAGTATTTATAACCCAATTCTTGGTTGTTCGTTCCCTTTATGTTCTCTTTCATTGGTTTCTCCTTATTATTCCTCAATGCCCTTCGGTGGTGTATGTTTCTTTTTTCCAATTTGAATAATTTTTTTAATAATATTTCATATATGATATCCCTCTCGATATTTGATATTCTATATATATATGTACATTTCAAATAGTCATGTCCTTTCATTAATATTAATCATATTAATGATAATATAATTAATTATATATTTACTTAGTTAAATTAATTAATATCATAATGTATACTATTGTAATTACTATATTATAACATATATTATTTTAATAATATATCAATTATATATATTATTATATTATAATACTTTGCATTAATAGTGTTTCTATATTAAATCATATCTTAATGATTATAATATCAACTATATTCATATTATATTGTATTAATATAGTATTACTATATTAAATTATATCATAATGATAATATCATTATTTTTGTATTAGGTTATTATTTAATTTGTATTTTCATATTACCATTATAATATGATATAATATGATATTATTACATGATTATAATATAATATTACTTGTACAATATTATTATTTTAATATTAATATTAATATATAATACTTATTAATTATTTAATTTATATGTTAAAGTGGGGACATTACAAAAAACCATAACTCATCATAGCACTCTTTGTCACCAAAGAATTTATCTTCATCATGCACTTGACTAGGTTTCACTTTAGGCTAAAAAAATGAAAAGTAGAAACCTTATCAAGAAATTGTGTACAGTGTTTGAAAATGCCATCCTCAAGAGTCACCTTTTGCATATATCTTTTAGTATCATGATCAGTTTGTAGGCAAAGAGATGCCTCATCTAACATAGGATAAATTCTCAAGTATGTGGTTTCTTCATCTCTTTCAAGAAACAAGTTTTCATCAAGCATGCAATACATTCCATCTTTTTCCTTTCCCAAAGTGCCATCACATTTTCCAACATTACTTCCAGAATCCAAATCAGAAAAACCATACACAAAGGAAAGAAAAGAAGACTCACTTATTAGTGTTTTATTTTCAACTTGATTTGAATGGATACCTAAATCATTATGGAAGAGATGATCTAGTTTGAGTGATGATAAAAAATTGTCTTGATGCAAGGAAGGATAGGGAAAACAACACACCCAGCTCTCCGAACCACCTTGCAAGAGTTAACACAGTGGAAATCTAACACATAGAATCAACAACCAAAGGAGAAAGAGTAAAAACTTTCATTGATTCTTCAAATATTCAACATACATTCCCAACAATAAAGCCTTCTAGTTTTTGACTAGACACAAAATACATTCAATCCAAGATCTAGCAGCAAATTCGCACTTTCTAGTTCTGCTCTCAAATCATCTCTTCAAAACTGGCTAAAAACTGCTATAGCTCTAAGTCTAAACACTCTATTTCTACTAGCCAAAAATGCTTATAGAGCATTCTAGAACATAGATAAGCCAAATTAAAATCTTAAAAAATATTTTAAAAAAATAAACCTAACATTAAATTCTTGAAGAGCCACAAGTCGACCTACATCAACAATTAAATGTCCAAAAATTGATGTCTAAGAAAAATCATGATATCTCCTAGCTCTATTTTCATTAGAAATCATTCTTAAAAATATGGGTAGATATTTAGGACCTCTACAACCCCTTAAGTTTTCAAATTCTGATTCACCAAGGAAAAGTGTGCATCCAACCTAAAAGCCAAGTACAGAAAACTGTTGCACAGAACTACCATAAATTGATATTCTAGGAGAATTTCCATATCTCCCAACTTATAAGGAGTTAGAACTTTTTCCTTGGATCATAGATATTAATCTAGGCTATATCAAATCCTTGAAGTGTGTAGCCTTTCATTAATTATGGAAAATTAGTTACAAGGTCTACAACAGGCACCCAAAAACCAGAAAACACACTTTCAACAAAACACAGTTTCAACAACAAGATAAAAACTGAAAACATGTAGGATAGTAGTGCAACCCAGGATGCTCCTGCATTAGAAAACTAGGGTTGGAAGAAATTATTCTCATGAATCATTTAGATTTCACAACCTAAGATGAATCCAACCAATATTGAAAAGTCCATAAAGCATCTTCCATAGGTCTGTTCTTCCACTTCACTAGATATTCATAATAATCTTTTCCCCTTGTGCTCTTACCACTTCTCTGATCCAATATTTGTTCAACTTCTTCCATTTTATTCTTATGATAGTCCTCATGTATGATTTATAATGAATTCAAAGAAATACAAATATGAATGCTTTTAACCTAAAAGCACAAAAGGTTTACAAACATCTATCCATAAACATGACATAGATGTGGAAAAACTAATTTGACTAAAAGGAAATGAATAGTAAATGAAAATTAAAGAAAAAATTATAGAATATAATCATGAAAAAAATAATATGTATCAAAATAAATTAAAAGATAACCAATACAATACAAAGACCAACATTGATCAGAGATTTAAAACACCAGCTCAATACTCTTCCTCTGAACACAACAAAATAAAATTGACTTTACTATTTGATACCTACAAAAAAACCACTCTCTGGAAAAAGAAACATCTCCCTTCTCTCCTAGTATTCATAGCACCTAATTTTTCTATCACTCAAAGTCATCCCTAGCAAAATTTAGAAAAAATAGAACCTCCGCTCTGCCTTTCTTTGGCCTATTTAACACTTGGTTATTTCCCAATAACTTACTTTTTAGTTATAACAACTGACTCTCATATTCTTTAGATTTGTCTTCCTTCTCAATATGTTGGGTGTAGTATTTCACATGATGACATTGAAGAATTCCCATTAAATACCAACATGTATCTCTTTTTAAAACCTAGGAGTCAATTCTAAAATCCTTCTAAATCTTTATATATATATATATATATATATATATATATATATATATATATATATATATATATCAAGTTTCTATTATGGGAGTCTATCAAATAATTCAAATGCACTATCCATGCCTCTATATTTCAATTTGACACTTGGAATCATGATTAAATCACATCATTTTGAGTCTTCTTTATGTCAAATGCACTAATTATGTGAAACTCATGTCATTAAACTGATATGGTAACCGAAAGACATTATGTCAAACATTTCATGACAATCCTCTGTATTAGATATCAAGTTCATTGATTAGATAGAGCATGGTTTCTATTAGGAAATACTGCCACCTTCTATCTAGATGCCATGGCTTTGAGTCTCCATGTGTGTGATCCATGCGAGCTTCTAAAATATCTAAATGCATATGTAGATACCTCATTCAAACAATCATCTAACCATATAAGAGCTTGCTAACCTCATATCAGGTGGGACATTTAACACTTGACCTTGATCTTCTACCAGTTACCATATGGCTTCATCTAAAACCTGTGGGTACCAATAGACATTATAATAGATAGTTATCATGGATCCTATCAATGTTAATGTATGGTTGTTAGTGGATGTAATTCATGAGTACCATCTTCTATTTTGGGCCACAAAAAAATGAATGAAGTGTAGAGAATTTTTCCACTATACATGATGCCAACTATCTCCATTGCTTGAGCTTGGACATTTATCAAGTTTATCTCCTCTTTATACATTTGTGGAGCTTAAACATTCTACCATATACATCACAGTTACTCTCCATGCCCTTTCACTATATGACAATAACATCTACACTATGTATAATACTTGGTGATCTCAACCTTCAATACACCTATGCCTTGTACTAAGAAAAATTTGAGCTCATCACTTACTATTTGACATTATGCTCTTTTTACTATGCCTAAGCATCCTTCAAAGGGGTTGCCAAGAGTTATTGAATGCTGGAAGAATTATTAACTACCCATGTGTTGTCTTATATAAAGCACCAATGGTATGTAGAAAATAGTATTTGCATAAGTCAGGGATTATGTCAAACACATTACTTGCACTTTCCACACCTCTAGATTGTGTGTCTAAATTTTCCCACAAATTGATGACACAAGTACATTTTGGAAGGTCATTGTGTCATGTTACCATCCTTTTGATGCCTGATCATGTGTAATATATTTAAGGTATATCAAGCCTTGTCACTTTTAATGGCTTCAAAACATGCACTCAGTTTTGATAAACAATTATTTCCATTTTAAAAATCTTTACATTCATAGATACTTATTCTAATTGTATCTTGTCAAGGTATTCACTATCTAGATTCTGTATTTGTACTCGAACTCTCCAACCATACAATGATGCTGTCAATTCTCCTCACAATTTGAGGTGATCAAGTATGGTTGTATCTTCCCATTATTGCTATCATTAGAGTCTTTAAATGAAAATTCCTAGTTGAAAACATAGAATGTGAAACTTAACCTTCCTTTGGACTCGAACTTAGATTTTCACCTTCAAAGATGGTTTTGCCATATCTCATACTTTGAACTTGAACCAAAATATCTCACTCTACCAACTTGAGTGGGAACATGAGTCATGTGCATCTAAAATCTCTAAACAAGACCTTAGGCAAAACTTTAAAGTATTACATAACCTTGCATTGGTGAATACAAGCCTTGAAGCCTTGAACCTAGGAATTGGCATCTTTGAATCTACATTGTACTTTTGAAATACTACACCTGAAATTCAAACCATAATATAGCACATTCTGATAATAATCTTCTGAACATAGATGTTTTATGACATCAAACCAATGAGCCTATAGAACTGTTTGAACCTGTTTCAACAAATTGAACCAATTCAAACCACTTCAAACTACTTCAAAGCTTAGTTCAAAGTAGTTTAAGACTCCACACTAAAATTTTAAATATTGGGTACATATGGGTTCCAACAATATCATATCCTGCTTCCACTCTAGAAAGGTATGCAACTACAAAAGACCTTTCAGATGCTAATTCTCTACCTTCACTCTCTAGAACTTGAGACATTGAGCAAGAAAATTAGCAACATCACACCTCATCCCTACCCAAAAGTATAACTGTTTAAGATCAACATGCATCTTTTTGACATTGGGATGTGTAGAATATGGTGCATGATGCGCTTCCAAGAAAATCAAGGTACAAAGATCACACAACACAGGTACATAGACATGTCTCAAATGTCACAACACTCCATTAGACTCAAGAAAATAACCTATAAAACTCTTATCAAGGGTAAATCTAGACTCAATCTCTACTGTCACCTCCTAATACCAAGTGTCACTAGGAAAAGCCTCCAAGATATGTCCTCACAAATCCACCCCCAATGACAACACTAATATCTCATGTTTCCTTCTACTTAAGGCATCCATGATGACATTATCCTTCCCTTTGATGTATTTAACAAAAAATTCATATTCACATAGGAACTCTATCCCATGACACTGATGTGCATTCATATTTGGCTGAGTAAAAATATACTACAAGCTCTGATGATCACTATGAAAATGAAACCTGTGCCCCAAAAGGAAATGCCTCCAATGAACAAGAGCATACACTATGGTTGTATGTTCCAAATTGTGTAAGGGGTAGTTAAGCTCATAGTTCTTGAGTTTCTAAGACTCATATGTAATCACTCGACCATCTTGCTTCAACACCGCACCCACACCTTCCCACAAAGAATCTGTACAAACCGTGAAATCACCTATATGATTTAAAGGCACTACAAGGATTGTTGCACTGGTCAAACACTTCTTAAGAGAATTAAATGCTTCCTCAAACTAATTTGACCAAACATACTTCTTTCCTTTCCGATGAAGAGAAGTGATGGGATGAGCTACATGTGAGAAATGCTTCACAAAGTGACAGTAGTAACCCACCAATCCCACAAAATTACAAACCTTTGAGACATTAGTAGGTATCAACCAATCCATGATAGCTTAGATTTTCTCTAGGTCAATCACAATACCATCACTAGTGATATGCCCCAAATTCTTTACCTCAGACTAGATGAATCCACATTTACCCAAGTTTTCATACAACTGATGGTCTCTCAAGTACTGGAATACTTGGTGTAAATGGACCTCATGTTCCTCAATAGTCTTTAAATAAATCAATATGTCATCTAAGAATACAATGACACACTAGTTGAGGTACATATAAAATACTCCATTCATCAAATTCATTAACATTGATGATGCATTGGTCAACCCAAAGGGTACAACCCTAAACTCATAATGCCCATACTATCCATGAAAAGCTGTATGATGAATGTTAGCCTCCTAGATATGAAGCTAATGATACCCCAAATTAAGATCAATCTTTGAGAACACTTGTGCTTCCTTCATGTGATTGAACAAGTCATCAGCCTTTGATAAAGGATATCGGTTCTTCACTATTACCTTATTTAACTACCAGTAGTCAATGCAAAAGTATAATGATCCATCTTTCTTCTTCACACAGATGACTGGTACACCCCATGGGGATACACTAGGATGAATATGACTCTTGGCCAAAAATTCCTCCAACTGCAATTTGAGCTCACTCAACTCCTGAGTAGTAATGTGTTAAGGAGCTTGTGAAATTGGCTTCACTCCTGGTACAAGATCAATCCAGAAATCAATGTCATGTTGCAGTGGCATACTAGACATCTCCTTAGGAACACATCTGCATACTCATGAAGGAGTGTGTGATCATCAAGTGTCATTGTATGACTCTTAGCTTCCTTAAGATTACTGACAAAAGCAATAAAAAATAGACAACCCTTTCACACACTCCTCTTTAGCTAATTAGTTGAGATAATCCAAAGTGAGACTAGTCTTTGAACCCCTACAATTTCCACCCATCCACCTACATCATCAACAAATGATACTATCTTATAGTAGCAATCTATATTTTCTTTATGGGAAGCTAATCAATCCATGACCAAATTTTTTTTGTACAATCCTAAAGGTAGGATATGAAGATTCACTATGGTGGTGAAGGTACCCAAGTTTAAACTACAACCATAGACCAAGGAGTCTACAACCACTTTGGATCCTATGGCTAACTCAACCTGCCACCTATTGACCTGACATGCTACCACTAGCCCACATTGTTGAGCAAGAGATGGTGGAATAAATGAATCTAAAGCACTAGAGTCAAATAATACCGAAGAATAAATACGACACAACATACTTGTAGCCTTGACTACTATACCTTGATGCTTAGCTTAATAGTTGTCAACCACTGCAAAGACTTAATGGATCCTTCTTGCATCTCTCACAGTAGGCTCTAATCTAGCTTTACCCTTACTAGGTCCTATAGATGGTTTAATAGGACACCCAAAAAATTTATGGCTAGGTTGGCGACAAGAATAAAAGTTTCCTGTAAAGCTGGAACTTGTTCCATGACCACCCTAAGCAGCACTAGAATATGGTGCACTACCCCTACTAGAGTTTTGATGACCAATCTAAGGAGGGTGATCTTGCTAAGATTTCTACCCATGGCTTTGGTCTTGTCCCTTCCCTCTTGTGGTAACTAAACTCTATCTATCCTTTTGAAGGAAATGCTAGCATCATCGCTCGCTATGTTTACTACTACCTTGAGAAGGTGTTGATTGGGCTTAGCCCTTCTTAGAGGACTAAGTAAACTAAACATTCTACCCTAAATTTCATGCACTTTGGTTTTGATAACCTAATTGACCACTAAAATCCCTATCCATATTACTCTCAATAATTCTTTCCTTCTCCATGGCAAGTGCAAGTGTCTTCGGTTGGTGAGCATGGACATCCCTAATGATAGAGTCCCTAAGGCCCCTAACAAAATATTGAGTGAGGAGTACCTCATCATGGAAATAGCTTGAGTACTATCTTAACCCAAGAAACTACTTTTTATACTAATCTACTATCACAAAGCCTTGCTTAAGCTCATGGAATTCATCAATATGATCCTCACGATACTACGAAGAAAGGAATTTCTTCATGAACCTCCCCCTGAAGATCTCCCAAATGAGATCTGCCACATCAATATGAAGCTTCTTGCACTCCATATCCCACCAGATGGAACCATGTTCCCTCAACTATGTGATAGCACAATGGGCCTTCACATTTTTTTCATAAGGTAGTAAGGATAAGTAACACCCCATATCTAGTAACCAAGTCTCTGCCTTGATCCCTATTCCCTTACCATAAAATAGTGGTGGTTTAGACCTCTATAGTTTCCACATCATCTTAACCTGAGTGAAGTCATCATCATGATGACCATGGACCCTCCATTGGTGCCCTCTATCACCAGGTGGTGTACAAGAACATTCATTTTCTTGATCATGCTTCTCCTCTTCCTTGTGATCTGACATATGGAAATCACCATGATGAGATCCCTCTTCCCAACCACTACCTTGTTAGCATTCCCCCACATGAGGTCCTAAATGAGAAAGAATCTCTTGAAGCACCGACAACAATGCCCTAATGCCATTCTGATTATTGTTACCTTGTTCTCCCTCACCATCTTGTCATTCCTCCTCATGGTGTTCTTACTCTTGAAAAACTCATCAGTTACTACCCCAACCATTAGGTCTACATGTAGGAGACATCATTAAGGAATCATAGGATAAGCATTAGAAACATATATCATAATCATACAAGTTGAGAGTATTAACCAATAAGCTATCACAATATCAAACATATGGTAACAATACACACACTAAAAATGACAACTTAGTAGAAGCATAACATAGAGATCCCAATTTTCCAACCTAGCTTTGATATCAGATGTAATGCCCCACCCATAGTTCCTTGGAACAAGGATTCAATACAAGCCAAGATATTTTTTTAAAAACATGTATGGATGTACATGACACTCAACATACAAGGATCACAAAAATCACAACAAAAGACTTAACCACAATCCTAGCAACCAACAAATCTCCAAATGTGATTGCCAAATTGACACACACAAACATAGAAATGAAAAAAAAAGATGACAATAGAAAAAATATTCTTAGATTTGTCAAAGCATGCAAAATTAAGAAAACCCAAATTGTGCTTAAAACACCAAAAATTATCCCCCAAAGTTAGTGGAGATGCCCCTTGTTTTCATGTAAGGACAACAACTGATAGAATTTTGCTTGAGGAAGTAAAACAAGCCACATGATAAACTACCTTTTGTGCAAGGAAATGCACCAAAAAATGTGAGGAAATGCTTGGCCCAATAGCCAAAACATCAAAAAATTGTGTGGGGTTTCATGCAAGAAAGTGCCAAGAGCTACTTGAGAAAACCCAAAACACCACATGAAATTTTACACTCTTGTGTGAGAAAGTCCAATTTCATGCAAAGATCCAAACCAACAAACTAGAAAACAATAAGGTAAAAAGCTAGGAAATGAATTTCCTCCACACTGAGGAGTACCAAATCCATGAATTGAGGCATAGTCACTAGAACACTCAACTTCGAGATGCAAAATACAACAACCATCTCAAACATAGTAGTAAAAGAATATACTAAAAGAAACATTACATTGTACAGAAGCAACATCACAATGAACATGAATAACAAAACTCGCGCAGTTCCTCCCAACCATAATAGCATCATGAGACCTTGAAGGTCCTAGGCATCCCCTATGCATAACATCCCTAATTATCGACCAAATTTTCAGAGCTATCTTATGAGGACACCACTACTATAATGTACAACATCATAAGAATAAGGGAATCTAACATGTTAAAAGTAAAGCATTAGATATTCCAACCAAAACAAATCACATCATCTGCACATATGGTAAACACCATAATAAGTGAATGTGTTAAATAACCAACATCATCTAAACATGATATCCAATAATTCCAATGAAAGCATAAATCACAAGAAAGCGTACTCTAGAAATCAAAGTATCAAGTAAAAACATCTAGCAATAGTCACATTGGAACAATAGATTGTCTCTATACATCAGTGCCCAACAATGGTGAAGGCAGCTATGCCTCCCAACTACGTAAAACCTATAGGTACACTCCCACTGTGTTGATGGAGATAATGATTCAACCAAAAACTAACATAAAATAAATATCCATGGCTATCACTCACACCAATTAGTAATGATGACCAAAACCAAGATCATGCAACAACACAAGTACAACATGTATTGATTAGACACTCTATGGGTAACTATGTAGGGACTATGGTGGATAGTTGGTAACTTGGAATCACTCAAGTTGTATCACAAAGACAAGAATTCCCCTTAGTACACCCTCAAGAGGCTAATCTGCTAAAATAAATAATCGTTCCCCTTGGCACCACCCTTGGGAGGCTCACCATAATTTCTTATCTTATTTAATTTTCTATCAATTAATTAAGTGATCACTTATTATAAATCCTTAACACCAACTTGGGCTAGGACACCAAGGTTGTGAGAGAAGCCCCTCCACCAACCTTACCCTACATACCCATACTCGTCACACAATGAGTACCCTTAGGTATGCATATTCCCAACCCAACCCCAAATGAACATAACTCCACCAAAATACAAACAAAAGTTTGGGCCTCACAAATTACTTGAAAAATTCATGCGCACATGCTCATGTGTGGTGCAGTACCATCACGAAGATCAAACACAAGGGCTAGATGAGAACATAAGGAGAAATAACACTCAACCAAATAACAACTTGGGAGGATAGATATGACATGCATCCTAATGCAACATAAAAAGTTCAACAATGATCTGACAGACATCCTAGACATGATCCATGTCCACGATGAATAACATGCCAAGAAAACTCAAGAAAATTGGGTGGCACACAAATTAATGTAAAACCCCCAAAACTCAAAAACTTTGAAAATAAAACCCATTTGGTCTTTGGGAACAAAAGCCACAAAAATCCAATAAAATTTAGGTTCCAACATCGTATGAAAAAATGGCTAGCATAACAATGCAAAATCCCAAACCCTCATTTCAAAAATAGGGAAAACGTTCATACCCAACAAACTGAGTAGAACTAGCAAATAGAAATAGAGGAGTACACTAGTTCTCAACCTCCTAAGAAATAACTACAAAAAACATAACTAGAAATTGAGTTGAAACAAGAAAATGGGAGAGCCCTACCTAATAAAAAAAGGGGTTGAAACATGAAACAACACAATAAAATAAATAACTTGCAATAGCTGCCAAAAATCATGGCACAACAAGGTCTCCCCAAGTCAAATCCAACGAGACTGGCCTCGTGAAGATCCCATACCCATAGCTCCCACAAAAAATAGAAATGTGATTCTCTAGAAGAGGATTCTCAAAAAAGCTCTCAATTTTATAATTTTCATAAGTGAGAAGTGAGGAATTAATTTCCTCTTTCAATGCTTATTCACTTTTCAAGTGAATAATCAATTAGGGCAAATAACTAGACAACCTAGTTAAACCCTAAATTGATCCAAACAAAAATAGGCTATTCCTAGTAATAGGAATTCAGTTTTGGAAAAGCTACCAGAAATTAAATTCAATAAAATTTAAAGCTCAAAAACCCAAAATCACAAAAATTTCCTTAATAGCTTTCGTGACAATGGGAACTAGTAAATGCACAGGTACACTCATGGGTCTAGTCACATAATGCAAATGATTCTAGAATTAATCAAATCACTAGAAGGTTTAATTAAACAATTAAATAAGGATATGTCGACCATATAGGGGTGACATTGGTAATAATGGACAGTTGAATCACTATCTCTAGGTGCCACTGCCAGGAATATAAATCCCACACACTAAAACACATGATCAAGTATGATTGTATATAATAACATAGCTGAAGTAATAAATGCATTAAATACTTTATTTAACCATTTATTTAACTCTACTAAAATAATCCATTTACATCACTCACAATTGCATAAAGCATAAGGAAGCAAGAATGAGTAAATAACCATGGGATTAAATCCAACACAAATAACATAAATATAGATATGTCCAAATATTAGATAACCAAATATCATCATAAAACATACTGTCATCTCAAAATGGAATCAACATGAAAATATGATCAACCACACAACATAGTAGTCTAGCATCTATGATACTGAAATCAAAGTATATCATCATTGGAATTTACAAGTGGGAAGGTTTACTTCTGAGAGCGGGGGTGAATCAAAAGTAACTAAATTTAACCTTTTCAAAACCTTTTAGCTGAAATCATTCACATGCATCTAATTCATCTAAACATGAAAGTAAAGACATGCATGAAAATAGATAACACAAGATTTTGGTAACCCAGAAACCCTCCAAAATGAGAAGGTAAAACTGGGGTGGGGATGGCACCCACAAAGTATCACTATAGCAATATGTAACTATTTAAAGTTACAAAGTTTGACCACTTCCAATGGTCTGCCCTATGAAAGGCCTATCTTGTTAAAGACTTTACACCCTGTTAAAAGTGACCTAGTTAAAGGATTTACAAACACTCACTTGGAATGTTACCCTATTAAAGGATTTAGCACCTTGTTTAAAGGCTTACAACATTGCTATTAAACTATTAGATTGTGGTGATTGATCAGGAAAGTACTGTACATACTTCATAAATTCTTTGGACGAAGAATTTTTTTGGGCCGTGGTCGACGTTGTAGCTGACATATCACTGACATATGACCAACATGTTGTAACCCTAAAATAGGATAAAATACTTGTATAAAAGGGCTTAGGGTTAGGTACTTTCATTAAGTTATTATGCAAAATTGGTTCTTGCGGTGGTATTGAGCTGTAAGGGATTACAGATTGTAATTAGGTTATAATCACTGGATCATAATAATATCGAACTTGCTATTTGGTAGATGTAGCCCAAGGATTGGGTAAACCATGTTAAATCTTGGTGCCTTGTGTTCTTTTTTGTGTGATCTATTATTTTCTATTATTGGTTATATTTGCATGTAATTGTTATTTCTGTGTGTGGTTTAATCCTAACATAAACCAACCTATCATCATAGGATTTTCATTCCTAATATAATGGATATAGAGTATTAGAAAGTCTTGACTTGATGACTTGCAATCTTCAATTTCTGATTCTAGATCCTTGTTCTACTCTATTTGTTCTAAACCTTCCTTGATATGATATGTCTCTCCTCAAAATTTTAATACTCTATTCTTGATCAACTGAATTCTACAATTTTGTTCTACTTTTTCTAAGTCTTTACACCCCTCTGCACTTTGCTAGCACTCTCCCATAAACTCTTACTCATTCATATGAATAATGGGGTTTTTTCCTCCTTTTAAAGGCTTTGAAGACTTAGGGTTAGGTATGAATCTATGATCAAAATTCATTCTTCTTTTTTCGCTCAATTCTTTCACTTTTCCTATTGGTTGCATGTCTTCTCTATTTTTCTTATTGGTTGTATGCTGATTACATAGGTAATGCAAAAGATTCAATCTTATCTTCAAGATCCTTCAAGATTCATCCTCAGTTGACTTCAAAAATGTTTTACATCTGAGTTTGTGAAGGCACAAACTCATATGCTAATTCTATGTTACTCAACACTTACTAGTTGTTGATGCTCAACACATAGGAATTCTATCTCACTTGACTCCTATAGTAATTTTGTTTCACTCAGCATCTATACTTTTCTCGGTACCTATAGTAACTTGACATCACTTATTACTCAACACTTGTTACTTTCTTAGCAACTAAAGTTCACTCAACACTTGTTGAATCTCTGGCTCATCACATACTATAGCTCAACATCTATATTATACTTGACATCAACTTAGAAATTGGTTAAGTATGTTGACACTCAATTGTCAAAACCAATCTAAGACCAACAATTTCCCCCTTTGACATGAGTGGAAAAAAAACTTAACTTAAGCATTATGAGTCTAATTTCTATGAGTATACTACACATTTTATTTGGCATATGCACAAAACTTCAAAAGCTTGTTCAAATTTTTGAAGAAGACTATATAGCTCAAAAGCTTGTAACTCCCCCTAAGCTAATGTGCCATTCTGTAACCAAAATTTCCTGAAGTTGAGTTTGACTCATGCTGATGTTTTTGATACTCTTTGCCTTGTCTATACTCTGTATCTATTTTTTTTGTACTCCCCCTTTGTTTCTGCTCTATATCTACTCCCCCTTTCACACATCTTCTTGCAATTTTTGCATCCTTTTTTCTGTATCTCCTTATTACTTCCTCAAAATTGTGATTATCTCCCCCTTTTGGTATTTCTCCCTTTATTTACACATCCATTCTTATTATCTCCTATATTTATTATGTCTCCCTTTTTACATGAATATCTCCCCCTTTGGATATTCTTTATTACTTCCATCAAAAAAATGTATTATCTCCCCCATTCTTATTATATGTATAATGTTTATATCTCCCCCTTTTTGACACCTATGTCAAAGGGTCCTAAGAATGACTAGAATATTTAGCAAGAAATGTTTTATTTACCTCCATTATCATCTTCAGAGAAGCATCCCAATTTTCTAAGGTATTTTCCAGTGATTTGAGCTAGATGGTTGTCTCTGCTGCAAGATGTACAAGGCCTTCTAAGGTAGAAAGATTAGGGTCTTTCTTTAAAACATTTTCTGCATAGGCCACTTTCTTATGTAGTACTTCTAGATGTAGGGTAATAGAAAACTATATCTATATTAATTTTTCCTTAACATTGGCCTCTTCTACTATCAATATAGCTAATTCCTTCTAAGTGTGAAGCATTTTTGCAAAATGCTTTTCACTTTGAACTGGATATTTACATAGCTGTGTGCTAGATATCTTAAGATTCCTTTCCAAGCTCAGTATTTTTTGGCTAGTTTCTTGTGTGAAATATGATGAATCACACAATTTGGAGTACAATGAGAATATGTTCTCAAGTACTATTTTAATTTTCTCAACCTTTTTAGCTAGTTCAACCTATGATAGTGCTATCTCATTGGATATCTTCTCATTAACTTTCATTTGAAATTTCTTTTCAGACCATTCCAATAATTTGACATTAGTATCAAGGTCTTTGTTTTGTACTTGGTCCACCATGTTGGAAAATTTCTTCATGATGGGCTTTCTTTCATTAGGTACAAGTAAGCTAAATGCATCAAGGAATATGACTTTGATTTCTACTAGTGCTTTCTTTTGTCTATACTCATTTCTGAGTATCTCCTTCTTCTTCTTTCTCTCAAGTGACTCTTGCACTTCATTTATCTATGCCAGGTTCATTGTTTTAAAGTCATAACTTGGTATGACTATTTCTTCATCAAGTGCAGGGTCTCCATAGTGAAGTACCCTTGCTACCTTGGTGGAGCTCGAGCCTGGTGCTGAAACTTGTAGTGGTACTACATCAATGCTCGACTATTTGGTAAGAGTCCCTAAGGTAGGCAACTTTACTAGTGTCCATATTGCCTCTTGCTCTCTTTCCTTGGGGGTTTTGTCCTATTCCTTTTCTTTTTCTCTATTGAGTTGATCAATTATAATGATTTGAGGAGGTGCAACTTGGCTTTGTGCTATAGGAATATCTTTTCTTGTTTGCTCATTTGCTAACTCTTTGATAGTTGTTGTTGCTATTACCATGGGATCAACCTTAGCAATTATGTCTTGTGCTACTTGCACTTTTGTTTGATGATTTGTAGCTATGAGAGGTTGTGAAGATGATTCTTGTGTGTTCACCTTCTCCTTGGTAATTTCTGCTACAACTTTTTGCAACTCTTCTAGACTCACCAAAACAAGATTTGTGCATAAATGTGATTGCAATGTTGTTTGGTGAAGGACCTTTTTGAGATCCTCTATAGTTAGTGGATTGATGTTCTGACCTAAAGTGTTAGGAACATCCTTTATAGTTAAGATTTTTGTAGGTGATATATGTGGAGGACTTGGTGGTGGCAATTGGGTGTCTTGGACACTCTGTTATGGCTGTCGCTCCTTAGTTGTTGCCTCTTCACCTTTATGTGTCTCTTTCTCCACTGTTACCTCTTCTTTCTCTTTCTCTCCTTCCTCCTCTTTTTCATTTTCCTCTTCCTCTTCATCATTTGTTCCATCAAAGGGATCTTCTTGGCCTTCTTTTACAATTATCAACCCATAAATCAATTTCCACATTTGTGTGGATTTCTTTACAACATTCTCTATTTTATTCTATAAAATACTGAAGGCTCTATATTTGGGTGCAAATTTGCTCCCATGTTTCTTACTGTCCTTGCTTATTTGACCTTTAGTTAAGTTAGGCATCACACAAGACAATGTTGACTCCCTTATTTCATTTTCCATATTTAGGCAGTAATGCCATTTATTATCAATAATGGAGCTTAGCTCCTTAGGCATAGAATTGTCTAGTTCAAGTGGGGTAGTCTTGAACTTGGCCATCATAGTGTAGGTAAACTCTTCCACTATGTTCTATTCTTCTCTTGTCAATTTATTAAAATCAATTGTCTTTAAACCAGTTAAATCTACATTATCTCTAATGTTATTACAAACATTTTCCAAATTAGATTTAGTGGAATGTCTTACCATTCTGAATTGATCATTGTCAGATTCTATCTTTTCTTCGTTTGACTCTGGGGGTGCAACATATTTTCTTCTTTTCTTTTGTTTTGTAGGCCCTCCTTACTCTGTGGCTTTTTTCTTCCCCTATTACTTTTCCACTTGTGTTGTTGCCCTTGTGTCTACCCTTGTAGTTGGTTTGGCTAGGCTCGACTTTGTTGCTTTCTTCCTTCCTTTGGGCTATGCAACTGGCTATTTATGTGCCTTTCTCTTCTTAGGCTTTGTCTTTGGTGCTTCCTTCTCAGAACCTTCTTCTTCTATATCCTCACCCATGCATTGGGTTAACTCAAGTGTCTCTTTTCCTTGTTCTTCTTCATCATCTTTAGCTTCATCATCATCATCATGTTCTTCTTCTATAGTGCCTTCACCAAATTTGGCTTTGAGTTTCTTTACTAGTTTATCCTTTTTCTTTAGTGTGGAGGTAGTCTTCAACTCCATGTCCACCTTTGATCTCACCACATCATAAGTACCAAAATGTGGTGCACTCTTGTCCACTTTGTCTACTAATAATGTAGTTATTGCTACAAATGCCTCATCTATATTTATTTCATAGCCAAGAGGTCTTAGGCATCTAACTCTTGGTATGGCTACTTGTATGTAAGTATAATCAATATCTACAAGAAAGCATACACCATTTACATTCTTTTCTACCAATGAAACTGGTATTCTTAGCCTTTGCTTCATGGTCTTCATGAAATCTTCAAAATAACTAGTCATTAATGTCTCAAAATTAGTTCCGATTTGTTCTATATATTCATTTACTTGAGCTATTATAGACCTACTTGCTTTCTAGACAACTTTAGCAAAAGATGGGAATTCATTCTATACATAGAAAAATATGCAAATCAAAATTGCACCAAACTTGCACTGGACTCGTTTGGTTCTCCTTATTGCTACTAAGTTCTCATTGATTTATTGCAATTACAGTTCTGCAAGATCATAAGTGTGATCCTTTTTTATTAGTTTGTAACCAACAACCACTGCAATGCATGATACACTATTAAGTCTACTAGATTGGTAAAATTTGTGTGCAATAACCCTAACAAAAAAGTCAACAAGAGGGTCTTGGATAGTGTCTATTATCATTCCTCTCTTGTTCCATTTGGCACCAATATTCTTTTCAATTACTTCCTTGGAATCACTTCTAAGGGTCTTTGGCCAATCTAGGGTTGGATACCTTGTTACTCTATGTAAAATCCTTTTTGTTATTTTTACTAGACCATCTTCCAACCATAAACTTCCATCATGAATCCTGCTAAGCACTATCCTAATCTATTCAGTTTTAAAAACTGTGGGGAATTCTAGGGCATGTGTTAAACCCTTCTTCTCAACAATTTGATACTCTTCTTTCAATACTCCATTTTCACACAATCTCTCATATGCTTCCCTCATTTCCATGTCTCCTATAGCTCCAATTTTGTAGTTATAAAATCTTCTAACATCTTGGACCATAACTACTTTTGGAGGAATAACTGATAGTGCTCCGGCTGGGATGCTTTTATATGCCACTTCAGGGATTGGCCAAAAATTTGGTTGTTTCACTTCATTTGACACTAGTTGAACCTCAAATGGATCTTTCTCCTATAGTTTTCTAGAACTAGAGGCCATTTGTGCTAGCTAGGGTTTTGATCATGAAGAAATTTAAAACTACATGCTAATTACATGGGTAATGCAAAAGATTCAATTTTATCTTCAAGATCCTTCAAGATTCATCTCAAGTCGGCTTCAAAAATGGTTTACATTTGAGTTTGTGAAGGCACAAACTCTTATGCTGATTCTATATTACTCAACACTTACTAGTTGCTAATGTTTGACACATATAGGAATTTTGTCTCACTCGACTCCTGTAGTAATTCTATTTCACTTATCACTCGACACTTCTTACTTGCTCGACACCTGAAGTTCACTTGACACTTGTTGAATCTTTGGCTTGACACATACTATAGCTCAACATCTATATTATACTCGGCATCAACCTATAAATTGGTAAAGTGTGTTGACACTCAATTGTCAAAACCAATATGAGACCAACAAGCATTCAACCTCAAGTCATCTTAGATTCATAAATAATAACATGAGTACAAGAACCTCTAAAATAAAAAATAACCAAGGTAAAGACTATAAACATGAGAGGCACTAAAATTAATAGAGTGAAGAGGGTGTGTTGTTACATAATTAGACTATAATAACCTTGTATAAAGATTATGAAGATTTTCTCTTTGAAGAAGAATAGATGATTGGATTCAATATGCTTTCTAATTAGATTGAGACAATGGATTGAAACTAATTGATTATGGGTGATAAGGTTTCTTAATGTTTGACTATGCCTTAAAATGTACTAAACCTATTGAAGGATATGAAGATTTTTTGAGTCTCTAGGATCCCATATTATAGTTGGATTCATTCTCTTATCCTCACCATAGAGCCCCATTAAAATGAAACAGCTAGATATCCTATAGAATCAACTCTATGGATGGAAAATAATTCATATAAATTAGGCTATCAATACATTTTATAAAGAATGATGAAATCTTTATGACATCTTATTACTTCATTGCTTATTAAGATGGATAAAATATATTCATTAGACTATTCAAACTGGAATAGATGTCTACCTTGTAGCAACCAAATGTCCATTTGTCTATATATGTGCTACAAGTCCACTTGGTTATGAGTAGAAAGGATTTTGGTAGTTAATTTAAGATTCCTCACTTTTTAATTTAGGATTTGTTACATTTTATCAAAACATATGTCAAATTATACAAGCATCCATTACTTTGACTTCTTGTGTGATACAAACCAAAACAAACTTTCCATGAATCCAAAAGATAGTATAACAAAGATGGAGCTATATTATCTATAGATTGACCATATATTATCTCCAAAAATGGAATTATTTTTATCATGGACATATACATGAGCACACATTAAAGTCATTATCATAGAAGAAAATGAAGATTATAATAATGAGAAGAGCTTCTTCAATATTGGCAAAAAAAATAAATGATAAAATTGAATGCATAACAAATACATAAAGGGAAGCATGAGGTTTCAAGATTTAAGATCTCAACTTGGAAACGCCACCTTTAGATTATAAACTTTGTTTAAAGTTCTCTCTTTTCTTCAATGATATTGATGTCCTAAATAGTTAGAAAATGATATCAACAATCAATCCAAAGCCTTGGATAGTAATCAATATCTTGACAAAAATAACTAAACTCTTACATTTTGAATAAAGATCTCTTCTTTAAGAATACAAAATCTGTAAATATCAAATGTTGAACACCAGTTCATATCACTAAAAAAAAAAGGTCACAATAAAGGGGAAATTAGAAGGAGAATGAGAAGATGAATGAAGAAACCTATTTCTATATTGGAGGTTGTAACAACCACTGATGTAGTCTTTCTTAAGTCACATTTTTCTTTAAAAACCAAGGAAACCCCTTCAAACACAAGAGCTAAAACACCACCAAATTGTTGATTGATCTTTAACACTGGAGCAAAATCATTTGAACCAATAGGAATTCCAAACTTCAATTCATGCAATCACAACATTTACAACAGAAACAATCCCAAAATTTGTCTACCAAACACATATTTTCCCAAAAATTACCGCCGAATGCATATATCACTAGATGAGGCAACATTTAAAAAATATAATGGTACATGTAGGTTTTTTTAAATTTTACTAATATGCTACTATATAGTTTTGTTGTAGAAATATAATCATTTTATTCATTTTTTTAATCAACTCCATTTTTTTGAGTTTTTTTTTTTAACTTACAATTTGTCTTTTTATTTTTTAATATTTTATTTTCTTACTTGTTTGTGGATAAAAATGCACACACACACAGACACACACACACACACACACACACACACACACACACACACACACACACACACACACAACAAAAATGCAAAAATTAATCATTTGATAGTATGATCTATGTGTTGGAAATATAAGAGGAGTAACTGAGAGGGGAGGGGTGAATAAGTTACCTCTAAAATAAATCCCAAATCCCTTAGATGTCAGTACAAAACATAAACTCTACTAAAATTACTATAGCTTGGTAAATACACAGGCACTTGGTTAATACTGATAATATGTTGTAACTCGATAACCACTGAAATAACAACTGTAACTCAACAAATTCTTAACATAAAAATCTTAGGATATTATTTGTAATTAACCTTAATTAACTTAGTTGCATACACATGAAATAAATAGCATGAACACAAGAGAAACCAAGATTTAATGTGGAAACTCAATTTGGGAAAATCTACCTAGTAAATGATTTTCACTCTTCTAAAGTGAGCCCTATTAGGAGCCAACCCTATTAAAGGTTACACAACACACTATTAAGTGTGGCCTGTTAGAGGATTTGATCACCATGTTAGGAGTGACCTTGTTAGAGGTCTTTAGACACTTCAATGTAGAAATGCCACCTTGTTAGACAATTTACAAATAGCTATTAAGCCAACTTTATTAAGATATCTAGATCACTACTAAAATGGTTAGAGAGTAGCAATGAGATGACTTGATTTCTAATGCAATTGTAGTGCTGATTTTAGATCCCAATTCTGGCTCTAATACTTGATCCTTCCTAATCAAATGTATCTTTGCAACTCCTCAAGGATATCCTTCTTATCCTTCTAATTCTTTTCCATTAACCATCTTCCATTCTTCCATACACTCACACATTCAATTCATAACTTGACCTTATACTTATATCATAAACATTGTCAAGTTAGCTTGAATACATCTTAGAATAATTAATATTCATCTCCTTAGTTAGTTAGAACCAACAAACAAATTGAATAAACTCAATATGCCAAAATAAGAAAATCCTTCATTAGCTAACCTTGTTCGACAAACACTAACTCAAAAATGATTTTCCCATGTTAACCAAGTGAACTCAGTTAACATTGCATCTTTGCTAACTTCCTTTGATAATTGATTGAGCTTGGTTAACACTAGTTCCATCCAACTTTCCTCTATTACTTGAGTGAGCTTGGTTAACACTCAACTTCTACTAACTTCTCTTTGATGCCTGAGTGAACTTGGTAGTCACTACCTTTTGAACTTGGCAAACATTGGAATGTTCAACAAACACAGGAAATTGTCTTCATTTCTTGAGTGAGCTTGACATACATTGATTGGTATAGATATGACATTTTGTGTAACATAAAAGACAATATAGAATTGGTCATTTGTTTTCAAAAATATCCCTATTTGGCATTGATGGCAACACAACAAGTCATAATATAATAAAATTTTAAAGTAAAATATTTGTAAGGATAATAACTTTAGTTTCATTTTGATTCTCATCCATTAGAACTCCCTCTATTAGTATGAACTCTCTCTACCTTTACTTTCTCCCTCTATCAATAAACTCTATCTTCAACATCTTCTGATAGTAAACTTTCCCTATTTGATACCAGACCAAGTTCTTCCACTCTAACATCTTCAAAAAAAAATTGTGAAATGCAAGATCTCCCTCTTTAGAAAATTTCCATGATATGAATCACAAAAAAACTCTCCCTCTTTGACATCATATGCCAAATACAATATTCAGTGAATATCAATGTACCTCATGTATAAAGTCATATGCAATCTTCCCTTGCAATACTACATCAACTTGACCAATCTTCAACATGCACTGGTTGATGCATCACTAAACTTTATTTAGTGAGCTTCAAAGAGGGGAATAATCCCTAACTTACCTCTTAGATAAAAAATTGTATCCTTAGGTAATGACTTAGTGTATATGTCTACAATTTGTTCTTTAGTATTCACATATTCCAATCTCACCTCTTTATCTTGCACCAATTCTCTTAGAAAATGATAATTTATTGCAATGTGCTTGGTCTTGGTATGCATCACAGGATTCTTTGATGTATTGATTCCACTGGTGTTATCACAGAAGATAACCACTGGATTCTTGATCTCTATCTTCATACCTACCAATAGTTTCTTGAACCAAACAACATTGGAAATATTAAATACTATTGCAACATACTCTGCTTCTACTGTAGACTAAGAAATGCAATTCTTCTTCTTACTTTCCCAAGACACTAGTCTTTTACCAAGAAAGAATGCTCCACCAATTAGTGATCTTTCTGTCATCAACACTTCCTGCCCAATCAACATTAGTGAAGGCTTTTAAATCTAATGGGCCTCCTTTCTTTTACCATAATTCATAGTCCTCAATACCCTTCAGATACCTCATGATTCTCTTGATTTCCATCATATGATTTTCTTTAGGATTTGTTGAGAATATTGCCACCATACTAACTGCTAATATAATATTAGGCCTTGTATCCACTACATATTGTAGTTTTTCAATCATTGATCTATATGTGGTCTGATCTACTTCCTTGGAAT
This sequence comes from Cupressus sempervirens, assembly GCA_028749045.1. Classification (NCBI taxonomy): domain Eukaryota; kingdom Viridiplantae; phylum Streptophyta; class Pinopsida; order Cupressales; family Cupressaceae; genus Cupressus; species Cupressus sempervirens. Next base: position 557,370,187 of record CM053789.1, on the reverse strand, counting down.
CATCATTTTTTGGAAAGCTTATGTATAGTAGACATAGGTATTCCAAATAGTCTTGAATCTTCCATTCCAAACTTCTTTAGTCCTTGATATATTTAGATTGAGTAATGTAGATACAATCTTTCTTCTATTAAATCTGTAATCCAATAAAGAATTTTATCTCTCCAAAGATGGACATCTAAAATTCCTTACTCATTTCCTCTAAAAAATATTTGCAGAAGTCATCATTTTTAGTAAACAAGTGTCATTGACAAAGATTTTTGCCAACACAATCTTCTTGTTTGGTCCTTCTTTGATATATAGGTTGTTGTTATCATTTATTCTTTGAAAACTGGGAGCTTTCTTGAGACCATACAATGCCTTGTGTAGTTTACAAGCCATATCCTTTTTTATAAGATCTATAAAACCTCTAGGTTGTTCTATGTAAACTTCCTCTTCAAGAATTTCATTCAAGAATGCAAATTTCACATCTATTTGATAAACCTTAAATCCTTTAAATGCAACATAAGCAAGTAAAGTCCTAACACCTTCTAATCTTGCAATAGGAGAAAAAATTTCACCATAATCAATACCTTCTTCTTGAGAATAACCTTTACATACTAACCTTTCTTTATTTCTAGAAACTTCTTCATCTTCATTAAACTTATTTTTGAAAACCCACTTTGTGCCAATTACATTTTTATCCTTGGGTCTACGAACAAGAGTCTAATTCATATCTTTCCAAACATAGGTACTTTGGATATAGAACTTGTTCCACTAGCCTCATTATGATCTTTTGTATCAAGCTTGAGTCCCACTATCTATGACTTGGGTCCTTCAAACTCAATTTTCTTTGGTTGCAACTCAGTAGCTTTTGACTACAACTTAGCCCCTTTAGACCATGACTTAGGTTGCACTAGCTACAACTCGGGTGCTTCTAGATATTTTGGGGACTTGAGAGGAGAAGTATATTGACTTCCTATTAGATTAGGCAATGTATCAGGTTCGAAGTAAATAAACTTTCTGTAATGCTCAGGTTCTTTGCTACTCTCTTCTTCACTCTTTTTTGCAAACTCATCAATCCTCACATGTGCACTTTATATGATCTTATGAGTAGAAAAATTCAAAAATTTATATGCTTTACTTCTGCTAGAGTATCCTAGGAACATGCCTTCATCACCTTTGACATCAAATTTACCTTTCCTAGTCTCTTTCAGAATATAACATTTGCTACCAAATACTTTCAAGTAACTCATATTAGGTTTGTAGCCATGCCATAGTTTATAAGGAGTTTTATTTGAGTCTTTCTTTAGCTATAATCTATTCAAGGTATGCACTATAGTACTGATTTCTTCCTTCTTGTATTTGATTGCAATATTTGTTATAATCATCAAAGTTCTTGAACAATCCATGATGGATCTATTCCTTCTTTCAAATATACCATTTTGCTATGGTGTACCAATGGCTGATACTTGTCTGTTGGTTCTTCTTTTAGTGAAAAATTTATTAAATTCATTAGAAATGAATTCACCACCTCTATCTAATCTCAAACACTTTAGCTTCTTTCCTGTTTCCTTTTCTACTCTTCCCAGATACTGCTTAAACTTTTGAAAAGCTTTAGACTTATCTTTTAGATACATTATAATCATCATTATAGAATAATCATCAACAAAAAGAATAAAGTACTTATCTCCACTGTAGCTCTCAATTCCAATAGGTCCACATAAGTCAGTATGAACTAACTCCAAGACTTCTTTAGAATGATAGTTCTTTCTTTTGAAACTTGTCTTTCCCATCTTACCAATTTGACAATTTTTGCATAGGCCCGTATTAGGTTTTCTTAAACTAGGAATACCTCTCACTACATAACCTTTTATACCATAAACAACTTTCTTCTACTTGAGCAATTAAACTTGATCTTTCACTAAGATCTATGTAAAATAAGTTACTTTTTGTTTGGTTATCAGACCCAACTAGATTTCCTTTTCTATCTAGTAGCTTGGCCTTTCCATTCATTAATTCTACCTTGAATCCAATGTTAATCAACTATGCCACACTCAATAAATTGTTCTTTCATCCTTCAACCCAATAAACATTATCACATCTAAGTTCATTGGTTAGTGAGATACAACCTTTTCCCTTTATGAAACATGGTCCATTGTTTCCAAATCTTACACTTCTAGCATCATAATGTAGCAACCTTTAAAATTTTGTCTTATCAATAGTCATATGATGTGAGAAACCACTATTAATAATCCATGTGTCATTTTTGCTAACATGAGAGTTAAGCTCCATTTTATCTCCTTCATGATTAGATTCATCTTTTACAACAATATAGACCATTTCATCATCATCAATACTATCTGAATCTTTAGTCATAAAATAAGACTTCTTACCTTTTTTCTTTATAGTCCTTGAAATCCTTCTTGCCTTTTTACTTTTTATGTTTCTTTTCATATTTTTCTTCTCTATTTGGACACCTTGTAGCAATGTAACCAACTTCTTCACAAGAAAAGCAAATTAAAGAAATTTTTCCTTTGTACTTTCCTTTGCCTCTGGGATACCTTCTTGCAAACAATACTTCAATGGCTTCTAGATCACTATTAGAACTATCTTCCTCTTCACTTTTAGATTTTTTTCTTTTAGAATTTTTATCTTTCTTCTTGAGTGATAACTTGTCTTCAAATGTAGACTCACAATTGCTAGAACTTGGAGTATAATTATCATAGTTATCTAGCTCAAATGCAGTCAATCTTCCAATTAAAGCATTCAGAGTTATCTTGTTATTTGGATCACATATCATCTCTTGAATAGAAGATACTCTAATTGCATAGATAGGAAGAAGCATTCTGAGTACTTTTCTTACCATTGTCACATCTTCAATTATCCCTCCAAAGGCTTTGATTGCATTGACACTAGCCTTGATTTTGTCAACATATTTTATAATGTTTTTAACATTTTCATCCTCTTTCATCTTCATTTAATCAAACTAGCTTCTCAAGATTTCTTCTTTGGATTTTTTCACATTATCATCACCTCCATAGATATCCTTCAATTTGGACCACATGTCATGAGCAGTAGCACAACCTTTGAACTCATCAAATTTAGCATAGTGAAGAGCTAATGCAATTTCAATCATCATAATGTTATGATTTTTCTTTTCAGCAATCTCCTCCATAGTCAATGTTCCACTAGGATCCTCGTAAGAATTTTCCAAATATTTCAAACCTGAATCACTAATGATTGCTAGGTGCAACTTCATAATTTCCTTTCATGCCTCAAATTTATCTTTGTTTAGCTTGGGAATCTCTCTTTTGTAAGACATCTCGATCTTTTAGCTTAGGTCCTTGAAACCTTTTCTACAAGCACCAAATGCTCTAATACCAATTTTTGGACATATAAGAGGAGTAACTAAGAGGGTAAGGGTGAATTATTTACCACTAAAATAAATCCTAGATCCCTTAGATGTCAGCATAGAACACAAACTCTACTAAAATTATTGTAACTCAATAAAAACACATGCACTCGATTAATACTAATAATATGTTGTAACTTGGTAACCACAAAAATAACAACTATAACTCAAAAAATTCTTAACATGCAAATCTTAGGATATTATCAATGATTAACCTTAATTAACTTGTAGTTTCCAACATTATTGTGGGAAACCCTTTTACATGAGGTGAGGGGGCATCAAGTGTGGGACAGGGTATTGACTAATGAGTTAGGACCTTTAGGAAGATATTTCTTCACCTATTTTTTAATTTATGATAGACCCATGGAAATGTATTGAACATACACATGATGGTAGTCTTCATATGATTTTTACTATGAAATCTCCCAATGGTTTGTATTTGCAAGGTTGCTTTGTCTCATGTCTAATTTTTTGAAGATGTGTATTTCTGCCACAAATTGGTTTTAAAACACTACATTGTTTTTACCAATGGAAAACACTCTGCTACAAAAGTCAAACTTTCATAAAATGATAAAAAAAATTGAGTCAAAACATAGGTATTTTAGGTACAAAGTCACAAAATACTGTCTCTGTTGAACTTCTACCATACTTCATTTTTGAGAAGTATTTTAGGATACTTCTATAACCTAAAAAATATCACACTTTCATATAAACTATATCGCATAGTTATATTGCATTCTATCATACTTGCTTTGACAAACTATCCCACTATCATGTTCTATTGCACTAGTATTTGGTAAACTATCATGCGATATTATTTTCTAAACTTCTATCACCTGGTCTTTTGAAATTTGTATCCTAAGTCTATCACTTTCAAAATTTAAACTTTGACTATATTCAAACTAAATAGGGGTGTCTACACTTGGTCCTATTATATCCCAAAATTACATGTCTAGATATATTCTAGATTGAAGAAGATTAGCTTAACTCCTTGGATGAAAACTTGATTTCATAGATTGTTCACTTGTCAAAACTCTCTTATCCCACTTCTTTAGCTATTTTATAGTGGACTTCTTGTCTAGCTCCCAACTTAAGTCACTAGTGTCATAAGTTTCTTGGACACTTTTGACAAGCTATTACCATTGCTATATTTCTTGACAAATGAACATCTTGACTTTACAAGTTTTAATTCTGATTTATTTGTGTTGTCTTATTAATCTAATAATTTTCTATTACACATCAGTTACAACGAGGCTACAATTTGGTCTAGGTATCCATCGTTTATTTAGTTTAAAATAATTGGCTTCTCCAAATAAGTGTTCACACATGCAAAACTTTGAAGGAGAACCTATTTTTGGCAAGGTTGAGGAAGACAAGTCTACCACTTGGTATGACCCTATTACTCACTTTGATAGCTCCTTTAATACCTATCTTGATACTCCTAGAGCTGAAACCAATGTGTCTTTCATCATGAATCAAGAAGAGAGACTCTGCCTTTTAGATGAGTTCTTCGATATTAGGAGAGAGGACATTAAAATAGGGAAAAGGGTTTCTCAAGATGAATAAGCTAGGCACATAGCCTCTAGGATAGCTACACATTCTCAAGAAGAAAATTATATTCATAACAAAAGCACTCAAGGCTTTGGGAACACTTACACATATAGATTTGAGAATCAAAATGCTAATGTGTCCTTTAGCAAACCCTTTGCAAATCATACACACTTTGGAAACAATGGAAATAATACCTCTCCAAGAACTCCAACATCACTTGTTGAGGGATATGCATCCCCGCCTAGATTCTCTCAACCTTTACATCATGAAAGTGAAGTAGATAATGAAGTTACTAGTGAAGACCTCATTAAGTTCCTACAAGACGAACACCTACAAAGGCTCATGCTCAAGGAACTAGGACAAATGATGTTCAATACTTTGTATATATGAAAAATAGAGGTTGGAGGATACCCCATGACTTTGATGTCCAATGAATCATTCAAAAAAAAAAATCAAATGAAAGTGAGATCTTGAAAAAGAAAGTCCAAGAGATTAAAAAATCAAGTTATGTGCATGCAAATGGAAAAAGGAAAACCTAAGATATCATTTATTGAGGTCATATGTGCTCTTCCCTTTGATAAAAGTCTTTAAATGATGCCATTTACAAAGGGATATGGAGGTTCCAAAATATGATAAATATGATGGAAATGGTGACCCAAATGATCATGTCAGACAATTTTATACACTTAACATGGACTTTGTGCAAGAAGACACATATCTCATGAGGCTCTTTCCAAGGAGTTTACATGGAGAAGCCATGGAATGATTCACTAAGATCTCCCCACCTCTAAAATATTTTGATGACCTTGTGAAATAATTTATTCAATACTATTCTTACAACATACAACATCTCATCACCATGCTAGATCTATGCAACATTAAACAAAAGCAATAGGATTATTTTGTTATCTACTTAGAAATATGGAGGAGATTATATGCTAGATATCCATGCCAAATCCTTGAGAATGAGAAGATTGATATCTTTGTTAACACTCTTATGCTAGAGCTATACTATGAACTTAGAACGAAAGTGTTAACTATATTCAATGATATTATTGAGAGCACTCACTGCATTGAGGATGTTGTTATTAAGAAGGGTGAAATAGTGTTAAACAAGGACAAAAATGAAAATGGTAGTGGAAAGGATGAAAAAAGTCTTGGAATAAAAAATAATGTTGTCAATGATGTGGTTGTAGATGTTCCTAAGAAAAAATAACCTTCTTTTCACTTCATTAATGCTATTGTCTCTACTAAGAAACAAAAGGAAACAAGATCTAAAGACTCCAAAAAATCTCAAATGTGTGACAAACCTAGGATCACCAAGTTCTCTAAACTTGGGCATAACTTTACTCCATTAGTAGATTCATATGATGTGGTCTTGAAGATATTTCTTTCTAATAAGATCATAATTATGCCTAATAATTCAAGGCCCTATGACTCTAGTGTCATACATTCTTGGTGGAGATACAATCATTATTAAAATTACCATAAAAATAAGGGTAATACTATGGATAATTGTCTTAAACTAAAGGATGTGATACAAGATCTCATCAATGGGGGAAATCTTATCAATGATGGGTTGGTTAAGAATTATGATCATAAAGCTTTCAAGGACCCTATCCTACATTATAAACAAGGGGAAATTCAAAATTAAATAGAAAGGGTAATGACGCTAGGGTAAATTATGCATTACCAACAATGAAAATTTCATAAGCATGCTTGAACCTATTGAGAAGAGTGCTTACATGATGAGGCCTAAATTTGATGAAGATCCTAACTATGACACAGATGATGAAAGTCATAAGGTAATCTTGAGGATTTATGATCCCTCTCAAAGCTTTGATAACAATAGACCTATGGTTTTCTTAGGGTAGCAGATGTATCTCCTTCTTATGATGAGACACTAAACATTTTTACTAAGGGGTAGACCAATATCTTCCTTAAAGTGGTGAATAACTCTAAACAAGCTTCATCCTCTAAGAAAAATACTACTTCCACTATATTCAATTATGATATTGTGAGTCAATTGTAATGAAACCTTGCTCAAACTATCTTTGAGTTGTTAGATTTGTCATGTTTGTACAAGGAGATCTTAAAAAAATCCTTATGCAAAGTTTGTGTTCCTACAAATATTGATGCAAATAAGTTTTAAGATATGGTAAAACATATATCCTCATCATATTACCTTACATTCTCTGAAGAAGATGACAAATCTCTTAGTCACCTACACAATCTTTAAGTACATTTTGAGGTTCAAATCTATCATACTTGACTTATACGAGTATTGATAAACAATGGTACATGGTTGAACATTATTTATTTTAGTGTTGTTCAATAGTTGGGGTTATCTAAATTTTCTATTGATCCTAAGCACAAAATTATTATATAATTTTGTGACAAGGTTGAACGTTCTTCCAAGGGTCTTATCATGTTGTCTATTTGAGTTAGTCCTATGAAGAAGGATGAGATATTTCAAGTCCTTGACATTCCACTTGTGTACAATGTTTTTATAGGATGACCATGGATTAATGATATGCATGTTGTACAATCAACCTTTCATTAATAAATAAAATACATCTTCAATGGTATTGAATTATCCAAGGGGTAATTCTATCTCCATAAACATGCTTACTACCATAGAATCACTAGTTCCAAAAAATAGAACTACTAATGAAGTTAAATCCTCACTTTTTCCTTGTGGAAAGAAGTTAAAAATGATGAGCATTGATATGGGGGAATATACTTTAGACTCTATTGTTGTGTTTCCCATTTCTCTACCATCTTATGGAAGAAAATCTAATATAATGAAGTCCACATCCTCATCCATGACCATCTATTGTAAATTTGTTTAATCGTTGGTTTTGTTAGAAGATGAAAATGAACATTATCAAATTTCCACAATCCATTTGTATATAACTTGTCTTCTAGATTTGATTGTGTGTGATTTTTTACCATCAATGTTTTGGATCATACTAGATGATCCATCATCAAGATGAGAAAGTGCAGGAGTAGAGATATTGGAGACTGGGCCTTCCTCAAGAGATTATAAGAACAACAAGGGAGAGCACATAAATTCATGCACTGAACAAAAATAGTACAAACTAATGAAATAAATGAGACAAGAAGGAAAAAGGGGGATAAAAGAATTTAAAATTATAAAAATAAATAAAAGGTGATAAAAATAAAATAGAACAAAAGAACATCCAAACCTAAGAAAACCTTAACAATAAGTACTAAGAGCAAGGAAAAACAAATAAAACAAAAGTAAGCTATATATATATATATATATATATATATATATTGCCATACACTATGATATATAACTACATATTGTACTATTATATAGTAAATCCAATTACCCATATTAATATGCAACCTAAAAGAGCAAATATATATAGACTTACAAGAACTAATCCAGATATGTGTATACATATGCTAACATATGTTTATGGGCATGTTAACCTCTTCAAGGCACCCAAAAATGATGTACTTGGTAGTCTGCAAAGCTATTTCCAAGATTGATCATTGACTTTAATTGAGCCTACACAACCTATCAAAATTTTGTATAGAGGAGTCTCCTAAGATCATACATTTAGCTTAGTCACTATGAGCTAAAGAAAAGGCACAGTTCGCTCAATTCTTCCAAGAAAATAAAATAAATTTTTCTTGGACATATACCCATATGCCTGGTCTTGGTATAGATCTCATTTACATGCATCATCTTTCCATAGCTCCTGGTGTCAAACCTATCAAAAAGAAACTAAGAATAATGCATCCACATATTACTTGCTAGTGAAAGTTGAACTTGAAAGACTCCTAAGTGCAAAATTGATTAGAGATATAGAGTATGATAAATGGATATCCAACATTCTACGTATTTTAAAGCATGATAAGTTCATTCGAGTATGTATAGACTTCCAATATTTAAACAAGGCTTTGTCTAAGGATGACTTTACACTTCCAAAAATTGACATGATAGTGGATATGACTATGGGTTATAAAATTTACTCCTTAATGGAAGGATTCTTGATATATAATTAGATAAAAATAGCTCTTTAATATCAAGAGAAGACAACTTTCACTTGCACTTGTGGTACTTTTCATTGAAATGCTATGCCTTTTGGTCTAAAAAATGTTGGTATTGCCTTTCAAAGAGCTATGAAAAATATCTTTTGTGACATGATGCATAAAAATATGGAAAAAAATGTTGATGACACCCTAGATAAGTTAAAACAAAGAAGCACTCACTTAGATGACTTGAGTTTGATATTGGACCGCATGGAACAATTTCAACTTATGCTGAATCCTAAGAAGTTTTCTTTTGGTGTCACTTCCAACAAAATATTAGGATATATCATATCCTCCAAGGGAATTGAATTTGATCCAAAAAAATTCTAAGCTATAATGGAAATGCCACCTCCCAAAAACAGAAGTCAATTGAGAAGTCTTCAATGATGTGTACAATCTATAAGGAGGTTCATCTCTCAACTAGTTGATAAGTCTCAACCTTTCAATAAGAATAAACATAAGGGATATTCATGTGTGTGGAATGATGAATGTGAAAAGAGCCTTACTCAAATCAAAGAATATTTGGCTAAACCACCTATTCTCATGCTTGTTATTCCTAGGAAGCCCTTAATACTATAATCTTAGACACAAACAATTCCCTAGGGGAATTACTAGCAAAACACAATGAGAATGGAAAGGAATGAGCCATATACTATATTGGCAGAATATTGGTTACTTATGAGATCAATTTTAATAACACTGAGAAATCTTTCCTTGTCATCATATGTTCCCCTCAAAAGATGTGACATTACATGCTTGCTCATACTACCCACTTAGTGGAAAAAATTGATCCTCATAAGTACCTTCTAAGTAATGTTGCGCTTATAGGTAGACTTTCTAAGTGTATGATGATTCTATCTAAATTTGAAATTTAGTATGTCGAATGTAAAGCCATCAAGAGACAAGCTATTGTGGATTATCTTGTTGATTTTCCACTCCAAGATAATGTCCCTATGCAAATATATTTTCTAGATTCATCAATAATGTGTGTCCAATACATAACTTGGAAAATGTTCTTTGATGGATCTCACACTCAAATGGTGTTGGGGTTGGTGTTGGTATTATATTCATTACACCTAATGGATACACAATCCATAAGTCATATAAATTGTTGTTTCCATGCACAGATAATATAACATAATATGAGGCTTTTACTAAAGGTATCAAGTTGGATATAGAATGGAGGATAACTTAGCTACATATTTATGGAGACTCACAACTTGTCATAAATTAGATTAACAATGACTATCAAACCAAGGATGACAAGTTGGTTCTATATAAGAAATTAGTTGATTCTCTAAGGAGCTACTTTACCTTTGTCATATTTCAAAAAATTCCTAGGGATGAAAATAAGGTTGTAGATGTTATGGCTACTTTTTAGAAAGGTTAGGGTTTCTATTGCACCAAAAGAACAACCTATCAAAGCTTGATACAACCAATATTCTTATAGAACCATAGGAGGTAGTTAAGCCATGTTTTGAATCCTATGGGGGACTTTGGTCTACTGCTAACAATCCCCCTCCCAACATCACTCATTATGACCTACAACATTCAAACCTATGGCCAATCTCAGATACAAATTGTTAGAAAGGTCAAGGTTGTCATTGCACCAAAAGATTGACTTGTCAATGCCTAGTACAACCAATAGTCTTATAGAACCATAGGAGGCGGTTAAGCCATGTCACAAATCCTATGAGGGATTTTTTCCCACCACCAACAAAATTTTTTCATCTATGTTATAGTTACAAGAACATGACTCTCAGTTTGAATTCCTAGTGGAGGAGCTACATTTCCTTGCCTATGAACCCCCTGACAACTGAATCATTTGTAATGTCATTGATTATGATGCTTCTTTCTATGCTACTATTTTCTCTTACCTTTGTGACCAACTTATCCCTAATAATATCACTTGTAACAAAAAATATCAACTCATCTACAAAAATTCCTATTATACCCTTGTCTCTAGTGACTTGTATACGAAGGGTCTAGATGGAATATTCCTTGGGTTTTGTTAGTGTTGTTCAACTATTGAATAAAAAAGGCTCAATACCAAGATAATAATACTCATAAATCTAAGGATTAACTATGTCCTATTAATAATTATACTTTCATATTATCTGGAACCAACTTCAACAAAACTAGGATTGGCTTTCTACTCTTTAGGTTCTGCAAAACCAAGGTGGGTATACCTAAGGGATAATTCAGAATGATTTTTGTTGTATGAGAATTTTATTATTTTCATCCTTGTTCTCATCTTATATCTTTGACATATAGATAGGTTATCCATTTCTTGTCACTTTTAGATGATATGTATCCCTTATAACCAGATTTGGTCACAATTCTTCTCAGATTTGCAAGTATTTCTATCTATAGAAGCTAACTAAAGCTAAAATATTACATGCAAACAAGTGCTGACCATCTTTGAAACTCTTCAAATAGTAAAATAGAGGTGATTTTTATTTTAGACTTGATTCTTATTCATGATCTACCTATCTACAGAATGGATTAATTAGATTAGTGCCTATTCCATTGGGATTCAGAGTCTACTCCAATTTATAGATTTGATTTGTTGCATTACAAAAATATTATCAACAATTCTTACTAGAATTCATTCTTACAAACATCCTTTCTATTACCATAGAAATACCATAAAATTCACTAAATCCTTTACTTAATTCGTTGAATTAATAACAATAATGAATTGACATACAATCTAAGAGAATTTCTAGAAAAGCTGTAATCACACAATATTAGAATAACTAGGTAATAAAAAAGCAGACAAAATTCAACAAGAACGTATATGGGGGCAACTCAATTTTGTATTTAATTTTTCTTGAAAATTGTATACAATTTTAGTAAAACTTAGAATGACTCTAAAAAGACACAAGGATTATATGATATCAATGTATTCTTAGAGAAATTTATAGAGGAGATACATCATGATGTTTGTTACCATAACTAGACCAAACTATACTCAATATAGACTCAAATTGTATTAGAAATCAAATAATTTATCTAGCCTTGGAATCTCACTTATAAATTGTGAGATGCAAAAAGCTTCAGGAGTAGAGAATTGAAAGGTGTCCTTTTACAAAAGATATTTACATTTTTCTTAATAGGAAAAGACAAAAATTTATGTAACAAAAAAGTTTTACATCATAATATTCTCTTGGTAGGCCCCTCTTCTGTTACATCTTTAAATGACACAAACCCATGATTGGCCTTTATTCACTCTAAATCCTCAGCATATGTAGCTATCAAACTTGAAAGTGATGTGTCAGGCTATGATTCTTGCAACTTCACCTCTACTCTAGCATTTCAACTCATATCATCATGTACTATGAAGGTGCTAGTTACATTTGGTTTCATTTCTACCACATCATCCAACTAATCCATTGTATCTTTCAAATGAGATGATTGCCCTTCTTTTTCTTCTTCTTTCCTAGGTATTGGTGGAAGTGACTCGATGATCTATATTTCATCTTCATGTGTTTCATCATCATCACTTTTAGCTTCTTCCAGTTGTTCATTAGAAGCAATATCTACCATCCACTTGTCAAAAAGTGTGCCATCTAGCCAATCAAATTGTAGAATATCCTATTGCTTCTTGAAAATAGATTCACCCTCTTTGTTAATATCAATAAAATCTTGTTTCAAAGAATCAAAGAATATTTGGACTTTCACCATTTCTTCTATTGCGGTGGCCCACCATGCATGTCTTGTTTCATTGATGATTTTATTCATTCTTAGACAAAAAAAATAATCTAATTCCTTAGCACATTCATCTTTATTCTTTAATTTATTCTTTCTATCTAGAGAACAAGGGAATAAATCAAATTTTTGGCTCTTATATTTATTCAAGTAACCAACTATTCTTCTTTATAGGTGAACTCTTTTATTATCAAATTCTGAAAGGCCATTAACAATATCATAGGTTTTTTCAATATGATCATGTGAAGACCTTATGATAGAGTAGCACAAGAATGTCATTTCTTTCCTCCTCTTTACCCACTTATTCACAATAGGCTTCAAGGCCTCATCATTGGCTTTCATTTCATCCCATATGTTTATTGTTCTTGCTAGTTGATCATAAAATAGTGACCATTCAATTTTATCTCCTAGATACATGAGATCTTTTCTCAAATTATCTTCATATTGCACATTTAACTCTACATGCAAAGCCCACAATTTGCTCTTTTCTTCTTCAAAATTTTCAGTTGTGTAATATTGTGGCCTTTGTGGGGTATTTGGAATCTCTATGAGAGGAGTTGATTTAAAAGGTTCCATTGGAGGGTGAGGATATGTGATTCTTGGCCTGGAACACCTCCCCATTACCTTATTTTCAAGTTCAATTCTCTTTTGAACTTCTTTATTATAGGCCTCCAAAACATTCTCATACTTACTCTAGAGTTCAAACATTGTCTTTTCTTCCTTTTCTGTAGTAGCAAAAAAATTGAGATGTTCCAACACCAATGTGAGCTGCTTACACATGGGAGGTATCTGCTACTCTTCTTACAATGATATTTCCCATCAATCTTGAGTCATTTGGTTGCAATGAAACAACCCTAGATCCTTTCCTTAATGACCATAGGACCAAAGTGGCCTAATCCTCACTGAAAGTAGTACCTGTGAATTCCTTTTTATTTTTGTCTTGTAAATCCAATTTATTTGAAATATAATTAAAAATTAGAGCATCAACTATATCCCAATTGGGTAGTAATAAAATATTTGATGCTTTTACCATTTGCTTCCCTTCTCTAGGAGTTATATTTTGGAATTCTTGCATCATTTTTTCTTTTACCTGAGTTTGCAAGGCTGCCTCCTCCAGCTCTAGATGCTCTATTCTCAAATTATTACATTTTTCTTGGAACTTCCCTATGTTAGTTCTCCATGCAAATTGTTGGAAAGCTCTGGATCGAACAAAACTATCATTTGACAAAAATTGTTGACTAGCTTGTTTTATTATAGGGTCTAATTCCCTTAAAAATCTACTACTATCAACTCTAAACTTGGCATAGGAGGCTCCTGGGGGCTTCCTTCATCTATTTCTACCTAGGTAATGAGAACTCCTCCTTGGGACCCCAATTGTTCAATTTTCTCCCTAGTAAGTTGTTCCTCTTCAATCCTCAGAGCGATCTATGAAGGTGAATATTCATCAATGTGAGGATCTTGTTCCTTTATTATTTTTTGCCTCTTAAGGGAAGGCTCAGGAGGTCTCTCTCCCTAGACAACACTAGTGGATCCAATTACTTATTTTTGTTTGTCCATAGTGGTCTTATTTTGAATGATAGTATAACCTGGCCTTTTTTGGACAGTCAATTGACTTGCCCCTAGATTTGGAGTGAATTCTAGTCTCCTCATTACCTCCTTTTCCTTACATGGAAAAGAATTAATAAAATTTTGCTTCTTCTCATTCATAGTTTCCATTGTTTTAGGGAAAGTAAGCATGAGCTTATTTATTCTATTTGCCTCTGTAATGGCATTACCTAGAGGACTATAATTTTCATCAAAAAAATGAATAAAATCCAAAACCCTTGAGAACACTCCATTTTTCTTTCTTAGTTTCCTATTCTTGTAATGAGTATTTATTTTTTACTATGTCTTCAAGAAAATAAAATTCATGATCAAATTTTCCAAGCTTAACTCTGTGTCTAAAGGCCATGTTATAAAATCCCTCAATGTCAAAAAAATGAGGGTGAGAAAAAGCCATCTTATACTGATCTAATATTTTGTGCAAGGAAAGCCAACCCACTTTGGTAATTACAAACTGATGGGCTATAGTTTAAGTCAGGAATATTGAACCTCTTGATCTTTTCAAAAAATAATTTTCCTCTAATCCTCCTAGCTACCAAAAGAATTCAACTACTTCTACCTTAAAGGCACTTGGTAAGGTAACACATGGGGAGTACCTCTGAAACCATGAATTCTAATGACGGTTGAGACTGAATATGGGATGATGTCTCTCCAATTATGTGAAACTTTCAAGCCAATAATATTTCTAGGGGCCTAATAAGACTTGTCAATGCCTTGGGTACTTTGGGATTGTCACTTAATAATAGGCACCTCAAATTTGAAGTAAAATACCTATCAAACCTGACAAAACTAGCTTTTTTTTTCTTCTAAGGTCATATCTGCACTCCATAGTTGAACTGGTAGTGCTTCCCCATCCTGTTCCCTATTCAATTTCATCTCTTTACCAAAATATGTTGCTCCTTTGAACAAAAACATATGCATTAACAAATAATAGTGACCAAAAATTTTCTTTGCCTTTCCTTTCACAATCCCAAGCAAGCCATTATGAATTTCTTCTACTAAATAAGAGGCAAAATTAAAAATAATGTCCACGCCAAAAGAGTAAATCTGAGTGATCATGTACATAAAACCTATGGGCATAAACTCCTCTTCATCTTCTCCAAAAACTCTACATAAAGTCATGTATATCTCCACAGACTTGGTATTGAAATATGCCCTTTTGAAGGGTTCCCTAGAGGATGATGTTATTGCTGGAAAAGTTCCAATTTTTCATATATTTACCCTTAGTACACCCTACCTGACTACATCTTTCTTTGACATATATTCCTTTTCTAATTCTTTTAGGTCAATGGGCACATGATAGTCAATGAGAGGCCCTAAACCAAATAATTGTCAAATTTCCTCTGAGCTGATTATGATCAGAATTTCACCATCAATTCTTCTCACCACTCTAATTTCTTGGTCATAATTTTTTGCAATAGCTTTGAGGAGGTCATAATCCATAAAAACACTTGTAACAACTAACTTTCCTAAATCAAAATTCTAGATATTGGCATGTGGGGCGAATAGATTTCTTTCTAAAAACCATTTCTTGAATAAAGAAAGACTAGTATGAGAAGTTTTGGTATCCTGGACCTAGTTCCCCTTATCATATAATCCATTTCTAATTTTAAGCCTAGGGTTTAACAAAGTTAATTTTTTAACTTGTACAGTTTCAATGGTGGACTCAGGGAGCAATTCAAGCAGGTCATCATGAATATTCCTATCCAAATAATCCTCTTGCCCATAGAGCACCTTCTTTGGAGGCATATTGATTATAATTTGCAGAAAACAAAAATGCTATAAAGGTTACAGTATACAGACACTTACTTGATTTTCTTGCTTGCTCTATAATCTTGCAATGTCTCGTGAACAAACGGGAAACTTCTTCACATTCTAATCAAGCTCAACACAAATTATCATGAATTTCTTCTACTTAGAAAGCTTGAAATCTTGTTTGTGTGAGATAAAAATGGTGAGATCTTCTGCAATATACTATGTTTTCTGCTCGCACACAAAGCTTTCATTCCTCATTAATGAACTATAAGTGAAACATAGTGGCGTTACCTTCCCTTTTCAAATTTGAACCATTGATCTCAAAAAATCCTAGGATCTAGGAGTGACAACAAGGAGAACTTATCTTTCACTTGACATGTTGGTAGTGAAACCAATTAAAATTCTCCATATATACTTTTCCTTCGCTGCTGGTGTTTCAAATTGGACCCACTAATCCTTGAGGACACGTGTCACCTAGTCGCTATCTCGTTATACATAAAGAGTGAGTATGTTGCCTATGTGATATAGTGATGACCATTGATTTCATCTTGATTGAGTAGAGGGATTTTGATTTAGTGCTTTATACAAATGTGGTGGGTCCCATGGTCGCCATGTTGCATTGGGTAAACAGTGCACAACTTCTCATAGCAACTTGGCAATGATTTTTGATCTGATCTTGATCCAATGATTACAATCTTTCATTTGACTTTTGACTTGGGCGTGGGTCCTTATTACTAATGACATGGGAATGTCTTGTTAGGTTAGCATATAAATTAATATTTTAATCCTAGCTACATCACCATGTGATTTAGTTCCCACCACATGCACGTTTTTAGGCTAGGCTCTATGTCGCTACTGGTGAGGCACAAAGATTTTTCGATGATGACATAGAAACCTTCGACATTCTTAAAATTTTAGGTGTATACATGTTTCCAGTAGGATGCTACCATGTCCATGAGATTACATGGTTCATTTTTTTTGAAGCATTCATTGGGACCCACCTTTTGGAACTATTGTTGCATTCTTGTTTTCTGTCAAGGTGCTATGTTGCTAACAATGGAGATCTTTCATTTTCCATCCGTGACATAGTGACCTCTCTAAGGCTTTAGAGATTTTAGTGCCAAGCATTTTTTTTCACTTCCACCATCATTACTGCAAATCAATGCTTCTGACAAAGAAATAAAGTCACATGATCAATATTATTGACAAGAATTTTGGTGCCCATCCATTTCATAATCTCCCATCTTCCGTGCTTTCTGGCAAGGTGCTATGTTGCTACTGATGAGGTCCATTATTTTTCTAGTTGCAATATAGCAACCTCATAGATACAGATGAAATTTGGTATTGGGAAAAACTTGCTAATCAATCATGACTACCATAATTAATACCTCTGACATAGTGATAAAAGCACACATCCATTGTGCCACTTGGGAACTTTCATGGTCAATGGAATTGTCAAAAGCCGTTGTTTCTAATATTTTTCATTAAGGTACTATGTTGCTAATGATGGGATGTAAATTTTTTTTGATCATGCCATAGTGACTCATCAGAAAAACTAGATTCAAATGACAACACTTGTACTCATCATATTTGGTCCATTTTCCAGTTCTGATAAAACTGTCATGAAGCATGTGACTAAAATTTTGAAACAATGCAATTTTTTGGTTGTCACACCTCCATTTCATGACACCACTAGTTAATTTCATGGTAGTTGCTATGTTACATTAGTTAAGACATTTGCATCTTCACATAGTGACTATGCGATTGCCATAGATCTTATAAGGATCACATGGTGTGAAACAAAAAGGGAAAAGGCACTTGGGGGCACGAAATATTTAAACAAGTCAAGAAATATTTGAAGTTTGAAAAGCTTTGTGCCTGAATAAATTCAAAAAGAATGCAAGACTTAGGGTTTATCAAGTTTTTTCAAAGGTTATTAAAATGCAAGGCCAAAGAACGAAAAACCCTAGCATGCAAACACTGAATTCAATTCTAATTTTTAACCTAGGATTTGGAAAAAAATATTTTTGTAAAAATCAAACCAACAGTGGCTCTGTCTGGGGATGATAGACTACCTAAGTCTATTCAAGGCTATAGAATCTATGGTTGAGTAGACCACATACCTAACTTTCCTTAGAACTTGACAAAACTGAGAGAAGAACAAAAATAGAGAAAAGACTATTTATAAGAAACTACACAAAGACCAAAGAATTTACAAATGTATAGAAAAATCTTAGACTACTATTCATGGAAGAAACAAGTATTTTTTAGGAAAAATACCTCTTCAAGAACTGTCCATGAATTAGCAGTTCAAGAATGTTGTTTGATAGATCTTTGACAATATAAGAGTCTTCTCCCATGTAGTTTCAATCAGATAGGGACCCAACCATATAGGATCAAACTTATGATGTTTTCCTTTATCCTCAATTCTAGCATTCCACATGAGGACTAAATCTCCATCTTCAAATTTTTTGGTTATTATCCTTTTGTCATATCATGTCTTGACCTGTAGTTGCAACTTTTGGTTCCTGAGAGATGCTTCTCTCCTAGTTTTTGCTAGTCCTACAAGCTCATCCATCCTTTCTTGCATATCATCAATGATATCCTCATCATACATTTGAATGTAGTTGTACAAGCTCATTAAGTTATTTTGAGACATCCTTGCCTGGATTCCATATTGTTAGTGTAGTTTTTTATTTTTCCTATTTTGGTAGGTTTTTCCTACACTTTTAATAATCTCGCTTAGGTTAATAAAGTGTGTCTTATTAAGTGAATGGTTGTGAGGTGTCACCTTCCTACATGTGAGCATCCATTAGCTATCTTGAGAAGATACTTTTCTATCTTTAGTTCGATAGATGGTTGCTCCTCATTGGTTGGTGTTGCCACCTCCTCCCTCTTCCTAACCTATATAAGCATGCTACCTAGCTTGTATTTGCATATCTCTTGTTTTTGCATCCTCTGAATGCTATTTTTCTTCTAGCATTTGCATTACTCTCTTGGAGACTAACTCTATGATGCTATTTTGATTTTGTATCATTTGCATTCATAGTTTAGATATTTATTCTTTGCACTAGTTTTTTGGGTTATTAATCTTATTAGATTATAACACATATACCATATCAAATGGGGTTACACCAATGGCTTTCTTCATAGTCACCCTGTCAGCCCATATTACCAGCTACAACTTGGAATCCCATGCCTTCTTGTTATCATCCAGGGTCCTCTTAATGACTTTTAACAAGATTTATTTTGTGGATTCAGCTTGTCCATTTCCTTGTGGATGATAAGGAGAAGATGTTGATCTTGTAATTCCATATTTGTCACAAAATTTAATGAATTCCTCATACCTAAAACACATTGCATTATCTATTACAATTCTCTGAGGACAAGAAAATTTGGAAATAATATTATTTAGCAAGAAATTGTTGACAACTTTACTAGTTGCATTCCTTGTAGGGACTACCTCCACCCACTTAGTGAAATAATCAGTAGCAACTAAAATCTAGGAATAGCCAGTGCTAGATTTAGGAGAGATCTCTCCTATGAAATTCGAACCCCATTACTAAAAAGGTGCTTGAACCTCAATTGGCTTTAATGGAGTGTTACCTAAATTTTTTAATTTTCTAGAAAACCTCTGAAAGGCATCACATTTCCTAACCATGATTTGAGCATCCTTAAAAAGGGATGGCCACTAGAATCTAGCTTGCATTACCTTGTGTTTAGCAGTCTTGGCCATATAGTATCCTCCACAAACTCCAACATGCATTTTATTCAAGATTGATTTTGCCTTTTCTTGATCAACACATTTCAATAACACTCCCTCAAAATTTCTCCACCATAAATTTCTCCTGACAATTATGTACCTAATGGCTTGTAACTTAGTACTCCTCTTCTAATTTTCAATCAAATGGGAAGGGGCTTCCATGTGTTGTAGACAATGAATAACATTAGTATACCATTCAAAGTGATCCATATCACATAACTAAGATCTTAAGTCATCTAACACTATATTTATCTTATTAGCATCCAAATTAGACTAAGCCATAAGCTTAGCTAATCTTTGACCTCTTACCAATTTTGTTATTTTTTATTTTAACGTTAAATTCTTGGATCCTGTTAATCCAGCTAGATCTTCTACCTAATACTTCTTGTTGAGAAAAAATGTCCTTTACAAAAACACTTGGTACAAATGCAATGACAATCGTACTTACCAAATAAAATCTAAAAGCCTTAACAACCTTTACAAGAGCATATGCTTGTTTCTCGTTTATCTCATATTTTAGTTTAGTAGGCTATAATGATTTACTAAAAAATACAATTGGATATTCATATCCTTCTTCATTCTTTTGCAAAAAGACTGTGACTATAGTATGGAAAGATGCAAAAGAAAATATATGCATTGGCTTTGTGTAATCTAGAGTCCTAAGGACTAGATCATTTACTATGGCAATTTTAAGGTCCTGAAATGCTTGTGAAGGTTCACCATCCTGCTTGTGAAGGTTTACCATCCCAATTTATAGTAGCCCCTTTCTTAAGAATTTTGAAATAGGTCTTCTAATCACAACAAATTTTGTAACAAATCTCCTTAAAAAGTTAACTTGCCCAAAGAAAGATTGTATTACCTTCACACTCTTTGGCTTAGGGACCTTATCAATGGCTACCACTCTTTAGAAATCTATCTTTACTCCATATTTTGACACTATATATCCCAATAATTTACCTTTAGTTACCCCAAATGTACACTTCTTAGCATTTAATGACACTCCATATGCTAATGCTTTAATAAAAATCTTCTCCAAATGCCTACAGTGGTCTTTATCCTTTTTAGAATAAGTTGTAAGGTCATCTTGGTATACCACCATGAATTTATTGATATACTCATGGAAAGGTACATCTATAGCCCTTTGAAAAGTAGCACCAGCATTAATCAACCCAAATGGCATTCTCACATATACATAAGTTTTCTAGGGAGTTGTAAATGTTGTCTTAAACTGCTCTTCTTCTTTCACCAAAACTTAATTGTACCCTAAGAACTCATCTATCATGGACATAGGCTCAAACCCAGTTACTTGCTACAACATAGTTTCCATGTTTGGCAACCCATTGTTGGCATTAAGTTATTATTTCCATTAGTGACAACACTTACTCAATTTTGAATGATTATCAAGTGCATCACTTAGTCGATAGTGTATATCGAGCATTCAGTGGTTACCTTGTAGGTTCATCACTTAAGTAGTTCATACCGAGCATTCATGAAGCTACCAAGTGGCTGTGCAGCCCAGTAGTATCTACTGAGCTTCATAGTTTACACTGAGCATCTCAGTATCTATCGAGTAGTCTGACTATGTTATGGAAGTGTAATGTTTATCGAGTGATGGAAGTGTAATTTTTATCGAGTGATGGAAGTGTAACATTTATCGAGTAATAGAAGTGTAGTGTTTACCGAGTGAAATCAAGGTAAATGAAGGATCCAATTTTTATCGAGTGACACTACATCTACCGAGTCACCTGTGGTTACCGAGTTTAGAACTACATTGAGTGATTAGTATGGATCAAGCCTTCACTTCTACCAAGTGCCTGATGATGCCAAGTAATGTAGTGGATGCCAAGTATCAGAAGGTCATCGAGTCAGTTCAGTGAACCTGAGTTATTTACTATTGGGCCAACTTAGTAATGTTTCATTCACTTGTGTTATGGCCAACCTTGCAATTGTAATTATTGGAATGGTATATATGTAATGTATTATATCATTTGCACGATGGATGGTATATGGATGAGAGTATCAAGAGAGACATGTAATGCAAATCAGTAGAAGAGCAGAATATTCAGTAAGGTCTACAAGGAGCAGTAAAGTTTTAGCAATCACAAGAGGTGATCTATACTTCAAGGATCTAATCAGCAAATCAAGTTTGTAAGTAGATCCACTATTTCATCTTAATAGGTGAATTAGTTTTGTAAATCCTTTAATAGGGTAGACTTAATAGTCTTTGTATAAATCTCCTAACAGAGTGCATACTTCAGTGTATGTTTGTAAATCCTCTAACAAGGTGGACCTAGCATTCCTTTGTGCTTATAATAGGGCAGATCACCATAAGTTTTTGATGTAAGCCTTAATAGGCCAACTTCATACAATCAAAGTTTTGTGGGTATCATCCCCAACCCAATTTTACTTTCTATTTGGAAGGTTTCTGGGTCACCAAATCACTATGTACATGTGTTATAAATGTTTTTTCTCTCATATATGCAGTAGATTAAATGAATGAATTGAGAATAGTATATATGGTTAAAGTGCTGAATTGTTTTAAAAGTTTTGATGTTATTGATTCACCCCTCCCCTCTCAATAACATATCATATTTTAAATATTTCTAAAAATTGGTATCAGAGCTTTGTGATTCTTAGAATAAAGTTTGACAGCTTGAGCAAAGATCAAGGACAATGGAGATATTCGAACTTGACAAAGCTATTGAAAATGAAAAGCTAGATCTAGAAATGGCCATGGTTCAACTCAAAGAAGAAAAGGAGCATCTTTCTCAATCCTTGAAGAGAAGGAAGGAACTTGCAAGAAAAATGAATGATCATCAGTATGTTGAAGAAAAGATAGAAGACCTTTTATCATCAAGCAGTTCAGATGAAGCTAATGAGGCTATCAAGGAACTCCTAGCAAAGAACGGTTCTCTACAAGAAGAAGTAAGAAAGTTTAAAAGAGAAAAAGAAATCCAATCAATTAGGCTATGTAAAGTTTTGGAATAGAGAGACAAGGCAAATGAAGATCAACTATCTAATGCAAATGAAGAAATTATGAATCTAAGATCTGAGAATGAAAGTCTGAGGAATGATTTAATCACTGAAAGACAAATCAATGAAAGCTTAAAAAGTGACTTGAGATCTGAAAGACAAATCAATGAAAGTTTGGAAAATGACTTGATCACTAAAAAGAAAATCAATGAGAGAATGATGAAATCTCAAACAGACATGACTCAATTAAATCAACAAATTGAGCAGAATCTTCATAGACAAAAAGGTAAAGCTGGACTTGGTTACAAAGAAGAAGGTGAAAACTCCAAACAAGGTGCCCAAAGGAATCAAAGACCTACTTGCAATCACTATGGTAAGATAGGTCACACATCAAACAAGTGTTGGAGTAATGGAAAAGGTAAATTCAATGGTAAATTCTATAATTGTAGTTAGCATGGTCATAAAGCTAATGAATGCAAGGAGAAACCAGAATTTGAAGGCAATTGTCACAAATGCAAGAAGCATGGTCACAAGGCATTCCAATGTAGATCCAAATAATTCAATCTAGCTGAATAACTTGTTAAGGAAATCTTTGGATGGGACTACAATACCTAGTACAGATGTCATTATTGTGGAGAATATGGACACATTGGCAAAGATTGCTGAAGGCATCACTTGAGAAAAAGAGATACAATAGTAAGATGTTATACATGTATAAAACTCGGTCATATAGCTAAAAATGATGGCAATGTCACTCAAGAAGTGGGTGACTCTGCCTTTTCAAATTAGATTCATAAAGGAGGATATGGATCTACATCTTCTAGTGATATCTTAAGCAATTCCAAAATAAAAGAAAGAAAAATGATCAAATCAGTATTCCAAATACACAAACATCAAATAAAGTGTATCTTTTTTTGAGTTGCATCTACTGAGGAAAGTTGGTTGAAGACCTTACCAAGCTAGGTCAAGAATAACTAAAAGTTTTGTTCGATCACCGAGTTGCAAGCTTCTACCGAGCAGGTCAATGAAAGCCTATCAAGCACTATGTCATCTCAGCTACCTTCATATCAAGCATTAATGGAAAAAATTTCATCAAAAGAGCAGAATTTGATTTCATTCTTCATCGTGATTTCAGAGCTAAGAAAATTTCAAGTGAAATTCAAGCAATTTTGAGCAATTCCAAGCGATTTTCTAGCAAAAAATTTGTTCAAAAAATTTCTATCTTTTACCAAGCATCAATGGCATCCAGGAGTAGCAGCAACACCAAGGAAAAATGAGGTTTAGAGATGTTGGTAAAGGGTACAGAATGGAAAATGCCCAACTTCAAAATTGTTTTGGCTGTTGCAGAATCACTTGACCCTAACATTGCTCAATCTCAAATTCCACCAAAGGTACTTCTTAGAAACGATATTCATACACATTTTAAATGTTCTATTCAAGAGATTGGAAACCTAGAGATGGATAATGCCCTAGGAGAAATGAGTGTTGATGGCTCTTTGAAACCCAAGCATAAGCATCTTGAAACCAAAGGCTTGAATCATATCTTGCATATGCCAAGAAGCTTCCAAACCAAATGGATTAGTTATATTCTGAGTCGGGTGCACAATAGGCAACTATGGTTAGAGAAGCCAATGTTAATCAAAAAGAAGATGCGTCACAAAATCACGGGTCGCCCTATGCTCAACAAAGTGAAGGTTACCAAAACCCTAGGATGGGATGAGTTGCAAAAGATAATCCTAGCCGAGTGGGATGGTAGAGGTTTGAAGGTTAGCACTATATTTGATGTCGAACTAAGATTTATCACTCATTTAATTTCCCACAAAATCTATAACTCTAGTCAACTGAATAGTGTACCCTGTGAGGCTGTGGATTTGACCTTCAAAATTGTAAAGAAGAACCTTGAATTTGACTTGTCTGAATTACTGTTGAAACAATTAAACAAGAACATGGATAGTATAAGGACTTCAAAGAACAATCCCTATAAATTTGGTTCTCTATTGACTTTTTTATTCTTCTATATTCAAAAATTATTTCCATCTAAAGGAACTGTAGTGTGGGGAAAAGATATTCCCATTCTTTATAAGATTAATAAGTTTGTAGCAGAAATGGGTGAAAATTTTGATAGCATCATGGATAATTATTTTGAAGATTTCAAGGAAAGGATGAATAATAGGTTGTGAATTCTACCAAAATTGCTTGAAGACTACAAAGATGATGTATGCTTTATGGTTGATTGTGATAAAGTATACATTTAGGAAGTCAGACCCCGAGTTGCATTGGTGAAACCTCTTCCTTATGAGGTTAATATTGATGAGGCTAGGGAAATTATTGAAGCACTGGTGAATGAGGCAGTAGACCAAACCAACAAATTTTTAGAACATATGATGAGGCAAAGGCCAGAATTGAGCTTGAAATCAAGCTACCCCAGGCTATAAGAAAAGGCAAGAGGAAGATAGTTAAGTTGAAAATTGCTACCAGTCCTTCTATGCTTATAGAAGGAAAATGTGAGGATGAAGAAGATGATGATGAAGAAGAAGGAGGTGAAGAAAAATAAGAACATGAATTTGAAGAGGAACTGCCAAAGAAGAAAGGTAAGGCAATTATTACCAAACCTAAGAAGAAGCCTACTGTAGTATTCTCTAGAAGAACCGAAAAAGGAAAGCAGGAACCTATACTGGTCAGGCCTCCACTCACATTCAAAGAAAGGCTTAAAAAATTGGAAGAGGGAGCTAGCATCACAAATTTCAAGGCATTGAAATTTGAAAGAACTGATGCTAAGAAAATGCAGATTGAGGAACTGGTACTCAATAAGATGGGTAAATGGAAATACTCCTCAGACCAACTCGCCTTGCAAATCTCCAAAGAACTATTGGAGAGATTACAACCGAGATGGGATTCAGCCACCCAAACAGCTAAAGAAACATATGAGAAATCTTTTATCAAGTCTTACTAAAGTGGAAATAAAGGTAGCAATGAAGAAACATGAAGGTAAAATGATGATTAGATTTCACACATGTTTAATTTTAATTAAATACATTGAGCATGTTGTAAATGATGCAACAAACATGTGGAAGAACATCTATCATTTGCAAAAGCTTAGTGATGACCCTATTGAAATCAAGGATGGTGATAGTAGTGATAGTGATGATTTTGATAGCACTCCATCTATCATAGTTACTCCAGGAGAGCTGCATGCACTAATGAAAGAAAAAGAGGAAGAAGGCAAGGAGGAAGAAGCACATGAGGAAGGAAAAGATGAAGAGGATCTAGTTAAAATTGTAGCAGAAGTGATTGCATCCCTTCCTCACTCTCCAACAAAGACTATTACATCCACTATGGAGACAACTTCTACAAGCAAGATTGTGAGCACAATTTCCACATCAATCGCTCAATCTTCACCGGCCACCTCCCAGCTCTAAGTATCTGAAACATATGTGCCAAGTATTTCATCTACCAAGTTGTCTGTCACTTCTTCAGCTACCGAGCCAACCTCCCTAGTTCCTTCATCATTAGTGAGTGTAACAATAAGTTCCACAATTTTATCTCCATCAATTCTAGTAAGTTCTACAATTTTGTTTCTGTTAACATCATCTATATCCACTTCCACTCCAATCAGCTTAGATTCTACTATGGGTACTTTACCAAGTATGATACCATTTTTGGGAACTATTTTTTATCCAATTAATACTTCTATTGGCATTCAATCCTCAAGTCCTATCCCAATTTTCAATGCTAGCCCTTCTATCTCCACTATTGTGTCTATTTCTAAGGTCAAACTAGTCATCACAGAAGTCAAACAAAAGCATCCATTAAAAATTCTGATCACTAGAAAGGAAATTGTAGAAGATATTGACTTAGACATAGAGATAGTGATTCCAAAGATTGATTATGACAATGCTACCATTAAAGAGATGAGGTTAGCCAGTCAACTCATAGAGATGAAAGCTACACAGAAATAGTTAAGATCAGAAAGGGATAAGGAATATAGAATGATTGAAAATGCTAAGAATATAATTATAGATGCCATAGGTGTTGAAGTAGATTCTACTCAGCACATTTTGATTTAGTTAGAAGAGATTGTATAGAAATTTAATGAGGATTCTTCTAGACAAGAGAAACTTATTGAGAAAGCTGAAAAGAAATTTGATAATAAGGTGCTAGAGCATATTGCTCAGAAGATAGCAATAAAGCAAGTTGAATTGTCAACATTTTTGGAAAATTTTGAAAATTCTTTTAATAATGCAGCATCACTTTTTGCTAAACTTTGTGATGTTTCTGGTTTTCCCAAAGAAATAAAGGATAAGTTAAATAAGATTGACATTGATATGAAAACAAGTGCATCCAAGTTGAAGATCATATATTTGGTAGATGTATAGGCAGAACTATTGAGAGAGGAAGCTAGGATCCAATCTACACTCATTAACATCCAAAACATGATCCTTCCTATCATGGACACAATGTAAAAACATCTTGTTCATTGCAAAACATTGGTCCAAGATCAGAACTTCTCAGTGGCTAGTTACTTGATCATATTATCAACAGAAGTTCAAATTGCTCTCTCCACCTATCAAATTTTGTAGTAGACTTGGGATATTACTTTTGCAACCATCCTTAAGGTACATCATTAATTTCTATCTCACTTTGGTGTAGCCATATAAATTGTATATATGCAGTCCTTTGGCATTATTGTCAAAAAGGGGGAGAGATTCAGAGTTTCAACATAATAAACGAGGAGAGTTATCACTATAAGTGATAGGGGGAGTTAGCACTCATTAGAGTTAGCATGTGTACATAAGTATCTTTCTATATACATTATTAGTCATCAAGAAGGTATATAGAAATGTATATGTAGCAGTTCTACAAAGATTAATTTTGAAAAACCAAAATTTAGTGAAGTCATTTTATGTACATATATTTTGGCTCATAAGTGTTTTGTCACTGATGCCAAAGGGGGAGATTGTTGGCATTAAGTTATTATTGCCATTAGTGATAGCACTTACTCAATTTTGAATGATTATCAAGTGCATCACTCAGTCTACAGTGTATAACAAGAATTCAGTGGTTACCTTGTAGGTTCATCACTTAAGTAGTTCATACCGAGCATTCATGAAGCTACCGAGTGGGTGTGCAGCCTAGCAGTATCTACTAATCTTCACAATTTACACCAAGCATCTCAGTATCTACTGAGTAATCTGACTGTGTCATGGAAGTGTAATGTTTAACAGTGATGGAAGTGTAACATTTATCGAGTGATGGAAGTGTAACATTTACCAGGTAATGGAAATGTAGTGTTTACCGAGTGAAATCAAGGTAAATGAAGGATCCAATTTTTACTGAGTGACACTACATCTATCGAGTCACTATGGTTATCGATTTTAGAACTACATCAAGTGATTAGTATGGACTAAGCCTTCACTTCTACTGAGTGCATGACGATGCCGAGTAATACAATGGACATTGAGTATTGGAAGGTCACCGAGTCAGTTTAGTGAACTCAAGTTATTTACTATTGGGCCAACTTAGTAATGTTTTGTTCACTTGTGTTATGGTCAGTCTTTTAATTGTAATTATTGGAACGGTATATATGTAATGTATTATATCATTTGCAAGATGGATGGTATATGGATGAGAGTATCAAGAGAGACATGTAATGTTTTGAGAAGTGTAAATGCAAATCAAAAAAAGAGCAAAATATTCAGCAAGGTCTACAAGGAGCAGTAAAGTTTTAGTAGTCACAAGAGGTGATCTATACTTCAAGGATCTAATTAGTAAATCAAGTTTGTAAGTAGATCCACTATTTCATCTTAATAGGTGAATCAATTTTGTAAATCCTTTAATAGGGTAGACTTAACAGTCTTTGTATAAATCTCCTAACATAGTGCATACTTCAATGTATATTTGTAAATCCTCTAACAAGGTGGACCTAGCAGTCCTTTGTGCTCCTAACAAGGAAAATCACCATAAGTCATCAATGTAAGCCTTAACAGGCCAACTTCATATTGTAGTAACGAAGTTTTGTGGGTATCATCCCCACCCTAGTTTTACTTTCTATTTGGAAGGTTTATGGGTCACCAAATCACTATGTACATGTGTTATAAATGTTTGTTCTCTCATATATGAGGTAGATTAAATCAATGAATTGAGAATAGTATATATGGTTAAAGTGCTAAATTTTTAAAAAAGTTTTGATGTTACTGATTCACCCCTCCCCTTTCAGTAACATATCATATCTTGAATATTTCCAACACCCATAATTATCTTTTAGAGAAGCAATGTTCAAATTTTTGAAATCCAGACACAGTCTGATATCTCCATTCTTTTTCTTAACAAGTACTAGATTTGAAACCCAAGTGGAATGTCTAATAGGTTTGATTATCCCTCCATCTCTTAACTTCATCAATTAATCTTGCATTTTAGGGGCTAGAGTGGGATTGACTGGTCCCTGTTTCTACCTAAAAGATTTTACATTATCCTTAAATGGTAGGACATGTTGGAAAAGATCTTTTGTATAAGCCTTTAGGTAATCATATGACCATGCAAAAACATGTCTATAATTTCTTAGTAAGTCAATCAAAGACTTTTTGATTTTAGCTGACAAATTTTGGCCAATATAAACTTTCTTAGGGGCCTCATTAGTACCCAAATTTATCTCTTCTAGCTCTTTAGGTTTACAATCTTTATCTCTAGGCTTTACCCTATCTTGGTTATCAAACATGTTCTCCAAAACAACCAAACCTTTAGGTACTTTATTAGTCTTTAATTGTATAACCTCTTGACCAAAGATTATTTCCTTCCCATCTATAGTTTCAACCAAATCACTACAGTCCAACTCTTGACCATGGTATTTACCTTCATTCAATAAGAAATTCGCAATATGTTTATCATCTTCAAATACTTGTCAATGTTCAATATTATCAGGTATTGAGGGTCTATTTTGGACCTCAATCTGTGAAACTCTTACAAATGATACTTCTTGTGGTTTAATTTCTATGTTTTCTAATAAGTCAACCATCTTATTTTGAGTTCTATCTATCCATGAAATACCAAATGCATCAAAGAATTCTATCTGATCCTAGACAACATTTCTATACTGTTTCAATCTTTTATTTTTAGATGCATATGTCCCCTTTATCTACAAAATAACCAATTCTGAATCACCTATAACATGCAACTTTTTAATTCCATGGTGAATAACAACTTTCAATCCTAACAAAAAGGCTTCATATTCAGCTATATTATTGGTGCATGAAAAATTTAAGGTGAAGGAGTATCTAAAGGTATTCTTTTAAGGAGAAACAAAAATTATCCTTGCCCCTGCACCTTCTTTAGAACTAGACCCATCAAAGAACATAGTTCATAATATTGGTGAATCCATACAACATTCAACTTCATGTTTGATCTCAACTCACAACTTCTCAACTTCTTGGATAATTAACTCAGCTCCAAATGCATTCACACCCATGTCTAAAAAACAAGTAGCATTTTTGTCAATTTCTTGCCCTAGAATATGACCCACCCTTGGCTCTCTGTTTACTTTAACAACCTTATCTCCTATGTGAAAAGTTTCATATGTTAGGTCATATTGTAAGCTACCTTCCATAGTAGCACTCCATTTCCTAGAGAGCAACATTCCATAATGTGGAGGAATATCAACTACAAGAATTGACATGGTCAACTCTACCTCAGGGTATGTAGCTAGCTTAAATGGTAAAGCATTTATGGTACCTATAATTAAGACTTCTCTAGCATCCATACCTCTACATCTACCTTGCTTAGTGTCTACTTTCAACCCTAGGGCTTCCATTACTTTGAAAGGCATGATAGTATTAGAAACTCCTAAATCTATTGTACATTTTTTTAGGGTTTTTCCTTTTATAATCAAGCTAAGAAAGAATGGGTCAATATCTTCTATATATGCTACTGATGAATCATCTAGGAACATTTGGGGAATTCGAGACATAATACCACTATTTTCCACTACTAATGGGGTTTGCTGAATGGTATTTTGTTCTACATTGTTCTTATTACTTCCTATCCCTCCCAACCATGACAAAGCTTTTCTCTTATGCTCTTCAATTCTAAATAATTTAGATAAAGGTACTTTAATAGTAATTTGGGACATCATGGATATCATGTCAATAGGATCAAATGTAGTGGGTTTCACAATCATACCTAGAGTAGGAACCTTTTGAGCAATAAGGACTATTATTTTCTTGACAGTATCAGATTCTAACCCCTTTTCTTGCACAATTGCTTTTGTTGTCTCACTTTTTTGAAATTGAACTTTCTTCTTAGGTTCCTACTTCTTGGTTTTGATATCTTTAATCTTAACTATTTCATCTTATGTGTAACATCTTTTATAAATATACCAAAAGACTTCCCAACATCATTGTTAACTATTCCATTTCTCAAATTTTAATTACTATATACTTCGGAGATCATCTCTGCAGTAATTCTATCAATTTTCTCTTTAGAAGGCATTCTCAAATTTACATGACCAACTTTAGAAGATGTAGCACATAGCTGATCTTCATCATACCCTTCATTGTCTAAGAAAACTTGTTGATGATGTAGTTGATAGGCAATTCTCTTATTTTCAAGATCACTTTCAATCTCTTCCAAATCAAAATTCACACAATCACTAACATGCTCACCATATTACAACTTATATCATCATGGCTTTTTTCTTCTTCCTCCTCATTTTATGCACTATGACCTGAAGCAAATGATTGACAAATTGCACAATACTCTGAAGAGAGAGGTGATTGAAAAATGACACACCGTGGAACATCATCATTAATATTAACAAAGCTTTTTTGCAAAGGATCTGGTGTATCCTTATCTTTTACATTCTGGGTTTGGCTATGAATTGGCTTACCATCCTTCCATTGAGTGGTATAAGAGTAATTTTGCATTTTAGGTTGTCTATTGAAATTATTATTTTTCACTAGGGCTTTATCACCAACATTTGACTTATATGCATTGAAAGTAGTCGGGTTCATCTTTTTTATCAATTCCAATACCTAACCTATTGTGGCTTCTTCATTTTTCTTACCTGCAGGAGTTTTAGCAACTTCTTTCTTATTGTTATTTTTTGGATTGAACAACTTTGGATCATCTCTCCTACCCAGCTTTCCAAATGCTTTTATATTATTTTCAATATTCACTACAATCTTATAAGCATCCCTCAAAGTTTATCCCTCAACTGGTAAGCCATCTTGCTGTCAAAAGCATTGAAATATGTTGTAAGGAAAACATCTTCATTCACTCATGACCTGAAACAATTTGTACATACCATTTTGGAATCCTTCATTGAAATCAAAAGTAGACTCATTATGCTTCTTCTTTATGTTATTGAATTCATTTAACATGAAGCCAACATTAGTATTATCTCCATATTGTTCTTTGAACAACTTTTCCAAATCACTCCATAAACTAATGCTATCATTAGGTAGTCAGTGAATGAACAAATAACTTCATCACCACATCCTCATGTTCAACTTCATAGTCATTTATCATATCTATAAAAACTCTTAAGTTTTCTTCACCAGTACAACATTATTTCTAGAGAACTTTACAACTTTATCTCTTAAATCAAAAGATATAGGATGTGGAGCACTAGGGATACCTACAAATGACATTTGTTTGTATTTTTCCATGTAGACGGGTTTCTTCTGAAAAACTAGCAACATTTGAGGTACTTGCTATATTGGCTTGGTTAAGAACAATATTTTGAGATTTTTGAGGTTGGACAAAGGGGGCTTGAGTACTAATGGTGGATGATCAAGCATGAGCAGATTGAGATATTCCCTGAGTTGGAATTATTGGATCACTAGCTAGTACAAAATTTGCAGCTAGGATAGACAAATTTTGACATTGGGGGGTTTACAGATTTACTAATTGTTGGTTAGGACTCATTTATCTGAATTCCTATGGATTTTCCTTTTCCTTTGTCTATTTTCTTGACAATGGGTTCTACTAGTTATTATGGATAGGCTTGTAGGGCTGAACTTGGAAAATAACAAGTTCTTATTTTTGGCTGAGTTTTTCTTGCTCTTGAACTTTGGCTCTAAAGCTATCTACATCTCCAAAAATGTTAGCATGAAGAATTGAAGTTCTTTCTTCTAACTTCTTGTTTTATTCTTTTAAGGCAGCCACCCTTCTAAGAAGATTATCTCTTTCAACAAGGGCCTCTAGGGTGGCTTGCTCTCTTTCTTTTTCTAGACAAGCATATTTGACTTCTTCCTTAACAATCAATTTCTTCAAAAATCCTATCTCTGATTGTAATTATTTAGGATCTGTAGAAGTGGCTTCTCAATTAGCAGGATCATCCAAGTCTATAAGATTAGTTTTTGTGTATGGGATAGCTCTGGGTTAAAAGGATCCCCAAATGAACTCCTGAGTCCTAGCATATGATTCATCTCAGATATCAAATCTAGCCTAGGGGATACATTCCCTATTGGTAACATATCTTTATCTTGATATGTTCTTTCATCTAGTTATGGTGTACTAAATATTCCTCCTAAAAGCCTTGTGGTTTATGATTCAAAGCTAAGTGAAGAGGACTCTCTCCCTACCACTAGTTGGTATTGAGAATTGATTGACATGCTACCTCTTAGTTTTCAGGTGGGGTTTGCTTCTACCTTTTTCTTATTCAAGTTCTTCCTACCACCTTGAGGTAATTCATTATACATTGGTACATCAAGATTGGCTCTTGTGTAAGCTCTTGTGTTTTTTCTCTTATCAGCCATATTTTTTATTTATCAAATAAGCACTAGCTTCAAAACCTTGACTAAGCCACCACCATATTCTAGGGAAAATATAACAATGAAAAGTACTCTTGACTTTAAGGAAAGGAGACAAGATAATATAAAAATGTCTAACACACAAATGAACCAATCAATAAGATCATAAGACTGCAACTCTTTCTTAATAGATAAGACACTCAGAAGGGTTGTATATGTTGGTGTGCATCTATGGAATTTGATTTTATTTTTCACTTTTTTAATTCTAAAGGTTTGTCACCAAAAAAATCCACAATAACCATGAGCTGTACCAAATGATCTGATAAACACGTACACCACAAGACCAAAGACACTGTAGTACTTTTTACAATTGTGTTAAACCCTCCCAGCAGATTCACCATTGTGTTGGTGTTGTTCAACTATTGAATAATAAAGGCTCAATACCAAGATAATAATACTCACAAATATAAGGATTAGCTATGTCCTATTAATAATTATGTTTGCATATTATCTGGAACCAACTTCAACAAAACTAGGACTAGCTTTCTACTCTTTAGGATTTGTAAAACCAAGGGGGGTATACCTAAGGGATAATTCAGAATGATTGCTATTGTATGAGAATTTTATTAGTTTCATTCTTATTCTCATCTTATATCTCTAACATATATATAGTTTATTCATTTCTTGTCACTTTTAGATGATATGTATCCCTTATAACCAGATTTGGTCAGAATTCTTCTCAAATTTGCAAGTATTTCTAACTATGGTAGCTAACTAAAGCTAAAATGTTAAATGCAAACAAGTTTTGACCATCTTTGAAACTCTTCAAATAGTAAAATAAAGGTGATTTTGATTTTAGAATTGATGCTTATTCATGATCTACCTATCTACAGAATGGATTAATTAGATTAGCACCCATTCTATTGGGGTTAAGAGTCTACTCCAATTTATAGATTTGATTTTTTGTATTACAAAAAATATTATCAATAATTCTTATTGGAATTCATTCTTATAGACATCCTTTCTATTACCATAGCAATCCCATCAAATTCACTAAAGCCATTGAATTGATAGCAATAATAAATTGACATACAATCTAAGAGAATTGCATTCAATTGGACAAGCTTTACTCACACAATATTAGAATAACTAGGTAATAACAAAGGAGACAAAATTCAACAAGAACATATATGAGGACAGCTCAATTTTGTATTAATTTTCTTTGAAAATTGTATACAATTGTAGTAAAACTTAGAATGACTCTA
Source organism: Cupressus sempervirens (assembly GCA_028749045.1). Classification (NCBI taxonomy): domain Eukaryota; kingdom Viridiplantae; phylum Streptophyta; class Pinopsida; order Cupressales; family Cupressaceae; genus Cupressus; species Cupressus sempervirens. The sequence goes on along the minus strand of CM053789.1, from coordinate 557,335,363 downwards.
AAAAGACACAAGGATCATATGATATCAATATATTCTCAAAAAAATTTATAGAGGAGATATATCATGAAGTTTGTTACCATAACTGGACCAAACCATACTCAATATAGACTCAAATTGTATTACAAATTGGACACTTTCTCTAGCCTTGGAATCTAACTTATAAAGTGTGAGATACAACAAGCTTCAAACATAGGGAATTGAGAGGCATCCTTTTACAAAAGATATTTACATTTTTCTTAATAGGAAAAGACAAAACTTTATATAACAGAAAAGTGATACATCATAATATTCTCTTGGTAGGCCCCTCTTCTGTTACATCTTCGAATGCTACAAAACCATGATTGGCCTTTATTCACTAGCATATGTAGCTATCAAACTTTCCAATGATGTGTTGGGCTCTTATTCTTGCAACTTCAACTCTACTATGGTATTTCCACTCATATCATCATGTACTACAAAGGCGATAGTAACATTTGGTTTCATTTCTGCCACATCATCCAACTGATCCACTGTATCTTTCAAATGAGATGACTACCCTTATTTGTATTCTTCTTTCCTAGGTATTGGTGGAAGTGAATTGTTGACCTAAATTTCATCTTCATGTGTTTCAACATCATCACTTTAAGCTTCTTCCAACTATTCATTAGAAGCAATATCTACCATCCACTTGTCAAAATGTGTGTCATCTGGCCAATCAAATTGTAGAATATCTTGTTGCTTCTTGATAACATATTCACCCTCTTTGTTAATATCAATAAAATCTCATTTCGAAGAATCAAAGAATATTTGGACTTTCACCATTTCTTCTATTGTGGTGGCCCACCATGCATGTCTTGTTTCATTGATGATTTTGTTCATTCTCAGAAAAAATAAATAATCTAATACCTTAGCCCATTCATCTTTATTCTTTAATTTATTCTTTCTATCTAGAGCACGAGGGAATAAATCAAAATTTTGGCTCTTATATTTATTCAAGTAACCAACTATTCTTCTTTATAGGTGAACTCTTTTATTATCAAATTATGGAAGGTCATTAACAATATCATAGGTTTTTTCAATATGATTATGTGAATTCCTTATGATAGAGTAGCACAAGAATGTCATTTCTTTCCTCCTCTTTCCACACTTATTCACAATAGGCTTCAAGGCCTCATCATTGGCTTTCATTTCATCCCATATGTTTATTGTTCTTTCTAGTCGATCATAAAATAGTGACCATTCAATTTTATCTTCCAGATACATGTGATATTTTCTCAATCTATCTTCATATTGCACATTTAACTCTACATGCAAAGCCCACAATTTGCTGCTTTCTTCTTCAAAATCTTTAGCTATGTAATATTGTGGCCTTTATGGGGTATCTAACATCTCTATCAGAGGAGTAGATTTAAAAGGTTCCACTAGAGGGTGAGGATATGTGATTCTTGGCCTGGAACACATCCTCATTACCTTATTTTCAAGTTTAATTCTCTTTTGAACTTCTTTATTATAGGCCTCCAAAATACTCTCATACTTACTTTGCAGTTCAAACATTATCTTTTCTTCCTTTTCTATAGTAGCCAAAACAAATTGAGATGTTCCAAAACCCATGTGAGGTGCTTGCACATGGGAGTTATCTACTACTCTTCTTACAATGATATTTCCCATCAATCCTAAGTCATCTAGCTTTGATGAAATAGCCCTGGAACCTTTCATTAATGACCATATGACCAAAGCAGCCTGATCCTCACTAAAAGTAGTACCTATGAATTCCTTTTTATTTTGATCTTGTAAATCCAATTTATTTGAAATATAATTCAGCTATATCCCAATTGGGTAGTAATAAAATATTTGATGCTTTTACCATCGGCCTCCCTTCTTTAGGAGTTATATTTTGGAATTCTTGCATCATTTTTCTTTAACTAATTTTTGAAGGCTGCCTCCTCCAGCTCTAGATGCTCTATTCTCAACTTATTACATCTTTCTTCGAACTTCCCTATGTTAGTTCTCCATGCAAATTGGTGGAAAGCTCTGGACTGAAAAAAACTATCATCTGACAAAAGTGGTTGACTAGCTTGTTCTATTATAGGGTCTAATTCCCTTTCTTTAAAATCTACTACTATCAACTCTAAACTTGGCATAGGATGCTCCTGGGGGTTTCCTTCATCTATTTTTCCTAGGTAATGAAAACTCCTCCTTGGGACCCCAGTTGTTCAATTTTCTCCTGAGTAAGTTGTTACTCTTCAATCCTAAGAGGGGTTTGTGTAGGTGAATATTCCTCAATGTGAGGATCTTGTTCCTTTATTATTTTCTACCTCTTAGGGGAAGGCTTAGGAGGTCTCTCTTCCCAAACAATTCTAGTGGATACAATTACTTGTTTGGCTTTGTCCATAGTGGTCTTCTTATTTTGAATGATAGTATAACTTGGCCTTTTCTGGACAATCAATTGATCTACGCGTAGATTGGGAGTGAATCCTAGTCTCCTCATTACCTCCTTGGCCTTATCTAGAAAAGAATTAATAAAAAATTTCTTCTTCTCATTCATAGTTTCCATTGCTTCAGGGAAAGTAAGCATGAGCTTATTTGGTCTATTTGCCTCTATAATGGCATTACCTAGAGGACTATAATTTTCATCAAAACAATGAATAAAATCCAAAACCCTTGAGAACACTCTCCATTTTTCTTTCTTAGTTTCTTGTTCTTGCAAGGAGTGTTCATGTCTTACTATGTCTTCAAGAAAATAAAATTTTTGATCAACTTTGCGAAGCTTAACTCTATGCCTAAAGGCCAAGTTATAAAATCCCTTAGTGTCACAAAAATGAGGGTGAGAAACAACCATCTTATACTGATCTAATATTTTGTGCAGAGAAAGCCAACCCCCTTCGATGATTACAAATTGATGGTCTATAGTGCAAGTGGGGAATATTGAACCTCTTGACCTTTTCAACAAATAAGTTTCCTCTAATCCTCCTAGCTGCCACAAAAATTCAGCTACTCCTACCTTTAAAGGCACTTCATAAGGTAACACATGGGGAGTACCTCTAAAACCATAAATTCTAATGATAGTTGAGACTAAATATGGGATGATGTTTCCCTAATTATGTGAAACTTTCAAACCAATAGGATTTTCCAAGGGCCTAATAAGACTTTCCAATGCCTTGGGTACTCTAGGATTGTCACTTAATAATAGGCACCTCAACTTTGAAGCAAAATACCTATCAAACTTGACAAAACTAGCTTTTTCTACTTCCTAGGTCATATCTACACTCTATAATTGAACTGGCAGTGTTTCCCCATCCTGTTCCCTATTCAATTTTATCTCTTTACCAAAATATGTTGCTCCTTTGAACAAAAATATATGTATTAACAAAGAATAGTGACCATAAATTTTCTCCACCTTGCCTTCACAATCCCAACCAATCCATTATGAATTTCTTTTTCTAAATAAGAGGCAAAATCAAAAATAATGTCCACACCAAAAGAGGAAATCTGAGTGATCATGTACATAAAACCTATGGGCATAAACTCATCTTCATCTTCTCCAAAAACTCTACATAGAGTCATGTATGCCTCCATAGCCCTGGTATTGAAATACACCCTTTTGAAGGGTTCCCTGGAGGATGTTGTTATTGCTAGCAAAGTTCCAATTTTGCCTATATGTGCCCTCAGTGCACCTTGTCTAACTGCATCTTTCTTTGACATATATTCCTTTTCTAATTCTTTTAGGTCAATGGGTACATGATAGTCAGTGAGAGGCCCTAAACCAAATACTTGTCAAATTTCCTCTAGGCTGACTGTGATTCAAATTTCACCATCAATTCTTCTCACCACTCTAATTGCTTGGTCATAATTTTTTGCAATAGCTTCGAGGAGGTCATAATCCATAAAAACACTTGGAACAACTAACTTTCCTAAATCAAAATTCTAAATATTGGCATGTGGGGAAAATAGATTTCTTTCTGAAAATCATTTCTTGAATAAAGAAAGACTAGTTTGAGAATTTTTGGCATCCCACACCGAGTTCCCCTTATCATATAATCCATCTATGATTTTAAGCCTAGGGTTTAATGAAGTTAATTTTTTAACTTTCACAATTTCAGTGGTGGACTTAGGGAGCAATTCAAATAGGTCATCATGAATATTCCTAGCCAAATAATCCTCTTGCCCAGAGAACACCTTCTTTGGAGACATATTGACTATAATTTGTAGAAAACTAAAATGTTGTAAAGGTTACAGTATACAGGCATTTACTTGATTTTCTTGCTTGCTCTATAATCTTGCAACATCTTGCAAACAAATAGGAAATTGCTTTGCATTCTAATCAAGCTCAACCCAAATTCTCAGTAATTTCTTCTACTTAGAAAGCTTGAAATCTTGTTCGCATGAGATGAAAATGGTGAGATCTTGTACAAAATACTCTATTTTCTACTCCCATGAGAAGTTTTCATTCCTCATTAATGAACTACAAGTAAAACAAAGTGGCATTACCTTCCCTTTCAAATTTTCACCATTGATCTCAAAAAATCTTATGATCTAGGAGTAAAAATAGGGAGGACTCATCTTCCACTTGACATGCTAATAGTAAAACCAATGAAAATTATCCATATGTACTTTTCCTTCACTATTGGTGTTTCAAACTGGACCCACTAATCCTTGAGGACATGTGTCGCCTGGTTGTTATATCGCTATACATAAAGAGTGACTATGTTGCCTATGCGATATAGTGACAACCATTGATTTCATCTTGATTGAGTGAAGGGAATTTGATTTAGTACTTAATACAAATGTGGTGGGTCCCATGGTTTCCATGTTGCATTTGGTAAATAGTGCACAACTTCTCATAGCAACTTGGAGATGATCGTTGATCTAATCTTGATCCAATGATTACAATCTTTCATCTAACTTCTAACTTGGGAATGGGTCCCTATTATTGATGACATGAGAACATCCTATCAAGCTAACATATAAATTAATATTTTAATCCTAGCTACATCACCACGTGATTTAGGTCCTGCCACATGCATGTTTTTAGGCTAGGTGCAATGTCATTACCGGTGAGTTACAAAGATTTTTCGATCGTGAAATAGTGACCTCCAACATTCTTAAAATTTAAGGTGCATATGTGTTTCCAATAGGATGCCACTATGTCCATGAGATTACATGGTTCATTTCTGATGAAGCTTTCATTGGGACCCACCGTTTGGAACTATTGTCTCATTCTTGTTTTCCGTCAAAGTGCTATGTAGCTAATGGTGGAGATCTTTCATTTTTCGACTGCGACATAGCGAACTCTTTAAGGCTTTAGAGATTTTGGTGTTGAGAATTTTTTTCTATTCCACCATCATTATCGCAAATCAATGCTTCTGACAAAGAAATAAAGTCACATGACCAATAATAATGATAGGAATTTTGGTGCCTATCCATTTCATAATCTCCCATCTTTTGCACTTTCTACCAAGGTGCCATGTCACTACTGGTGAGATCCATTATTTTTCTAGTTGTGACATAGTGAACTCATGGATACAAATGAAATTTTGGTCCTGAGAAAAACTTGGTAATCAATCATGACTACCATAATTAATACCTCTGACATAGTGATAAAAGCACACATCCATAGTGCCACTTGGGAACTTTCATGGTCACCAGAATTTTGAAAAGCCTCTATCTCTAATATTTTCTATCAAGGCACTATGTCTCTACTGGTAGGATGTAAAAAAAATTTGATCGTGACATAGCGACTCATTAGAAAAATTGGATTTTGGTGATGCCACTTGCACTTCATCATATTTGGTTCCTTTTCCAGTTTTACAAAATTGTCATGAAGCACATGACTAAAATTTTGAAATAGTGCAATTTTTTTCATCACACCTCCATTTCATGACACCACCAATGTATTTCATGATAGTCACTATGTCGAATAGGTTAAGACACTTGCATCTTCACATGTTGACTACGCGACTGCCGTATATCTTATAGGGATCAAATGGTGTGAAATAAAAAGGGAAAAGGCACTTGGGGGCAAAAAATATTTAAACAGGTCAAGGAATATTTGAAGTTTGAAAATCCTTGTTCCCAAATAAATTCAAAAAGAATGCAAGACTTAGGGTTTAACAAGTTTTTTCAAAGGTTATTAAAATGCAAGGCCAAAGAACCAAAAACCCTAGCATGCAAACAATGAACTCAATTCTAATTTTTAAGCTAGGATTTGGAAAAAAATATTTTTGTAAAAATTAGACGAACAGGTTCTTAGAGACAAATGATTCTGAATGGGCATTGTTCGAAATCCATAATGGCATTTTTGGGTCACACTCTAATGGCCTTGTGCTTGCTCAAAACTTGCTTAGGGAAGGTTACTATTGGCCTACTATGAAAGAAAATGTCATATGATATGTTAAATCCTATAAAATGTGTCAGCTACATGGTAACATAATTTATGCTCCCAAATGATAATTGATTCCATGTTTCATGCATTGGAATTTCTAGGAATGGTCCTTTGACCTAGTTTAAAAAATGAACTCTATCTCATCAAGTGGACATACATTTATCATCATTTCTATAGAGTACTTCATTAAGTGGTTTGAGGCTGTTTCACTTTTTACTACTATAGGAAAACATGTTTCCCTATTCATTTTGAATCACATCATCTATTGTTATGTTATTCCTTCCTCTATAGTCACTGATAATGAAGGGTTGTTCAAGAATAAGGATCTTAGGCAACTTTGTAAAAAGTTCAAGATCAAGAAGCATTGGTCCTAGATGAATGTCCTAAAGTTTCTTTTGATCATATGAGGGCTTACCAAAAATGCATGTTTACTAGCTATAATAAGAAAGTTCATCCTAGAGAGTTTCAAGTTGGATATCTTGTCCTTAGAGAAAATATAAAAAATAAACAAAATAAGGAGAAAAAGGGCAAGTTCAAACCTAATTGGTTGTTCCACTACATTATCACTATTGTTTTTAGATTGAGTGCATATCACTTTCTACACTTGAGGGAGAATAGCTCCCCAAGCCCATCAACATATTGGACCTCAAGGAGTTCTATGCTTAGTGATTTTTCTTCTCAACACTTGTACATTACTTATGATCATAGAAAAATACCAAAAAACATATAAAAATTCCTTAAAAAAACTCATCCTACCAACTGGTGAAAACTTGGAAACATGTACTACTTGAGACCCTTTCACCTATATCTATCAATATCTCTCTCATGCTCACGATCCATTCATCTCGTAATATTTTTTCCTTGCCTAGATTGGAACTAACTCTCATCTACATCTAGGGGGTACAAATTGGCATGTCTTTGGAAGCTCACTAAATAATGTTTTTCAACATTCCCCTCCCCTTGACATCAAGTGTTTATCAATATTCATTGGATACCTTAGTTACAATCTAGGATGTTTTGATACTTCTCATAGGAATACTTGAGTCCTAAGGAGACATTCATGTCACTTCCACACACACACACTTAAACATTCAAATTTCTTGAGTCTTTCTTGACTTATTTTTCTTTGTGTTGTCTAAGATGATTTCTTGGCTAAGTTTTCCTATCTAATTATCTCTTAAGGATGTCATGGGCTAGAGGACTAGGGGCATGGGACATTTTTTCTTTTTCTTTCTACCTATGGGTATACCTTGTTGATCTAAGGTTCCTTGAGCTTCTTTCTTGTCCCACTTGACACTTAGGATCTATAACATATCATCCTTGTCTATTTTTTTCTATTGCATGCTTATAGCCATCTCAAAATTTTGTGTCTCGATGCAACATAATCTTGCTACATTAAACCTAGGGAATCTAATTGCACTATCATCTTGACCTTTATTTCTTTAATGCATAGGTTGGGTTCCCACATACCTATTTGATATAGATCATATTCATATCCTCATAGTTATACTAGTGATGATTGTATGATCTTCCAATGTCCCTAATAAGGCTCGATTATAAAAATTAGGACATACTTATATAACCCTTATGATTGCACCTTTGCATACTAGATTTAATTTCAGGGTTCATTTTATCTTGTCTTTTTCATTTTTTAATGTTTAGAGAATCCTCTTTATCTTTCATGGATATGTTAGCTAAATGCATTCATCTCCTTTTGCTTGTTCTCAATCATGTCTTTCACTTTTCTTTGGTCTTATCAACTCAATGCTTCTTTGCTTCTTGTCATCACAAGGGGTTAGTCTCCTCATCAAATCTAATCTATCCAAGTGCTAATTTTTTAAATAATGTATCTATATCATCACATAGAGCTAAACATATGAGAGAGATATGTTCATACATCAAAAAGTGTATAAATATAAGATGAGCATACATAAACATGAGCATACATATCAACATTGCATAAGAACATAAACATAAGTGTGGAAACATAAATATATCCATCACATGACCATGTAAAGAAAAGAGACAAGTACTCAATGCTAATCCTAAATACAAATTCTCATATATATAATGGTGAAATATCAAGTATACATCCAACATGATTACAAAATCTGGATAAGTGTTTCTCAAAATGATACACCAAAATGTCACAAGGACATTAAACCTAAGGGACCTAAGAATGACATCCTCCCTCTTGGGTTAGATGTGGTTGAGGAGGAGGTGTATGTGTCCTATCTAGTTCTTGTATGGATCCCTCTTACCTCACTTATCTCTCTAAATAAAGAGGTATTTTCTAATCCACTAGCACTACAACTATGGACACACCTTGATAATATGCTACCCTAGAACCCTATCATTCTACCTCTCACCAAGCCTTGTCTAGATCATCTCATAGGGCCTATTCTCATCTATCTTCCTCCACCCTCAAATCTATCAATTTTTGATCTCTCACAACTATCATAGTTTGTGCATGCTCTACCTCCTCCTCTATAACCTGTGATCTACTCCTAGACCTAGTCTGACTATTGAATGGACCCCTAAAGCCACTAGTCCTATTTCTACCTCTTTCCCTGCTCCCTCCATCCCTTCATCACCTCCCTTATCTTCATCATCACTTCCTTGACCATCATACCCTGGTAGTACATTTGGAATCATAAACCTAGGGAAGCGCATCCTTCTCATCTCTCATGCATAATTAGGAGAAACCCCTGCATATCACACAATAGGAAGATAATCCTAGGCCAACCACTATAATCCATGTATCTCATATAAACATGTGACATAATATAACCTAGGTAGGCAACCAATAACCTACTCCTCCTAGAACCTAGCATATCTCATGGTCTCCATGATCACTCTCTATCTCCTATCAAACTACCTCCACACATGGCTAATGAAAAACTACTCAAAAATCCCTATGTGCCTCCCTAACAAAGGCCTTTTGTAGAGCATGTATCCTAGATCCTCCTAAGACTTGTCTCAGACCTCACATCCCACATAGGGCCTCCACTCAAATGAGGCAAGCTTGTCTAGTATCTTTTTTTAGAATGATACATTTCCACTATGTAGTTGCATAATGAATCCTAAGTACTTATAAGTTTTTGGGTACCCAATCCCAAACCTATGCTAGTATGGCCATGCATGCCCAACTCCTCCCATCCCTTTACACAATCTCATAGAGCTCATGATACATGTCTTCCATGATGGTTGGTCCCCATATTATCCATTGTGGCCTCCCCTCTAGATTCATCACCAATCTACCCCACCCACAAGGGAAGCCCTTTTGGCTCTTTTTTGTGACCAATGCCTAAGAAATAAAGGAGCATACTATGCATGCAATTGGGTAATGATCTCCATAGTCTATGATTAGGTGCTTCCAGACAATATATCTATCTAAGATGGTAACATCCTAAAAAACCTCATGTAGTGCAGCCCTAGCATTTGTTGGAGATTGATCAAAGTAAACTTGTGACATAAAAACTTCAAATTAGTATTGATACTCATGAGACTAAGTACATATGAAAACTAGACATTCTCAACACACTTACTAGATCTCTATGACATGGCACTCATAGGATGTAGTATACATCCTCTAATGTGATGGCTGACTTTCTAGTCGAGTGATGGAATGTGTTATTCTCACTATGCCACCTCTTTAATAATGGTGTAAAGAGGCCACAATTTTCCCAAAACTATAAAAGACATCCAAATCCCATGGTCTCCAATCTCCCTCTATCTATGAAATCTAGTCGGGGCACTAATCATAGCCCTACCACCTCTGACACTCTAATAATTAGTGCTAAAAATACCTCCTACATAGAAAAACATGTCCAAATGTTAGCACATGTTAGATGAGAATTAGAATGAAACTAAAAAGATCATATCTTAGCTACTCAAGAAAGAAACTAAGAATAAAAAATGATGAACACAATTTTGGCATAACATTCATGAAGTGGTTGAACAAGTATCATATGACACTTTACATTATACCCATGGGATACTTTCTTTCAGTGTGATACTTCACATGGTATCATATGATAAATGGGTGGGTCCAATAGGATAAAGCTCATAATAGGGATGTGATACAATTTCCATGCCAAAACTATCATACAATACTATACATAATAGTGGTGTGATACTTCCTAAAGTATTGCTTGATATTTTCCAAAAACCTATCTAAAAACCCTACAAAACATGATAAAATTCTCAACATCACTAAAAAATAATATTGGGGCATCGAGTACTTATCAGTGGACCATACTTAGAAGGTCAATTTTACAATAGACTGCACTTGAATCAATGGCTCTTGATCATAACTCTCCTTTGGGCCATAGTTCTCTCTCTCTCTCTCTCTCTCTCTCTCTCTCTCTAAAGATCTCACAATCAAATAAGAAAAATGATTTGAAAATGACCCCTTGGGCCCTTATATAACCCTTTGATCTAATTTTTGACCTTCTCGGATTTGTGCAAAAACTACATCCCTATGTAATTTTGACATCCTAGATCCAAGATTGAAATTGAAATCTAGGTTCATCTTGATGGTCAAATTTTTGTTTCAAAATTCTTCATTCTCCTATGCAATTGGCTAACCTTTTGAAGCTTAATATTTGAATCTTGTTGTGGTAATCATCATTTATAATCTCTTTCACTCTTCTCTTTCATTTCATTTTATTTCATCTTTATTCTTGCTTTGACCTAATTTTGGTGTTTTATCTTTTTGGTCAAATCCATTCAAATTGGGACATATCTCCATTGCTTGGTGGTCACTCTTTTGTTCTACTCGCTAATATGTCATCTTGGACCTTTATTTATCTTGATTTGATCAATCTAACTCAATTTTGCATATCTTGTATCTCATTTCAATTTGAATCCTAAGAGGGTAGGAATATTCTATCATTGTTGCAAAGTGCTTTTTATGATATGGCTATCTATTGGAAATATGGTTAGATGGAAGTCTTGATGATTGTCACTTATGGAAACATACATTCAAAATTTCATTTATGCATTAAGAGTTAGAAAATTGTCTAAGTGTTAGATAGTTTACAGTAGTACACAAAAAAAAATGTTAAGTGTATGGGTGACTCATTGAGAGTTAGCTCATGAATAGTTGAGGAAATATTCATGATAGTATCATGATGATGTGTGCTAGTGTGAAAATGTGTATAGATAGTATGGTATGAGTTATGATTAAAATACTAGTGTGCGTATTTAATAGTGCAGAATAGAGCATAGCAGAGAATTGGATTGTACAGCCTTAGGAATTATTTTGATTACGAATTAATTACTAAGTTATGATGAGTGAACTATGTGGATATTATTCCATAGGCTATTTTATATTATGTCAAGCATGTAAAAACATGAAGGTTGACTGAGAAGAATTTTGTAATTATGCAATGTATAAGTAAAGATCTTATCTTGCATAGATAAGTGTGTTATCTATGATAGACAAGAAAATGTTATGTGATGCAAACTATTGTATAGAGAACTTGAAAGATTTGCAAACCTTGTGTGATGCAAATTCTGATGTACAATCATAACAAGTGAAAAGTACAATATACAAAAAGTATTGTATGTATATCTATCTTATGAAGGACTAAATTGTATAATTGCATGTTAGGGAAGTGGACTCTTCTTGCATATATTGTATTTATTCTACCAACTCATAATAGGGTTGAAACAACTCCTAATAGGGTTAGGCTTCTAGCATGATCTAATCTCATAATAGGAACTTTGGGTACTATATGTACTTCATAGACTCCTAACAGGGTCAATATCCTTAACAAGATCCTATTGTTTAGTGAATCATCTAGTGGGTATCATCCCCATCAAGGTTTTCCCTTAGCCAAAGTTTCCTAGTTAAAAAATAATGGTTTTATGATTTATTTGTGTGCATGGTCATATTTACTATTCAAAATTGTTGGTTTACTGTCATATGCAAGTTACACAGTAATTAATAATATTTAGTTGTGGGAAAAAGTTTGTAGAATATTGATTCACTCCCCCCCTCTTAGTATTATCTATTATTAACAATTGGTATTAGATCTTAGTTACTTTGAAGAGGCTTAATAGCTTAAGTAAGATCCCTAAAGATATGGAATAGTTGAAGAAAAACCTAGAAGAAGCTCTTGAGTAGATTGACATTCTTGCTAAAGAAAGAGATAACCTGAAAGATAGATATGAAGATGCAAAAGTTTTCATTGACAAGTTAAAATACAAGTTTGATGATTTTGAATCTGGCAAGGAATAAATTGCATAGAATAGTGATAATGATGAAGTAGGAGAGCTTCAAAAGGAAAATTATATCTTGAAACATGAACTAAAAATCATTGAACTTAAGTTGAGTCTTAAGAAAAATGGTGGCAAGAATGAACCAGAACTGAAAATTGAGAATATAGATCTTAGATCCCAGTTAAGTTAAGTTACAATTGGACTAGATACTATCAAGATTGAACATGCTAAGTTAGAAAAGTAAAACATTATTGTGAAAGGAGAATTAACACAAGCTAAGAAATAGTTAGAGAAACTTTATTCCAGTAGTGAAAAGATAGATCAATAGATATTTCACTAGACACCTTCTTATGACAAGATAGGACTTGGATATTTGATTGGAGAGAAATCAGCCAAGAAAGTTGAAATTAGAAGAGAACCAGATCTAATTACTAAATCCCCTAAGGAATCTGATCTAAGTAAGGAAGAATCAAGAACATCCACTAAAGTATCAAAGGAAGTAGAATTAATTGTTTTGTTAGCTAAACCTGAAGAACTTAAGAAAGTAGAGCAAGTTGATAAACCTAAGCAAGATTAATCACCCAAGGAAGTAAGACATAAATTCAGAGGTAGAGGCTTCATATGTAATGAGGTTGGACCTATGAAAAGAGATTGCATAGGTAAGTCTTTTAAACCCATTACTAATTTCTATTGTTATAATTGTCATTGTTACGGATAAAAGGTAGTTGAATGTAAGAAACATAAGTTTGAAGGTAATAATACAAATAGTAGAATGTATAGGAATACTAACCCTATAGGTAATGAAAGAAAAAGATTGCAAAAGAAATCCAATGATGGAGAGAAATCTAATGGAGAGAGGAACCAGTTTGTTTGTTGCAAGTATAACAATCTTGGACACACCTGAGAATCAAAATGGAACAATCAAAGAAGAAATGCACATATATGCCAATTATGTAATAACTTCAAACACATAGTGAGATATTGTAGAATGGATAGAAGGAACTATAACAAGAATCAGAATAACATAAGGAAGAACAACATAAATGATAGAAGGAATGATAATTATAGTGGCAACAGTTAGAAGGAATCAATTAAGGAACATGTTGATGAATTCAAAGAAGTATTTGTGACATCTAAAGATCTAGAAACCTCTTATACAATTTTGGACAAAAATTCTTCGATACTCCTGATAAGACATTGAAGTCACAGATTGTTTGTGACTCATCCTACCTGAATTAAGCATTTTTAGTTGTGGCAATCCATCAGTTGGACAAAAATCATGTTAGAGAGAGAGAGTTGGAAGTTGCATAGTTAACAGGAGGTTAAAGACATAGAGAGAAGGCTATGGTCAAGTGCGCAAGTCATGATATGATCATAGTGAGAAGGAATTGAGAAATCAAGCTTATTGGTTAATGGAGACAGTATTTGAAGCTATGGTAGATACACTTTTAATGTGTAGTGCAATTTGAAATGATTTAAGGATCATAAGAAAGATTGTATGTACCATATGTTCATGCAAAATGTCTTAAACAAATTGAAGAGTGATTTTACAATGAATTGAAGTGCAAAGTGAAGATTGTAAAGGGGAAAGTTCTAGAAGCCCTAAATTGCATTTTAATGTATTTTGTGAAGTTTGAATCCATTATTTTAGTTTTTACAGTTATGACTTTAATGGGTAGTCAGAATGTATATGATGTGAGTGATAGACCATGATATGAGTTTAAGAAACATCCATTTGTTTTATTATTGGATGATTTGTTGGGTACATTTTTGAAAGTTCCAAAAAATGTGTTACATGTTGAGGATATAAGAAGTTATATTCACTGTAAAATAGAGAGTATAAGCAATGAAAGAATTCATCAATACCTAGCAACCATGTGCAACAATGACTTATCCTTGAAGTCTAAGTATGTGCACCTAGAAGATTTGAATTTGGTAAGATATGTGTTTTATATGAAGTTTGACAATCATGATTGGAACCAAATCATTTTGAGTAGGGTACATGATGATATGTTGTGGCTAGGTGATGCAAAGATTGTTATTAACAATGACATAATTGACAAGGTCATAGGATTGAGTAATGAAGGATGTAATCCTATTAATGAGAGGAAAGTCAAGAAGATGGTTGAGACAAACTTAACAACAAGGTTTGATGAAAGAAACATGAAGGTTAACTCTATTCAAGACAAAGGAGTAAAATTACTAAGAAAGATATTAGGGTACAAGTTAAACCATGGATCAATGATTAACTCAATACCAGCTATATTTCTACATGTAGCTTATGTAATGTCTATGTAAGGAAGAAAAGTTAATTTGTGTGAGATTATCAAATTACAACTATTGGATAACATTGCAAAGATTATGAAAAATAAGAACATTGTTTTTAAATTTGAGTCCTAGTTGACTCATATATTCTTCTATGCTATAAGGAATTTTCCTGGGTTGACAAGTTGGGATAGTAGTGAGTGCACAATGAAGATGGCAACTCAATGCTACAGATCTAAGCCATAAAATGTCAAAGATGATGAAATTGGTAGGATGATGAAGAACTTCTAGTCATAAATGAAATTGAGGTATAAAATACCTCCCTCAATGGCAAAGAAGTACAAAGAATAATTATGTTTCATGGTGGAAATAGATAACACCTGCATAGATGTAGTGATACCAAGAGTCAAATTTATAGAGCCTATAGGATATGAGATGAGCATTGAGCTCATAGAAGTATATGCGAAATGTGGCCTCAGAGTTCACACACACACACACACACACACACACACACACACACACACACACACACACACACACACACACTTCAACATGGTCCTTGTATGCAAATTCATCTCGAGATAAACATGAGATTGTTCATTTGAGAGTAACCCTACAAGGCAACTTTTTGCCTTTTATCTAGGTGGATTTCACCTATTTATGCTCTCAAATTTGAGGTATAGGCAATTAGACCATGCTAGAACGAAGGTTTTAAAGAAGATTAATCTATATGCACATGCAAGTAATCTAAGTGATTATGCAATTATTCTAAGAATTTGTAAAACAAACTAGATTAAATGTATGCATATTAAAACTATATGATATTAAGCTAAGAAATTAAAGTCTATGAAAACATAATAAGCTTGGATGAGTATGCAATTCATCAGTGATTCGATAGCAATAATTTTCAACTTTTGTATTAAAGAATTAGGAGCCTCTTAAATATAATTCCTGGAATCCATCAACGGGTGAGATCAACTCAGATTGAAGGTTAGGATTGAAGCAAAGATTCAGTTTAAGATGGAAATTTCCTTGTGCAAGTGAAGTGAACTATTTCAAATCTGAGTGTGATGAGCAGTTAATTGAACTTGTCATAAGTGTGAGAGAAAGTTAACTAGATTGATTCTAATTTTGAGAAGTAGTTCACTCAGAGTTTCCATTTAGAACTGAAGAGAGGATTTATTTAATTTAATAAATGAGATAGGAGCTCATAAATGCCTTTTTCATTAAATTGAATAATCAAATTCAATTAATTAAAGTGGGCATAATTATTAAATTAAACATTTTAATTCCCTAGTACATTAGCATTAGGATATAATTTAATTTAACTAAAGTATAAATACTTTAAATTAAATTAAATCTTAATTAATAGGTTTAATGTGACTAATACGAGTCAATACTTTGGGAATTAAATAGAAAGTATGATTAATCCAAATTTAGGTTTTCTACATTTGACAATTAAGTCAAGTAGCAAGTAGTAGAATAAGAATTGCCTAGTGACATAAGACTTAGGATTGATTGAAATAGACTGAAATTGGTCATCATGGAAATGAGCCAATTTTGGGGTATTAAATTTTGCCCCTCTTTGAATGAATGTGCAAGTAGCATGTTTGATTCAAAAAAAATCAGAAAGCATGATGCGAAGATTAAGAAATGAGATTGGTTTCAAAGTTGATGATACTGAGACCAATTGATAAACTTTTAAGGACCATCTCTAGAATGGAGCTTGATCCTAAGGAATCCAAGCATAACACCTAGATACCCAAATTGATAAGTATTTTAAAGGTTTCCTTTAGAAAAAAATCTTAAGGATCCAAATAGAACACCTAGATACTCGAAATTGATAAACATTTAAAAGATTATCTCTAGAACAGAGCTTAACCTTTAAAGATCCAGATAGAACACCTAGATACCTGAGATTGATAAGCATTTAAAAGATTGTCTCTAGAATGGAGCTTAATCTTTAAGGATCTAGACAAAACATCTAGATACCTAAGATTGATAAACATTTAAAAGATTATCTCCAGAATGGAGCTTAATCTTTAAGGATCCAGATAGAACATCTAGATACCTAAGATTTATAAGCATTTAAAAGATTGTCTGTAGAATGGAGCTTAATATTTAAGGATCTAGATACCTAAAAGTTGATAAGCATTTAAAATATTATCTCTAGAACAGACCTTAATCTTTAAGGATCCAAATAGAACATCTAGATACTTGAAAGTTGATAAGCATTTAAAAGATTATCTCTAGAATGAAGCTTAATCTTTAAGGATCCAGAAAAAAATCTAGATACCTAAGATTGATAAGAATTTAAAATATTGTCTCTAGAACAGAGCTTAATCTTTAAGGATCCAGATAGAACATCTAGATACTTGAAAGTTGATATGCATTTAAAAGATTATCTCTAGAACGGAGCTTAATCTTTAAGGATCCAAATAGAACATCTAGATACCTAAAATTGATAAAAGCTAGCAAGATCAAATTATGAGTCATAGAATCATCCCCAAAATGAGGCTTGATCATCAAGAGTCGAGGTTTAGATTGTCTCGATACCTATCCATAGAACTCTTTATAAAATGTGATAGATGAAAAAGATGCCAAAAAAGAGGGGAAAAAGATGCCCTAAGTGATGAGGACATAAGATGGGAACAAGATGCCCCAAGTAATAAAGATTTAGATTTCAGTTAAAATTTAGATTCAATGATGTAATCATCCTGCCCCCTTAGGAGCGAAATTGAAAGATGGCACACCATAAATATGATATAAAACATTATGTTGATAGATGTAGAAGACATGCGAGATGTAGTAGTGTAGAAGAGATCAGAATGATCAAAAGAGATTTTGGAGTCAATTTAGCATGATTTTGAGGTCGAGAAGACCAAGTTTGACCATAGTTGACTAGAGTTGACTTTTTTCTAGATTTGAGATGAAGTTTGAAGAAATTTCAAGTTGAAAAAATTCCAAGATTTACAAAGTATCTAAAGAATTTGGACTGCACAAGCATTTGATCGTGTCGGTCCCAAAAATTTACAATGTGTTATTGAGCTGCTTAAGTATGTCAAATTTTGAATTCACTCCCGAAAATGGATTTGAACAAGCCAAAGTAGCCAAGAGGGTGATTAATTGATCATTTGTGTAGTCATGAAGAACATGATACTTTGAAGAAGCCAATAATTCCTCATCACAAAGGATGCAAGTAGATCTAGAAGTGAACCATGTGCTTATGCAATGCAACCCTATGCTAGATGCAACCTTAAAATAGATGCAACCCTAGGTCTGGTTACCAAGCCTCAACAATTTATCATCATTGAGCATAGGAAAAAATCGCATATGTCATACAATTCCCACTAACATTGCAATCATGGAAATATGAATAGAACATATGTTATAGGTTTTTTGGGATTAAATGTAAGCATTCGAGGCACAAGAAGCTAGAATAACTAGAACATTTGTCCCATTTAATGTAGCAAGTTAACATAAGCATCAAAACAAAAATGCTAGGATGGCCAAAATGTTTCTTGTGTGTAAACACACCAGACACATGAGAGATTCATCTTATGCTAAGTATTCAGTAAGTATTCTATCCACAATGACCCTTGCATTTGTAACCTAAGACAGAAGTGTGCTAGGTATACTTGCAGTGACCCACACGTTCACTTATCAAGATGAGTATCACTATTTACTGTAGCATAAAGAGTTCACTCCAACAAACAAGGAGAAGAACCAATGTTATTGATGTATTCATATAAAAGGAGTCAAGGTACACCCGGCCATCCAATACGAGATGGAGGTTCTTATAGTGGACACCCCTCTTATAGGAATTTGTCAACCAATTGGAACTAAATCATAGATAGAAAGCAAAGAAAAGATCATGCCCCCAATCATTACTTCTCTAGTTAGAAATGACATCATCAGGTTGCTCAAGGAGACATGATAAAGAGAAAACAAAGTAGAGAAAGAAAAAGCTTAGCATATCCAAACATGTATGTCATTTTGAGTTCAATTTTTGTCATGGGATTGATGTCAAGTGTCAGTGTTCAGAACGTGGATGAAATAAATCTCTTTAGTAGGGTGACAATAGTAGATAGACACAGTCAAAACCACTAGTGACTAAGGTCAAAGAAGAATCTTTGAGGTGAAGAACCTAAAGAGGACTGAGCAATAATAGGTAGACATAGCCAAAATCACGGGTGACTAACGCAAGAGAGATCTTCCATAAAGGAATCTCAAAATGTGACCAAGCAATAGTAGGCAAACACAGCTGAAACAAATGGTGATTGTTGTGAAAGAGATTCTATGAGGAGAACCTCAAAAAGAGTGACATTGGTGATAGTAGGCAGACACAACCAAAATGACCAGTGACTATCACAAAAGAGATTCTATGAGGAGAACTTCAAAAGGAGTGACACTGGTGACAATAGGTAGACATAGCCAGAATGACCAATGACTATTGTGCAAGAGATTCTATGAGGAGAATCTTGAAAAGAGTGACACTGGCAATAGTAGGTAGACACAGCCAAAATGACTAGTGACTATCTCAAAAGAGATTCTATGAGGAGAATCTCAAAAATAGTGACACTAAAGGGGAATGCCTCTGACCTATGAGAAGACTCAATCCATGGATACATGAGTGAAAAGCAGGAACAACAGTAAAGAAACTACACAAAAAGCTAGAAGATGCACTGCAAGATGGAGCATTGGGAACAAGAGGTGTCTTTTTGCCAAGTTTTCACCTTCTTGGTAGAGCTTTCATTTTTTTGCTACCATGATGCATGTTTCTAGGTTTTCACCAATGGCACTTTTCTTGTTTTTTCAAAAAAAATTTAATATTTTTCTCTTTTTTATTTTTTTGTATTTTTTGAGATTTTTCAAATTTTTTTGGTATTACCAAGGTGCCTATTGCTAAGTTTTCACTAGGGTAACAATTTTTTCAGGACTTTTTTTGGTTTTTAGATTTTTTCATGATATTTTCAAAATTTTAGAACTTTTTCAGAGATTACTAGCTCTCAAGAAGGATTACCTTGATTTTGTTCCAGTGTCTAGCAAGGTGTAAGATGAGATGTAGTAGCAAGCTAGTGGATAAGTAGAGATGGATAGGCAAGGAGTATGAAGCGGTGAATGTTACCCTCAAGGAAAGTCTTCACAAGATTGCCCAATCTAGGGAAAAAGATGTAACAATATAAGCTCATGTTGTAATGAAGGGTATCGCATAAGTAATCCAAGAAAAAATGACCATGTCAAGAGATTGCTAAGAATTGCATTTTCTTCTTTCTTTCGTTGATCAAGACCAAAGGGTTAACTAAACAGGATAGAAAAGTTTGTTATGGAGGTTACGAGTGAATGAATTTTGGAATGAGTACATATGAAGGATAAGCAAGATCATGATAGGATGTCATGGATGGAAGAATTATGCTTGATGCCTTTTTGCCAGGTTTTCATCATGGTACTTGTCCAAGGTGTCACAAGAAGTGGTCTTCACCATAGGATAGATTTATTTTTCTTTTCTTTTTCTACCAAGGTGCCTATTTTCGAGTTTTCACCAAGGCACTTTTTTCTTTTTTCTCTTTCCTTTTTTTAAAATTTTTTTAGAGTTTTTTTTGGAAAGAATTCAAGCCTTTTTCAATTTGAATAGTTCTCCTATAAGAAGGATAAGTTATGATAAGCCAAGACCATAGTAAGGAACACTCAAAGATGTTGATAAGGTAATGGAAGGGAGATAGTAGAAAAGATATATGGAGGATAAGGTTTTAGGCTATGGATGAGATAAATGGGATGGAAGGATAAAAGGTGGAGTGGATAGGGTATTGAAAGGGATGTGCAAGGGGAGAAGAAAAAGTGGGTAAGATCAACATTGACACACACCTTGAAGGGTAGTGGAATGATGGAGGAAATATGGATGAAATAGTATGAGGTTTAGATGTATGGGGTGGTGGAATAATTTTGAAGGAAGGTGGAGTATAAGGTTTTGAAACCTTTTTAGGAAGATGTTGGGAAGAAGATGGAGTGGAAGCCTTTGGAAGTTTAAATGTCAACTTTGATTTGTTTTCAATATTCAAGTCCTTCAGAAGAGACTTGGGAATCCATATAGCTTTTGATTTTTCATTAGATGCTTTGGAACACATTTCTTCAATAATAGATTTAAGAACCCATAATTTCTTTGGTTGAGCTCTTTTAATATTGGACCTTTGTAGTCTCTTTTGTGTATTTTCCTTCTTAACATTCACATGTCGATTAGAGGAGACATAGTGAACTTTTGAGGATGGATTCATGCACTTGTGTTTGAGTTGATCATCCAAATTTCTTCTAAAGGACTTGGGAGTTGTCGATGAATGAGGCCAATATGACTAGTTTAGATGGAAAGGTGGATGTGAAGATTTCAATTATGTGTATCTTTGTTGATCTTGGGGTAGGGTAGGAGGAATGTGTAATCAGCTAAGAGTGGAAGTAGGAGATAGAGGAACATAAGGTCCCAATATGGATGGAAGGTTTGAAGGTTTTAGCTTAGATGGATAGGGACCAAGGATAGATTTAGAAAATGTGAATGGACCATGAGTAGGGATATCAGCATCTCTAGAGTAAGCAACACGACCAATCCTATCAATAGATTTATGAGTAACTGCTATAGGATTAATACCTTTGATAGGAGTATTTAAAGCTTGAGCATAGTTTGGAAGTGAATGTAGTGAGTTAGAACAAGAGAGTGAGGGAAAACTTTTATCTTTGAAAGGAATTTTAGGTAGTATAGGAAAAGTATCCTTCTCTTGGTCTTTAATAGTCTCCTTAAGGGTGGTGGAAGGAATATCTTGATCTTGCTTAGTAGAGGTGCATGACATGGGAGATGGAGGACTATGTGGCTCTTGAGATGGAGGCACGAGATCTTGGAAGATTTGAAAGGGGATGAAGGAATCTCGGTCTTGATCAACACTTGTTTCTTCATCATTTAAGTAGTCCTCTTGATATGCAACCAATTCTGAGGATGAGGGAGTATCTGAATCTGTATTTGAATCTATTTCTAGAATCTTCATAATAGGCTCTTGAAGTTCAGAAGGAAAATTACTTGGAATGGACTTCATGGGCATAGTAGGGCATGAAGAAGTATTATTTCTAAAGGTAGTGAAAAGACTTGTAGCCCAGTATCTATTGGCTTGAGTTTATTTCAAAGGCAGTGCTTGAGGGTACACATAGTCAATAAGGGGAGTAGCGAGTTCTTCTTTTGGCAAGTATGTGTTGGAAAGATTGGACAATTTAGAAGGTGATTGTATGTTGGAAGAAGTGGAAGTTGCATTTCAACCATTACTGGACATGGTTTCATGAGGTTGATCCTTCTTGAGAGTACAATCTATAATAGATGAGAGCTTAGATTTTTGAATTATGTCATTGTCAAAGAGATCTTGGATCTCATTTTTTGGCTCCTTACAATGTGAAGTTTTATGTAAATTATGTCTATCATAACCACAATAGTTAATCATAAAGGAAACTCCCGCCAAAGTGACCTTAGGTAACACAATGAGTTTCTTTTGAAGAAGTTCTTCCAAATTTGATTCATAAGATCTTCCCAAAGGGGTGAAATCATGCTTTGGTTTAGGTTCCTAAGGTTTTTCTTCAAAGATATTTCTAGATTTCTTGGGTGTTTGTGAAGTGCTCTCAGATATCTTGGATTCAAGATCACAAGAATTTGGATTTTGGTTGTCATAGGAGGAAGGAATATTTTCTCTCAAGGAGAATCTATTCGATGATGTTTCATCTTCATCCTTCAGTCTTTGAAGTTGATTTCTCATTGATTGGATTTGTTGCTTCATGTTTGCAATAAGTAGCTTTTCTTCCTCACTAGGAATATTGGATTTAACACATTTGTTGTTAGCCATTTTGATGTACTATGTTTCAAGTAGTGACAGCCAAGTTTTAGAACATAAGTCAAGTTGCCACAGTCATAGACAATGACAAAAAGAAAAAGCTTAGACAAGGACCACACTAGAACATAGTCTCAATAGGACAAGATAAGAGTGTTATATAATAAGGCATGAATAGTTTTATTTAAAGCCTAGAACAACCAAAGATTATGACTATCATAATGTGGAGTATGACAAGCACTAAAGAACGAGAATCAAGACAATTAAAAGATGAGACTAGTCAAAGTATGGGTCATGAATCTTTAGCTAAGAAAAATGCCATTGTTTGGAACTATTTTCAGATAGAGAAGTAGTAAATTGATGCATGAAATAGACTTGGTACAGAGCACAGATAGCTCTAACAGACTAACTTGACAGTTTAGACTCAAGATCTTGCACGAAGATCTTTCAAGAGGCATGCAATAAAGTACACAGGGTCATGCAAAGACTCAGGACAACATAAGAATTTCATGCAAGGATGTGCTCTAGGCCACATGAAGAAGTGCAAGGTTTGCCAAAAAAATAAGGACACTAAGGCTAGATCTCATGCGGGGATGTGCAACTATTCACACGAGAAATTGGATAGAGCCATATTAAGAAGTGATAGGACAAATGATCTTGTGTGAAATCTTGCAAAATTGTGCACAAAATTCAGGACCAAATTGACAATAGAGTTGGATTTTGAAGAGATTTCTAAAA
Organism: Cupressus sempervirens; assembly: GCA_028749045.1. NCBI lineage: Eukaryota > Viridiplantae > Streptophyta > Pinopsida > Cupressales > Cupressaceae > Cupressus > Cupressus sempervirens. Next base: position 557,311,918 of record CM053789.1, on the reverse strand, counting down.
ATTTTGAACTATTTTGGATAGATTTACTCAATAGATTTGCAATTTGTTTGATAGATAACAGACAAATTGCAGGTTTGGTTTCCAAATTTTGTGAAAGTGACGTTGAGTTTTAAACAAGACAAGAGTATTTTCAACATGGCACAGGAAGCAAGCAGTAGTCAAATACAATCCAACTGAGGGCAAAGCAACTTAGAGGGATGGGGGAGTCTTCACTTTTAGTTTGTTTTGACAGGTTTGGAGATGTTTAGGACTTGATAACAAACATGCTTTATCCCTAGAAACAAAAATGGTAGAGAAGTCAAAACCTTTGTCCCACATCTTATGCGCATGTGTGTACCTCATACAGCCATGTCACCCCCCAAAGGGCACCCATGTTTTTGATATATTCAAAGGACTCAATAGTATACATTGAATGAGCACCCTTGTGGTAGGGGAAAAGCACATATACCACCTTCAAACATCCAGTAGCATGCCTATGGTGAGTTCTATAGGAGAGATTCTTCCCCCTCCTTGCACAAAGATTATGCCTCCTTTCAGAGCTGAACCAGGTGGCTTCTAACTAAGAGGTTTTTACTTGGCTTCTATTCATATTAATTCCTAGTGGATCCACAAGTAGAGTTGAGACCAACAACCCACACCAGCATCTGAGAGTGCACACACTTGCTTAACAAGATTGGGGCCAGTGCCAACCAGTGCAAAAAGCAGAGCTTCCCCTTGATATGCAATATCAAGAATCAAGGGAAAGAAATTAATCTAGCTTTGGATTCTTTCACTCTACAAAGCATCTTGATTATAGTGAGTTGGAATCTCTAGTGAAAGAAGTGTGCTCACTTGGGTCATTCTTGGAGGTTGGATCACTCTAGCAGGCCCTCTAAATGATTGACTCAAACTGGTAGTTTGAACGCAAGGGTCAAAGTTTTTGATTTCCTTCAAGGGGAAAGAGCATACTTCTCTACCTTACTTTATTACCCAAACATGCAGAATAGGTTAATTACTGACTTAGCTTAATCAATCTAGACTCATTCTTCCTAAAGATTTTGATTCCCTTCAAAGGAAATCATCATCTCATCATAGAAAAGAATTAGCACACTAGAGAACCACTAAGCTGGTTGCTTTCTTTGAAATGTTATCTTTCATAAGCGTCTAGATTTGTGATTCACCCTTGGTCATGACCTCCAAGTGGTGAAGAGCATAATCCCCTATTCTTCTATCTTGCACCCTAGGAAGTTCACAAGCCCTAATTAGACTATGTTTTGAAAGCAAGAAAGAAAATACATTGTTTTGTGGGTTTTAAGAGTACTCTTTGACAATCGTATCTTTGACAATGTCCTACAAACACATAGTTAGTTCATGTTTGGAGAGTTTTTATAAAGGAGTCTTTGTCAAACATCCTACAGACAACTATTAGGCTGTAGAAAATTAGAAAAACTGAAATAAAAATGCTTCAAAGAAAATGCGTTAGTCAAACTGATGCTTAACTATGGGAAAATAAAATTTAACTTTTTTTGTTCTTTTTTATACCCATAAAAAAGCTTATAAATTTTCAAAACCTATGAAAAAATGAAAAGTCTTTTTTTTTTGTAATAAATATTATTTTATTTGGAAAATTGGAAAAACTATCATTTGTATTGCTGTTGCAAAATTTTAGACGAAATCATGCACAGACCTATGCGAAATCATGCACAGACCCACATGAAATCATGCATAGACCCGTGTAAAATTATGTACAGACCCACGTGAAAGCATGCACAAACTCATGTGAACACAAAGGTACTACTCAAGAATTCGCACAATGGGGCACTTTTTCGCACGAGAAAGTTTATACACATGTGCAAAACCCTTCAAATCTTCACATGAAAATGAAACTTCTCACATGAAAATTTAGGAATCTATATAGAACAGTATGATAGAATAATAAAAATGACAAAAATTAATGTAGATGAGGCCAAAAAAATTGATTTTCCCTGCCCCACGGTCGGCGCCAGAAATCTATATGTGGAATGTGGCCTCAAAGTTCACACAAACACTTCAACATGGTCCTTGTATGCGGATTCATCCGGAGATGAACATGAGATTGTTCATTTGAGAGCAACCCTACAAGGTGACCTGTTGCCTTCTATCTAGGTGAATTTCACCTGTTTATGCTCTCAAATTTGAGGTATAGGCAATCAGATCATGCTAGAACGAAGGTTTTAAAGAAGATTAATCTATATGCACATGCAAGTAATCTAAGTGATTATGCAATTATTCTAAGAACTTTTAAAACAAACTAGATTAAATGTATGCATATTAAAACTATATGATATTAAGCTAAGAAATTAAAGTCTATGAAAATTTAATAAGCTTGGACGAGTATGCAATTCAACAGCGATTCAATAGCAATAATTTTCAACTTCTGTACTAAAGAATTAGGAGCCTCTTAAATAGAATTCTTGGAATCCATCAACGGGTGAGTTCAACTCATATTGACAGTCAGGATTGAAGAAAAGATTTAGTTTAAGATGGAAACTTCATTGTGCAAGGGAAGTGAATTATTTCAAATCTGAGTGTGGTGAGTAGTTAACTGAACTTATCATAAGTGCGAGAGAAAGTTAATTGGTTGATTCTAATTTCGAGAAGTAGTTCACTCAAAGTTTCCATTTAGAACTAAAGAGAGGATTTATTTAATTTAATAAATGAGATAGGAGCTCATAAATGCCTTTTTCATTTAATTGAATAATCAAATTCAATTAATTAAAGTAGGCATAATTATTATTATTATTATTTTGATTGGTAAATGGCCAAGGCCTTGATGTATTTTATTAGTTAGAATGAAATAAAGTACAAAGCTTATCTCCATTCAAACGGGCATTGGTAGGAAAGAATGGAGAAGAAAACCTCCAATCTTGCCTAGGAAAAAGGTCCTATATTTTAACATGTTCAAAGGGGCATACCTAGTGAGTTATTTTATATAATTTTATATACAGCAAAGAGGGGCATACCCTAGATAATTACATCTATTTAATATCAAGCAAACTCTTTGCCAACATTGGAGCATCTACTGGTTGACAATTTGTCCTTGTAGAGAATTACCATCAAGCAAGCTAATCACTCAAAGGTTAGTAGTCATAAGAAAAAAATATTTAGCCCAATAGATCTAAGAGGTTAGGATACCAATATTGATAACATTAGGTTAGTATAAACAAGCTAGCAATTTTACAATAGAATAAAGAAATTTAAAAGCATCCTAGAAAACAATGAGAAATGACTACTAAAAGAGTGCTATATCTAAATGAATAATACCATTGAAACCAAAATGCAGTTAAATAATTAAGGTGGAAAATGATACATGGACACTTGGCAAAAAAAAAACTCGAAGAATAGGCTCACAAACAGGGCCGAGATATGAGGCCCACTCCATGTGACCAAGCCAAGCCCATGGTTCATAAGCAAATAAACAAAGCCATAGTGATTATTAACAATCTAGATTAGTATGATACATGGAACATCAAGATCTTTCAGACACAAGGCTAAATCTTGTATATTAATAAAACAAATCAGCCTAACATAATACTAGGCACCATAAATTCAAATTGAATGAAATCATTATGGAATGAAAACTGTACAACTTTATCAAAGCAATTGAAATCAGCAAATTTCACAAACCAGCATGTTCATCAGCCTTCAAACTTAAAAAAATTACCAATTTGACTTGGCAAAACCATTCCATTTATCCCAATATATCAAAGCAGCTTAAATAATTCCAATCTGAAATGATACCCTCTGTATCCTTATTGAGAAGACCAAAGAGATATCCTAAAGAAGGAATGCCATATATGAATTTGATAGAGTAAAAAACTAAACTACCTACCAAGATACTTTAAAATCCTCCTTCATGGTGATATCAATCCATAACCATCCCCAAACAAAATTCCAAATTCTCAAACAAAAGATATATAACCAATTTGTAAATAAACAGAGAATTTATGATATTTAATTTACATTTATTATAGGGTGATAATGATGAAATTCACATATATTTATCATATGAAGAAGCCATAACAGTGCTACCTTAGCAGACTAGAAACAAAGGCATCCTAGAATAAGGCATGAATCGAACCCTAAAATAATGCTTCAACACTTAATCTTGATTGCAGCCAGAAAGGAACTATCTCAGCAAGCATCCCTCATTAGGAACATGAGGGTAAGAACCAAACCCTCGAGATAAACATAATACAAAAAATTGAATAGATCATAGTCAAATACCATATATTATATATAGATTCCAAATTGTCCACATTATCAAAATAGATAAGTCTAGGAGATTAAAACAATACTTAGTAGAAATTATACATGTATAATGAGCCGAGAGTATAAAATAGAGTATCATTAAGTGTATTAACAAAATTGCTATATATGCATAACCATGAAACCCTAAATTATTGATTCTAACCCACAAAAACTGACAATTTCAAGTCAAACCTCTGCCTTCCTTCTAGAGAACCATGATCACATCCATGATATCACTAAGCTGCTCCACACGGTAATTGGGGGGGAACTCAAAGTCATATTTCCCTCTGCTTGTCTTTTCTACATTTGGGGTGTAGAAATCCAAATCATCCAAATTGTTAAATGTCACTCCTGGCTTGATGTAGGCAATAAATAGGTGAAGGTTATTAGTGAGCCACTCCACATTTTCTTCCACTATGATTCCCCTCCAACAAAGGAGAAATTGCAAATTGGCCTCCATCTTAGGCCATTCTCGATAAAATGCTATGTTCTCTAGGATGACTAGGGATTGACGGTAAGGAGTGGTGTCTAAATTTGGGTGACCCAAAGGAAGATTCATGTACTTTTTAGGGAAAGGAATCCTAAATTTACTATCTATGCTATATATTGCTTGTTCTAATCCCTTTCTCTAGGAAGGGACAAATAGGTCATGACAAAGCCTTACAATGTCATCTGCTCTCACTTTGGCTCTTACTAGGTAGCCAATAAATGACTTGATAATGTCACTATTTGTTCTTCAAGTGTATTGGTAGTAAAACACTCCCTCACCCAAAGCTTTGTTAATCGCAATTCAAGTCATGTCATCCACTGGGTATAAAATCCTATTCCATCTCTTTGGTTTCACTGTTCCATGGAAGGCCATGGTACGATTCTTGGAGGCATGGAATAGAAAAACATTGGACTCCATACTAAGTGGTGGCAATGAAAATGAAAAAACTAGAAGAAAAAAACCCTAAATAACACAAGGAAACTTCTAGACTAGATCATGTAAACTAGAGCCTCCAAATTGCAAAAGCAAGACAACAATTTTCAATTAAATGCAAAGTACTAAAGCTTGTGAGATACCATGATGGAAGGCATGATTACAAGAAGCTCTAGGCAAGCTAAAATATGTGGTTGACACATGAATGATGAGAAAGATACCGATGCCATTCATCTAATATAAATAATGCATATATGTTAAGTTGAAGGTGATCCTATTTAGAGATCATAAGATTTAGGAGCGATATGTGATAAATCAAGCTAGATGCGAGTGAAGTGACACAAAGGAAATCTCAAACTTGGAAACTACTATTCAAGCAAAGAAAGAAATAAAATAAAATAAAGGATAATTGTAAAATTAAAGTGAAACAGAGAAACCATTGTTTAATAATAGAGAGTTAACCCCATTTGCCCCTACATTTGCTAATTGATCTGCAAGTTGATTGCCTTCCCTATTAATATGACAGATCCTATAATCATCTAGCTTATCAATTAGGGAGAGAACCACTTCTAGAAGAGAGTTAAGGACCCAGTTAGGAGTTCACCTTTTTCTAATAGCATTTACAATAATTTGAGAATCATCTTTGATGACAACTTTAGGTAGATTAAGATTATGACATAACTTGATCCCTTGACAAAGAGCCTCAAGTTCTGCTAGATTGTTAGAGGTAGGATGAATTGACATTGCTTTCTTGACAATGCAAAGCCCATCCTCATTTTGAATTATGCATCTGATATCAGCTATACCCATATTACCCCAAGTTGCTCCATCAAAATTCAGTTTGACCCAACTAGTAGGTGGTGGCTCCCATTTGCAACTATTCCTAGCTTCTCTATTGACCTTTGAATAATATAAGGGTGGATTAATTAAATTAGGCTAGAGTTTCTTCATGAGGCCATCCCAATTTGAGAAAGAGCCTTTCTCTAGTCTCAAGTTCCTTAAATGTGAGTTAATTGTTTCTACAATGCCAGCTTCTATTTTGGAAATAAGAACTTTAGGTTTGAGTTCCAAATTGCAAAAAATATAGTGATTCCTTCCTTTCCAAATTTCCCAGATTAGGATAGAAGGAGAGATACTCAAAATTTTACTATAAACACCCTTAACAATATTTGAGGGCCATCCCAAAAGAAAATTAGTCAAAGATTTTGGGAAGGGGGAAGACCATCCCAACATCTGCCTGAGCCACTCCCAACAACTTTGGGAGTAAGGGCAGAGATACAAAAGATGATCCACATTTTTAGAGATTTGTTGACAAAGAACACATATAGAGGGGCCTTGAATGCCAAGGATGTTTAATCTGTTCATAGATAGAATCCTATTTTGTATGGCTAGCCATAGAAAGAAACCAACTTTTGGTAGGCAAGCAGAATCCCAGTAGAGCTTTAATGGGATATCCACTAATACCGGCTTATGTGCTTCTAGAATGGCCCTATAACCACTTTTGACATTATATTTCCCATCATTAGATGTAGCCCAAATTAAAGTATCTCTTTTGATTGATTGCTTAAGTTCCCTATTTTCCAAAATCTTCTTGAAGAAATTAACTAACTCATCATCAAAATCTAAACCTCTGAAAGATTTCCATTTCCATACTAGAGAGCCTTCTGAATCTATCAGAGTTTTATAATGCCTAACTTTGTTAACCCACAAATTAGTTAATCTATTTTTAAGTGTTAGAGGAACATTGTAGGAAGAAAGTGAGGGTTTTCCATCGCAAGAGTCTTCCCAGAATAGGGCCTCGTCACCTGACCCAAAATCCCATGTTAGGAATTTACAAATCAAATTATGATATTTGATCATAAAGTTCCAACATTCTAAACCTTTAGGAGGGGAGATAATTCTAAAGATGAAAAATTGATCATCCACAATTAGATATTTATTATAGAGAATTTTAGTCCATTTACGCTTACTTTCATGGTATAGGTGCCAAATGAACTTTGCTCCTAGGGCTTCATTTATCACTGAAGGTTTTTAATCCGTAAGCCTCCTAATATTTTAGGTTTACAAATGTTCTCCCACTTGATGAGAACCAATTTATTGTTGTCATACCGATCGTTTCATAGAAAAATTTTCATCTTGGATTCAAATTTTTTAAGGTTCTACTTAGAAAGAGGAAGGCACGAGAGTGGGTAAGTCAGAGTGGCTAATAGGACTGGATGGATCTTAGTGCATTTCCTAGCCTTTGTGTGCCATCTATCCTTCCAAGAACATAGCTTAGAAGCCAATTTTTCAAGGGTGTTGTCCCAAACCTTTCCTAATTTTAGACCTTTCTCTAGAGCTATATTGAGATATTTGCAAGGAAATAATCCTTTCTTATAACCCATAATCCTACAAGTTTGTTGTTCCATCTCTGACTTAGTGTTTATGAAAAAAATTTCAGACTTAAGATCATTAACCTTCTAACCTAAAGCTTCAATATAAGTTTTTATAATACTTTTGAGAGAGCATGTTGGTATTATAGATGAAGTAACTGAGAGGGGGCATGAATCAATTGCCACAAAAAACAAATCTAGATCCCTTAGATGTCTTAAATAACTAGTTACTATTGTCACTTAGTAAACACTTCACAAAAATGATGTAACTCAGTAGATTAACTTGTTACTGATCTTTAAGCATTCATAATTATTAGCATGCATGTAAAATTAAATATCATGAACACAAGAGACGCCAAATTTAACGTGGAAATCCAAAATGGGAAAAACCACCAAGTAACTAGCTACCAATTTTCACTCTCCTAAAGTGAGCCCTATTAGGAGCCAACCCTATTAAAGGTTAAAATACACACTATTAGGTGTGACCTTGTTAGAAGATTTAATCACCCTGTTAATAGTGGCCTTGCTAGAGGTCTCTAGAATAATTCAACTAAACTATCATCTTGTTAGAGGATTTACAAAATGGCTATTAAACCAACTTTGCTAAGAGATTTTGAAATCACTACTACAATGGTTAGAAAGTAACAATTAATTGACCTAAGTATGATGCAACTAAATTTTCTGATTACAGATCTCTATTCTATGCCATTAGATCCTCCTTGATCAAATATAGCTTTGCTGCTCCTCAATGATCTCTGATCATCCTTCAAAATTCTCTTTCACAAAAATCAATCCTCCTTCACATTCATATCACATCAAATCCATCACACACACTTTGAATTCACAACTTGACCTCTTATATATACCATTCAAATTATCAAGTCAGCTCATTCACGAGTTACATTTACCAATAAACCATACATCAGTCGGCTACAAATATTACATAAACAAATAAACTTTATTTCATAAAAAAATGAAATCCTTCATTGGCCAACCCTACTCAATAAGTAATGCTTCCAGAAATAATTTCCTAAGTTAACCATCTCAACTCAATTAACACTTCAAAATTTGCAAAATCTTTTGGTTGCCGAGTGAACTCGGTAAGAATTGAATTTCCTTCCCTGACCATGAGAGCTCAGTAAGAACTATTTTCTGCACTATTTTCCTTTGATGATTGAGTGAGAATGGTAACAATTGATTTTTCTTTGCTAACCTTGAAACCTTAGTAACAACTAATTTTTCTTTGCTAACCTTGAAAGCTGGGTAACAACTGTCTGCACAAGGTAAAGTTGAGAATGCTTGGTAGACACTGTAAACCTTCTTTGCTAACCTTCAGAGCTCGATAGACTTTGTCTTTTGCCTTGCTAACCAATTGAGCTCAATAGACTCTATCTAATAACTAATATGACATTTGTGTAACATCAAAGATAACACACAATTGAACAATTGTATCCAACAATCTCTCTCTTTGGCATTGATGGTAACAACTAAATTTTCTTTCCTAACCTTGAAAGTTCGGTAATAGCTAAATTTTTATTTGCTAACCTTGAAAGCTTGGTAACAACTATTTACACAAGGTAAAGCCTGAGAATGCTTGGTAGACATTGTAAGCCTTCTTTGCTAACCTTTTGAGCTCAGTAGACTCTATCTTTTACCTTGCTTACCAACTAAGCTCGGTAGACTCTATCTAATAACTGATATGACATTTGTGTAACATCAAAGACAACACACAATTGGACATTTATATCCAACAATCTCCATCTTTCACATTGATGGCAACACAACATGTCATAGTAGAATGAAATTTGAGAATAGGTCTTCTCTAATAGAATTCTTCTCCCTCTAATATTTCATTGCAATAATCTCCCTCTTTCATAGTAATATCTCCCTCTTAAATAAACTCTCTTTTTCTTGCAAATTTCAAAAAGATATGATAGTAAACTCTCCCTCTTTGACAACACATGCCAAAGATGACACAACTTCAAAATGAATTTTACTATACCTTAAGTACTGATTCATATGCAATGTCTTCATTACTTTTCTATATCAACTAATAGATCTTCAATTTTGTTCTTGTTGATGCATCACTAAAAACATAGTGAGCTTCAGATAGGGGAATGACCCCTAACTTATCTCTTAGATACAAGAATTCATCCTTAGGTAAATGCTTTGTAAATATGTTAGTAATTTATTTCTTTGTATGGACATATTCTAGTCTGATCTCTTTATCCTGGACCAATTCTCTGACAAAGTGATACTTTATAGCAATATGCTTAGTTTTTGAATGCATCACTGGATTCTTAGATATGTTAATTGCACTTGTATTGTCACAAAACATAACAATAGGTTCTTTTATTTCTTGCATCATACCTTCCATTAACTATTTAAACCAAACAATGTTTGAACAATTTACTACTGCTGCAACATATTCAGCCTCCATTATGGACTAGGATGTATAGTTCTACTTTTTACTTGTCCAAGACACCAACCTCTTTCCAAGAAAGAAAGCTCCTCCACTTGTACTCTTTTTGTCATCAACATTCCTTGCCCAATCTGCATTAGTAAATACTTTTAAATTCAAATTTGCTCCAAGTTTAAACCATAAATCTATAATCTTCAGTTCCTTTCAAATATCTCATGATCCTTTTGATTTCCATCATGTGATTTTCTTTTGGTTTTGCTAAGAATCTTGTTACAATTCGTAGTGCAAGAGAAATGTCTGGCCTTGTATGTACTACATACTGCAACTTTCCAATCATAGATCTATACAATGTCTGATTCACTTCCTTTCATTCATCATCCTTAGTAAGTTTCAATCTAGTACACATAGGAGTCCCAATTGATTTGCAGTCTTCCATATCAAACTTTTTCAGTATCTCCTTGATGTATTTAGATTGAGTGATGTAGATTCCATTCTTACTCTGATGAATTTGAAGACCAACAAAGAATTTAATCTCACCAAACATTGACATTTCAAATTTGTTGTTCATTTGTTCTAAAAATTCTTTGCAAAGATGATCATTTCTTGTGAACAAAGTATCATCTACAAATATTTCTGCCAAAATAATCTTATTGTCTAGTCCTTCCTTGATGTACAAGCTACTTTATCATTAGTTCTTTGAAAACCAATCTGAATAAGATAAATATGCAGTCTTTCATACCATGCTCTAGGGGCTTTTTTTAGACCATACAATGCTTTATGTAATTTGTAGACCATGTCCTTCTTGTCTAGATCAACAAAACCTTCAGGTTGTTCAATGCAAACCTCTTCATCTAGTATACCATTGAGAAATGCTGACTTGAAATCCATCTGATAAACTTTGAATCCCTTGTATGCAACATATGCAAGTAAGGTTTGACACCTTCCAATCTTGCAATAGGAGAAAAATTCTCTCCATAGTCTACACCTTCTTCTTGAGAGTATCCTTTCCATACCAGTCTAGTTTTGTTCCTTGACACCTTACCATCTTCATTTAACTTGTTTTTGAATATCCATTTAGTTCCAATCACATTTTTGTCTTTAGGCCTAGGTACAAGAGTCCATGTTTTATTTTTCTCTACCTATTCTATCTCTTCATTCATAGCTTCAATCCAACTTTCATTTTCTAAAACATCTTTGACATTTCTAGGTTCAAAATCAGCAAGTAAACAAGTTCCTTTCAACTTACTTTTTGTCAGTGTTCCTTCTAATTTATCTCCAATTATCTAATCTAGTGCATGATGCTTCCTAACATACTTGGCTAGCATAGGCTCCTTTTCTTTTGAATGACTTGCATTTTTATCCTTCTGTGTTTCAACTTCTAGTTCTAGTTGCTCAAGCTTGATAGCTATTGATTTGGTAGCTTCTCTTTGTAACTCGGTAGGTATTGACTTGGTTTGAACTTCCTGCAACTTAGTTATAGAAGACTCTAAAGTAGAAGATTTCTGATTGATAGATGTACTTGGCACTGTATCAGGTTCAATGAAAATAAATCTCCTATTGTCTTCAAGTTCCCTTTTGCTTTCTTCTTCTGTTTTTTTTGCAAACTCGTCAACTTTTACATGTGCACTTTCTATGACTTTGTGAGTAGACAAATTCAGACATCTATATGCTTTACTTTTGCAAGAATATCCCAAAATTATTCCTTCATCACCCTTCACATCAAATTTACATTTTCTAGATTCTCTCAAAATGTAACATTTGCTTTCAAATACTTTTAGGTAACTTACATTGGGTTTGTAGCCATACCATAACTCATAGGGGGTTTTGAATGAGTCCTTCTTTAGTTGTACTCAGTTCAAGGTATGAACTATAGTGTTGATAGCTTCCTTCCAATATTTGATAGCAATGCTCTTTTCAATCATTAAGGTTCTTGTACAATCTATGATAGATCTATTCTTTCAACTATTCCATTTTGTTCAGGAGTTCTAGGTGTTAAAACCTATCTTTTGATTCCCCTTTCAATGTAAAAGTTATTGAACTCATGTGAAATGAATTCTCCACCTCTATTTGACCTCAAGCATTTAAATATTTTGCCCGTTTCCTTCTCTACTCTTGCCAAATACCATTTGAACTTCTCAAATGCTTCTAATTTCTCTCTTAAGTACATGACAGTCATCATTCTTGAATAATCATTAACAAAAAAAATGAAGAAATTTTCACCAGTATAACTTTCAATGCCAATAGGTCCACACAAATTAGTATGCACAATTTTTAAAAAAAATTCAGACAGATAGTTCTTGCTTTTAAAGCTAGTCTTTCCCATCTTGCTAATTTGACAATTCTTGCATAGACCAACCTCAAGTTTCTTTATGTTAAGAATGCCTCTTACTTTATTGAATTTACTTAATTTTACCAAGTTATCAAAGTTCACATGACACAACCTCCTATGCCATAACCAACTTTCTTTGACTTGAGAAATAAAACATGAACATTCACCAAGTTCAAGATAAAATAAGTTACCTTTAGTTTGAGTGCCTAATCCAATCAACTTTCCTTTTCCATCCAACAGTCTTTATTTTCCATGCATGAATTCCACTTTGAATCCATTATTGAGTAGTTGTGCCACACTCAAAAGATTTTTTTTTAGTCCTTCTACCCAATATGCATTATCACATACAAGTTCTTTGGTTAGAGAGACTCTTCCTTTTCCTTTTATGCAACAAGGTTCATTATTACCAAACCTCACATTGCCACCATCATAGTCTTTAAAATGTTCAAACTTAGTTTTATCACCTATCATATGATGAGAACAACCACTATCTATAATCAATGTATCATTTTTGTAGAAATGAGTGCCATTTTCTCATCATTATCAGACTCATGCTTTACAGCAATGTAAACAATTTCATCTTTTTCTTCATCATGAGAATCATTAGAATCCTTAGCCATGAAACATATTTTCTTACCTTTATCCTTGAATGATTTGAAGTCTTTCTTGCCATTGCACTTGTGACCTTTCTTCTCATCCTTGTTTTACTTATTTGGACACCTAGCAGCAATATGTCCAATTTCTTCACAAGAAAAATAGATTAGAGGAACCTTACCTTTGTAATTCCCTTTGCCTCTTGAATATTTCCTTGCTAGCAAAGCTTCAATCACCTCAAGATCACTATCTTAACTCTATTCTAATTCTTCATCACTACTTGACTGAGGATTTTTTACCTTCTTTCCTTTTTCCTTGAGTAAAAGCTTTACTTCAAATGCTGATTCAATGTTCTTGGTAGCTGGAACATAATTATCATAGTTGTCCAGCTCAAATGCAGTTAATCTTCCAACTATGGCCTCTAAATTTATCTTATGATTTGCTTCACATCTTCTTTCTTGAATTGCAGAAAATTTGATTGCATAAATAGGAAGTAGAGTTCTAAGAACTTTACTTATAACTGTTTCCTCCTTGATATCTCTTCCAGATGCTTTGATTGCACTAACACTTGCTTTAACTCTTTCAACATATTTTGCTAGGTTTTCATCCTCTCTCATCCTCATTTGATCAAATTATCCTCTCAAACTTTCTACTTTGGCTCTTCTTACATTATCATCACCTTCATAGATCTCTTTCAGTTTGTTCCACATTTCAAAGACAGTTTTGTAATCCTTGATGTCATCAAATTCTTCATAACTTAGAGCAGATACAATATCTATCATCATGTTGTTGTGAGTCTTCTTTTTAGAAATATCATCGATAGATAATGTACCAATAGGTTCTATATATTTTTCATCAAGGTACTTCAGCCCTGCATCACCAATAGAAGCTAGATGAAGTCTCATCAATCCCTGCCATGCTGAGAAGTTGTCCCTATTAAGTCTTGGAATTTCTCTCTTGTAAGACATCCTGATCTTTAGCTTAGATCCTTGAAATCTTTTCCTACAAGTACCAAAATCTCTGATACCAATTGTTGGAATTATAGATGAAGTAACTGAGAGGGGGAGAGTGAATCAATTACCACAAAAAACAAATCTAGATCCCTTAGATGTCTTAAATAACTAGTTATTGTTGTCACTCGATAAACACTTCACAAAAATGTTGTAACTTAGTAGATTAACTTGTTACTGATGTTTAAGCATTCATTATTATTAGCATGCATGCAAAAGTAAATATCATGAACACAAGAGACACTAGATTTAATGTGGAAACCCAATATAGGAAAAACCACCAAGTAACTAGCTACCAATTTTCACTCTTCTGAAGTGAGCCCTGTTAGGAGCCAATCTTGTTAAAGCTTACAACACACACTGTTAGGTGTGACCCTATTAGAGGATTTAATCACCCTATTAAGAGTGGCCTTGCTAGAGGTCTTTAGAAAAATTCAACTGAATTGTCAACTTGTTAGAGGATTTACAAAATGGCTACTAAACCAACTCTATTAAGATATTTTGAAATCACTGCTATAATGGTTAGAAAGTAGCAATGAATTGACCTAAATATGATGCAACTGAAGTTGATGATTATAGATCTCTATTCTACACCATTAGATCCTCCTTGATCAAATATAGCTTTGCTGCTCCTCAATGATCTTTTATCATCCTTCAAAATTTTCTCTCACAACAATCAATCATCCTTCACATTCATATCACATCAAATCCACCATACACACTTTGAATTCACAACTTGACCTCTTTTGTATACCATTTAGATTATCAAGTCAGCTCATTCACAAGTTACATTTACCAATAAACCATACATCAGTCGACTACAAATATTACATTAAATAAATAAACTTTCTTTCACAAAATAATGAAATCCTTCATTGGTTGACCCTACTTGGTAAGCATTGCTTCCAAAAATAATATCTTAAGTTAACCATCTCAACTCAGTTAACACTTCAAAATTTAAAAAATCTTTTAGCTGTCAAATGAACTCGATAAGAATTGAATTTCCTTCGTTGACCATGAGAGCTCAGTAAGAACTATTTTCTACACTATTTTCCTTTGATGACTAAGTGAGCTCAGTAACAACTGAATTTTATTTGCTAACCTTGAAAGCTTGATAACAACTAAATTTTCTTTGCTAACCTTGAAAGCTCGGTAACAACTATCTACACAAAGTATTGAGAATGCTTGGTAGACACTGTAAACCTTCTTTGCTAACCTTCTGAGCTCGGTAGACTCTATCTTTTTCCTTGTTGACTAACTAAGCTCGATAGACTCTATCTGATAACTAATATGACATTTATATAACATCAAAGACAACACACAATTGAATAGTTGTATCCAACAAAGTGAGCTTCTGAGGCTGTACTTTTCCTAGAAAGAATAGTTGTTGGAATTAAAGATAGAGTAATTGAGAGGGGGGGTGAATCAGTTACTCACAAAAATTAATCCATAGATCCCTTAGATGTTTTAAAGATCTATTTACTGCTGATACTTGGTAAACATAACAAAAATATTGTAACTCGATAAATTAAACTGTTACTTATCTTCAAGCAAACATGCATGCAATTGAAAACAAAATGAACACAAGAGACAACAAATTTAACGTGGAAACCCAATATGGGAAAAACCACCAAGTAACTAGCTACCAATTTTTCACTCTTCTGAAGTGAGCCTTGTTAGGAGCCAACCCTGTTAAAGGTTACAATACACACTATTAGGTGTGACCCTATTAGAAGATTTAATCACCCTATTAGGAGTGGCCTTGTTAGAGATCTTTATAACAATTCAACTGAAATGTCACCTTGTTAGAGGATTTACAAAATGGTTGTTGAACCAACTCTATTAAGAGATTTGAAATCACTACTACAATTGTTAGAAAGCAACAATGAATTGACCTAAACAAGATGCAACTAAATTTGCTGACTACAGGTCTCTATTCTACATCATTAGATCCTCCTTGATCAAATATGGCTTTTCTACTCCTCAATGATCTATGATCATCCTTCAAATTCACTTCCATAATAATCAGTCCTCATATCACATTAATTCCAATTCCACACTTAGAATTCACAACTTGACCTCTTATTTATACCATTCAGATTATCAAGTCAGCTCATTCTCATGTTACATTTACCAATAATCCATACATCAGTCGGCTACAAATATTAATTTAAACAAATAAATGTTATTTCAAAAAATAATAAAATCCTTCACTGGCCGACCCTGGTCGGTAAATACTACTTCTACAATTTTTTTGAGTTAATCGCCTTAACTCAGTTAACATTCCAACTTCTACAAAATCCTTTGGCTGCCAAGTTAACTTGATAAGAACAAAATTCTTTCTCTATCCATGAGAGCTCAGTAAGAACTGCTTCTACTATAATTCCCTTTGATGATCGAGTGAGCTTGATAATAACTAAACTTCTTTGATTAACCTTGAAAGCTCTGTAACAACTATCTACTCGATAGACATTGTAAACCTTCTTTACTAATCTTCTGAGCTCAATAGATTTTGTCTTTTTCCTTGCTAACCATCTAAGCTTGGTAGACTCTATTTTTTGCCTTGTTGACCATCTGAGCTTAGTAGACTTTGTCTTTTTCTTTGCTAACCATCTGAGCTCGGTAGAATCTGTCTAATGATTGATATGACATTTGTGTGATATCAAAGACAACACACAATTGAACAATTTTATCCAACAATCTTCCTCTTTGGCATTGATGGAAATACAACATATCATAGTAGAATGAAATTTGAAAACAAGTCTTTACTGACATAATACTTCACTTTCTTCTTCAAATACAACAATCTACCTCTTTCATAATATACTCTCCCTCTTTGACAACACATGCCAAAGACAACACAAATCAATTGAATAGCATTGTACCTGATGTATTGATTCATATGCAATATCTTCATGGGTTTGCTACATCAACTTGATAGATCTTCAATTATGTTTATGTTGATGCATCACTAAAACTATATTTTAGTGAGCTTCATATAATGGAATGACTCCTAATTTACCTCTAAGATACAAGAATGCATCCTTAGGTAAAGGCTTTGTGAATATGTCAGCAATTTGTTCCTTTGTATGGACATATTCCAATCTGATTTCCTTTTCTTGTACCAATTCTCTAACAAAGTGATACTTTATAGCAATATGCTTGGTTTTTGAATGCATCACTGGATTCTTGGATATGTTTATTGCACTTGTGTTGTCACAAAACATAACAATAGATTCTTTGATTTCTTACTTCATACCTTCCAATAATTGTTTGAACCAACAATGTTTGAGTAGTTTACTGCTGCTACAATATATTCAGCCTCTGCTGTGGATTGAGATGTACAATTTTACTTTTTACTTGTCCAAGAAACCAACATTTTTCCAAGAAAGAAAGCTACTCCACTTGTACTCTTTATGTCATCAACATTTCCTGCCCAATCTACATTAGTGAACACTTTTAAGTTCAAATTTCCTCCAAGTTTATACCATAATCCATAATCTTCAGTTCCTTTTAAGTATCTCATGATTCTTTTGATTATCATCATGTGATTTTCTTTTGGTTTTGCTAAGAATCTTGTTATAATTCCTACTGCAAGGGCAATTTTTGGTCTTGTGTGCACTACATATTGCAACTTTCCAATCATTGATTTATACAATGTCTGATCCACTTCCTTTGATTCATCATCCTTGGTAAGTTTCAATCCAGTACACATAGGACTCCCAATTGGTTTGCAGTCTTCCATACCAAATTTTTTTAGTATCTCCTTGATGTATTTAGATTGAGTGATGTAGATGCCATTCTTACTCTATTGAATTTGAAGACCAACAAAGAATTTGATTTCACCAAACATTGACATTTCAAATTCCTTGTTCATCTATTTTAAAAATTCTTTGCAAAGATCGTCATTTCTTGTGAACAAAGTATCATCTACAAATATCTCTGCTAAAACAATCTTATTATCTAGTCCTTCCTTTATGTACAAACTATTGTTATCATTAGTTCTTTGAAAACTAATCTGAATAAGATAGTTATGCAATCTTTCATACCATGCTCTAGGGGCTCGTTTTAGACCATATAATGCTTTATGCAATTTATAGACCATGTCCTTGTCTAGGTCAACAAAACCTTCAAGCTGTTCAATGTAAACCTCTTCATCCAATATGCCATTAAGAAATGTTGACCTGACATTCATCTGATAAACTTTGAATCCTTTGTATGTAGAATATGCAAATAAGGTTATCACACCTTCCAATCTTACAATAGGAGAAATTTTTTTTCCATAGTCTACACCTTCTTCTTGAGAGTATCATTTCCATACCAGTCTAGCTTTGTTCCTTGATACCTTATCATCTTCATTTAGTTTTTTTTTGAATGCCCACTTAGTTCCAATCACATTCTTGTCTTTGGGTCTAGGTACAATAGTCCATGTATTATTTTTCTCTATCTGTTCTATCTCTTCATTCATAGCTTCAATCCAAATTTCATTTTCTAATGCATCTTTGACATTTCTAGGTTCATAATCAAAAAGTAAACAAGTGTCTTTCAACTTACTTCTTGTCATTGTTCTTTCTGATTTATCTCCAATGATTTGATCTAGTGCATGATGCTTTTTGAGATACTTGGCTAACGTGGGATCCTTGCCTTTTGAGTGACTTGCATTGTTATCCTTCTGTGTCTCAACTTTTGGTTGTTATTCTAGTTGCTTGGGCTTAGTAGATACTATCTTGTTAGCTTTTATTTGCAACTTAGGTTCTTGCAGCTTGGTAGGTATTGACTTAGTTTGAATTTCTTCTGACTCGATTAATGAAGACTTTGGAGTTGAAGATTCCTGATTGACAGATGTATTTGGAATTGTATCAGGTTTAATGTAAGCAAATATCCTATAGTATTTAGGTTCCCTTTTGCTTTCTTCTTCTATTCTTTCTGCAAACTCATCAGCTTTCACATGTGCACTTTTTATAACTTTGTGAGTAGATAAGTTCAAACATCTATATGCTTTACTTTTGCAAGAGTATCCCAAAAATATTCCTTCATCACCTTTTACATCAAATTTACCTTTTCTAGATTCTTTCAAAATGTAACATTTTCTTCCAAATACTTTTAGACAACTTACATTGGATTTGTAGCCATACCACAACTCATAGGGTGTTTTGAATGAGTTCTTTTTCAACTATATTGGGTTCAAGGTATGAACTACAGTGCTAATAGCTTCCTTCCAGTATTTGATAGCAATGTTTTTCTCAATCATTAAGGTTCTTGCATAGTCCATGATAGATCTGTTCTTTCTTTTTGTTATTCCATTTTGTTCAAGAGTTCCAGGTGTTGAAACTTGTCTTTTGATTCCCCTTTAAATGCAAAAGTTATTGAACTCATGTGAAATGAATTCACCACCTCTGTTAGACCTTAAGCATTTTAGTCTATTTCCTATTTCCTTTTCTACTCTTGCTAAATACCATTTGAACTTTTCAAATGCTTTTGATTTCTCTCTTAGGTACATGGCAGTCATCATTCTTGAATAATCATCAAAAAAAGAATGAAAATTTTTTCACCAGTATAACTTTCAATGCCAATAGGTCCACACAAATCAGTATGCACAATTTCTAAAAAAAATTTAGACTAATAGTTCTTGCTTTTAAAGCTAGTTTTTTCCATTTTTCCAATTTGACAATTCTTGCATAGACCAACCTCAGGTTTCTTTATGTTAGGAATGCCTCTTACTTTCCTGAACTTACTTATTTTTACCAAGTTGTCAAAGTTTACATGACACAACCTCCTATGCCATAACCAACTTTTTTCAACTTGAGAAATAAAACATGAACATTCACTAAGTTCAAGATAAAATGAGTTACATTTTGTTTGAGTACCTAATCCAATTAGCTTTCCTTTGCCATCCAGCAATCTTGTTTTTCCATGCATAAATTCCACTTTGAATCCATTATTCAGTAGTTGTGCCACACTTAGAATATTATGCTTTAGTCCTTCTACCCAATATGTATTATCACATACAAGTTCCTTGGTTAGAGAGATTCTTCATTTTATGCAACAAGGTTCATTGTTACCAAATCTTACACTTCCACTATCATAGTCTTCCAAGTGTTAAAACTTAGTTTTATCACCAGTCATGTGATGAGAACAATCACTATCTATAATCCATGTATAATTTCTACTCATATGAGAAATAAGTTCCATTTCTTCATCATTATCAGACTCATCTTTCACAACAATGTAGGCAATTTCATCTTCTTCTTCATCATCAGAATCATAAGAATCTTTAGCCATGAAACATGTTTTCTTACCTTTATCCTTGAATTATTTGAATTCTTTCTTGCCATTGTACTTGTGACCTTTCTTCTCATCCTTATTCTTCTTATTTGGGCACCTAGCAGCAATATGTCCAATTCTTTCACAAGAAAAATGAATTAGAGGAACCTTACCTTTGTATTTCCATTTTTCTTCTTGAATATTTCCTTGCTAGTAGAGCTTCAACCATCTCAAGATCACTATTTGAACTTTGTTCTAATTCTTCATCACTGTCTGATTGTGGATCCTTCATCTTCTTCCCTTTTTCTTTAAGTGAAAGCTTGGCTTCAAATGTTGATTCAATGTTCTTGGCAACTGGAATATAATTATCATAGTTGTCTAGCTCGAATGTAGTCAATCTTCTAACTATGGCCTCTAAATTTATCTTATGATTTGCTTCACATCTTCTTTCTTGAATTGTAGAGATTCTAATTGCATAGATAGGAAGTAGAGTTCTAACAACTTTACTTATAACTATCTCCTCCATGATATCTCTTCTAGATGCTTTGATTGCACTAACACATGCTTTAACTCTTTCAACATACTTTGCAATGTTTTCATCTTCTCTCATCCTCATTTGATCAAATTATCCTCTCAAACCTTCTGCTTTGGCTCTTCTCACATTATCATCTCCTCCATAGATCTCTTTCAGCTTGTTCCACATTTCAAAGGTAGTTTTGTAATCCTTGATGTCATCAAATTCTTCATAACTCAGAGTAGATGCTATATCTATCGTCATGTTGTTGTGAGTCTTCTTTTCAGCAATATCATTGACAGATAATGTACTAGAAGGTTCTTCATGTTTTTCATCAAGGTACTTCAGCCCTGTATCACCAATAAAAGCTAGATGAAGCCTCATCAATCCTTGCCATGTAGAAAAGTTTTCCCTGTTAAGTCTTAGAATTTCCCTTTTGCAAGACATCTTGATCTTTAGCTTAGATCCTTGAAATATTTTCCTATAAGAACCAAAAGATCTGATACCAATTGTTGGAATTAAAGATAGAGTAATTGAGAGGAGGGTAAATTAGTTACTCACAAAAATTAATCCACAAATCTCTTAGATGTCTTAAAGATCTAGTTACTGCTGATACTTAGTAAACATAACAAAAATGATGTAACTCAATAAATTAAACTATTACTTATCTTCAAAAAAACATGCATGCAATTGAAAACAAAATAAACACAAAAGATATTAGATTTAACATGGAAATCCAATATGGGAAAAACCACCAAGTAACTAGCTACCAATTTTTCACTCTTCTGAAGTGAGACTTGTTAGGAGCCAACCCTATTAAAGGTTACAATACACACTATTAGGTGTGACCCTATTAGAGAATTTAATCACCCTATTAGGAGTGGCCTTGTTAGAGGTTGTTAGAACAATTCAACTAAACTGTTACCTTTTTAGAGGATTTACAAAATGGTTGTTGAACCAACTCTAAGATTTGAAATCATTGCTACAATTGTTAGAAAGCAACAATGAATTGACTTGAACAAGATGCAAAAGAATTTGCTAACTACAAGTCTCTATTCTGCACCATCAGATCCTCCTTGATCAAATATGGCTTTGCTACTCCTCAATGATCTCTGATCATCCTTCAAATTTTCTTCCACAGTAATCAGTCCTCATATCACATTAATTCCACTTCCACACTTAGAATTTGCAACTTGACCTCTTATTTATACCATTCAGATTATCAAGTCGGCTCATTCTCATGTTACATTTGCCAATAATCCATACATCAGTCAGCTACAAATATTACTTTAAACAAATAAATGTTATTTTACAAAACAATGAAATCCTTCACTGGTCAACCTTGCTTGGTAAATACTACTTCCAAAAATTTTCTAAGTTAGCTGCCTTAACTCGGTTAACATTACAACTTCTACAAAATCCTTTGGCTATCAAGTTAACTTAGTAAGAACAAAATTCCTTCTCTGTCCATGAGAGCTCGGTAAGAACTTCTTCTACCATAATTCCCTTTGATGATCAAGTGAGCTTGGTAATAACTAAATTTCCTTGATTAATCTTGAAAGCTCGGTAACAACTATCTACTTGGTAGACACTATAAACCTTCTTTACTAATCTTCTGAGCTTAGTAGATTTTATCTTTTGTCTTGCTGACCATCTAAGCTCGATAGACTCTATATTTTGTCTTGCTGACCATTGGAGCTTGGTAGACTCTTTCTTTTTCCTTACTAACCATCTGAGCTTGGTAGACTCTATCTTTTGCCTTGTTGACCATCTCAGCTCAGTAGACTCTATCTTTTGCCTTGCTAACCATCTGAGCTCGGTAGACTCTATCTTTTTCCTTGCTGACCATCTCAGCTTGGTAGACTCTATCTGATGATTGATACAACATTTGTGTGACATCAAAGACAACACACAATTGAACAATTGTATTCAACAATAGTGTCATTAGCAAACTACTGGTGGGTGATGTTAGGCAGATTTTTAGAGATAGTGATGCCAGAAATTCTCTAATTGTTATATGCATCTATCACGGCTCTCCCAATGGATTCAATCATGATGATGAAAAGAGAGGGGGATAAGGGGTCCCCCTACTAGATGCCTCTTGATATATCAAAAAATCCTCTTGGAGTACCATTGATGAGACTAAGATTTTAGGTGTTGAGATAAATTTAAAGATTAGATTAATCCATTGATGAGAGAATCCAAAGGCTTCTAGCATTTTGCACAAAAACCTCCAATCAACCATATCATTTGCTTTTTGGATATCTAGTTTCATGAGCATACAGGCTTCCTTATTAAGACTTGCAAAGTGAATAGTCCCTTGAATGGTGATAATGCCATCAAGAATGGATCTGCCCAGCATGAAGCCAGTTTGCCTTAGAGATAATCTTTGGGAGGATCTCTTTCAGTCTATTTGCTAGAACTTTGGAGAATATTTTATAAACTGTGTTACACAAGGCTATCAGTTTATAATCTCCTGGCGATTCAGGATCAAATTTCTTTGGAATCAAAGTGATAAAAGAATGATTAATTTCAGCAAGAAGAGAGCCTCCATTTCTAGATGCTTTGATTTCTCTCCAAAGGTCAATACCTATAATGTCCTAGCACTTTTGGAAGAAGAAAGCCTAAAATCAATCTAGTCTAGGAGATTTATCCGAATTCATGTCGAAGACCACTTTCCTAACTTCTTCTAAAGTGATGGGTTTGCTTAGTTTTTTGTTGTCTTCTTGCGTAACAACTTCAGGGATAACTTTTAGGAGATTGGATTGTGCAACATAATTTGAACCTTTAAGGTTGTTTAATATACCGTAGAAATATTTAACAAAGGTGTCTTCTATTTCTCCTAGTTTTTCAGTTAAGATTCCTTGCTAATTTTTTATATGCATGATTATGCTCTTTGCTTTGTTATACAAGGTAGAGTTATGAAAAAAATTTGTATTGTGATCCCCTTCTGTTAGCCATCTTTCTCTAGATTTTTGTCTCTAGAATATCTCATCTTTGGAAAGAATATCTTCTTGGTTAGCGAGTAGTTCCTTTTCAAGAAGATAGCTCCTATTATCGATGCCCTTGCTGATAACTTCTATGTTCAACTTTTTAAGTTGATTTTCTATGTCCAACTTTTTTTTGAAGATGTTGTTAAATTTTTCTTTGTTCCACCTAAGGATATGTTCATTAAGCATCTTTAATTTGTTAATGAAGACAAAAAATTTGGACCCTTTGCAACTATCTTGTGCCCACCAAAGTTTGATGTTATTGAGAAAGTTTGGGTCTAGGAACCACATCTTCTCACACTTGAATGGGTTTATAACTGGTTTGAGGGGTTCAATGAATTCAAATTTGACTGGAAAGTGATCAGATCCGGCTATGGGTAAGATTGAAAATTGAATATTTAAATTGTTGATATCCAGCTCACCCTTTATCGTAAATCTATCTAGTTTCTTAGTGATGTAAGCAAAGTAATTTCTCCTATTGTTCCATATATAAATTCCATTATTGGTGGGGGTATCAATTAAATTATGCAAAGAACACCATTCTTTAAAGTCTTTGGATGCTTGTGATAGCACCTGAGTACCTCCTACCTTTTCATTAATATCTAAAATAGTGTTAAAATCACCTCCTAGTAGAAAAAAATCATTCTTTTGGCTATCCAAGAATTGACCAATTTCATTCCAAACTAATTTTTTATTAGTATTATTAATCAGGCCATATACATTTATGACTGTGAAATTAAGATTTGATTTTAGACTTTGAACTTTACCACTTATCCATTTATTAGAACTATTGAGAATATTAATACTAAGCTTCCTTGGATCCCAAAGGATGCCCAAACCTCCAGATGCTCTTGAGGATTCTTAAAATGTAGAACACCATACTCCAAGTGACCTACTTAACTTATTTATTTCTAATGCATTTAGTTTAGATTCTTGGATTAAAACAACATCAGAATTAAAATATTTGAGGTTATGTTTTAATAAACTCTTGGCTAGGGGCATTGAGGCCCCTAGCATTCCAAGTAGTGAGCTTCATACATGATTGGGAAGGCCCTTCCCCTTCCCATTGTAGAAAATTTAATCTATCTTCTATTGTCCCTTTCTAAGACCCTCTACTTCTCTGAGTTCCTTTAGGGACTTCCTACCTCTTTTCCCTTTTATCTTGCCACAACATGGGGACTTAGGCCCTTCTTGGGACATGTAGATGCCTAGCTGATCTAGATTGACTTCTATTGTCTATACTATATCAATATTTCCTAATAGAAAGTGTTCCTAAACCTCTAGATCAACTTTTGAAATAATCTATTTAGCAAGATCAGATTGTTTGGAGGTAGCTAATCCACCTTCAGTCTCTCTATCTCGGCCATATTTAGTTCAGCATTTGAAAGATCTGGTAAGCTATCCTTATTCAAAAAATCTCAAAATTCCTTGATTGGTAATTCAGTTGTTTGTACACTATCTTTGACTTCCTAATGAAACCTACTATACAGAGTGAATGGTGAACTACTGGTAGTAGCTAGAGTCTACCAAAACTTATTAAGTTTGATAGGGGACTCCACCATACTATCTTGCACCTAAGGTAGATTTGATTGTGGAGAGATTAGATCCTTATGAAGTACTATTTCATTGCTTATCCTGCATGAAGTGAACAACATGAGATTTTCAAGCTCCTCTAGTTTTCCTCCTTGATTATCCTCTAAAGAACCTGTTGGTTAGGGGCTTGGATGAGAATCTTCACTTGTTGGATATACTAAACTTTCTAATCCCTTCTCATAAGATGTTTCTACTAGTCTCTTTTGAGAGAGGGAATTGGCCTTTTACATTTTCTCCCTATTATCAGAAGGATCCTAGCCTTGAGATGTCTGTATTGATCTGTCTCTATTTTTCCTTCTCTTTTTTTCCCTTTCATTCTTACTATCTTTCCTATTGTCCACAATGGTGCTCAATAACCTGGGCCTACTGGAAGAGTTTTCATATTTATTACCTGACTATCCTTATCCCTAGAAACAATCTCTTAGGGAGAAATGTCCTTGATGCCCATTGGGCTCTTATCCAAATGGGAGAAATTATCTTCTTTATTTGTTGATTTGTTTGCTCTACCTTTGTGGCCCTTTACTCTTTATCTTGTCCTATGATTTTCCTTGAAAGGAGTCAAATCAAACAAATCTATACCAATTCTTATGAAGCATTCCTTGGGTGTTTGATCTCCTTGAAGCATCTTGAGATGTTTGCTTCTAATTAGAGGAAGGGACTCATAGAGATTCGTAGTTACATTCATCATATTGAAAGATTAACTTCTTTCATCATCCAGTCTGATGATATCCAAGATTTTTCTTTCATATTTAATAAATTCCAGATCATATTTAGATCTATTTGTAACAAGTTTTAAATGTTTGGTCTTGGATTCATTGATTTGGCCACTAATTAGGAGTTTCGTATGCTAAATCCACACCGATAAGGTTTCCTAAAAATATACCCATTCTTTTTAAAATGTTGATGTGTTTTAATTATGGGGGTAATGAGTGAACTACATACCATGTAGTAATTGTGAAATCTAAATCACTTATATTACAGTTAGGAATCCAATCAAAAAAATGAATAGCATGGCCTTTGAACATGCATTCAGAGGCATTAATGAAATCTTTCTTAACTAATTCATCATAGCAATGAAGACAAATAATTCTATCATAAAATTTAGAGATACATACCTGGGTGCCACATAACTCATCAAGCCAATCGATCAATCTTTGTAAGTCCAAAGGGTCATTACAATAGGTGAAAAGGCCTACCTCTTGACATTCTTCCCATTGCTCTTCACTGACTTGATCACTGATGATGAGGATCATGTTGTTGAGTTTCATTGAGGAATGATGGATGGAAGTGGAGAATTTAGGGTTTAGATGGTAGTTTTTCTTAGCTCTGCAATGCAAAGGGATGTAGGGTGGAGACGAAACCAAGGGGGAGCAGGTCAGCAAATGAGATGGCATGGCTGAATTAAGAGGATGGGAAGAATCCCCAATCCCTGAGCAAGGTGATATTTGGTTTATCCTAGCATACTTGGTTGAATTGAATATTTTAATCTGCTTGTCTAAGTCTAAGATGAAGAAGATTTTGGGAGGAATATCTCAACAAGTTTTCCCTATCATATGCTCCTCCTTCTTTGAATGCCAATCTGCCAGAGGTGCATAGAAGTTTGAAGTGTGGATCTTCTCGGTGATAGAGTAGCTGAGATCTCCTACCTTTCTTTGAACCTGAAGGTTAAGTGAGGGCTTGCTAGACCACTTTGATGTTTGATGGTAGCACCCCAAACGTTTCCTAGTATTGATCAAAGTGAAGGGCTTAGGGTTTTTTTCCTTTTGTCTGCTTTTTGCATTTTTCACAGTGTGTTTTCTACTCGCCACTTTTCTTGTCTTAAAGTGAGAAAATTATTAAATTAAACATTTTAATTCCCTAATAAATTAGCCTTAGGATATAATTTAATTTAACTAAAGTATAAATACTTTAAATTAAATTAAATCTTAATTAGTAGGTTTAATGTGACTAATACAAATCAATACTTTGGGAATTAAATAGAGAGTATGATTAATGAAAATTTAGGTTTTTTGCATTTGACAATTAAGTCAAGTAGCGAGTAGCAGAATAAGAATTGCTTAGTGACATAGGACTTAGGATTGATTGAAATAGATCAAAATTGGTGATCATGGCAATCAACCAATTTTGGGGTATTACAATAGAAGGATATGCACAGATCATAATCCAATCAAAAAAGGACTTAGAATTCCCTAGATGGGGTTCTTATGAAGAAAATATGAGAATAGTTCATGTAGAACTCTACAACAAGGAGAGAAAGAGATAGATTCCATCCTTAAGGAATCTAGCATGACTAGCAAAGAGTTTGATGAGATTAAAGACATTGTGTTAGAGATGAAAGCCAGTGGATAGACTAAAGTATTGGTAGCAACTCCCATTGTTGTTATAGGACCTTCAGAAGGAGTGAAAGTAGTAAAACCTTAAGTATAGACCCCTATTTCATCTTATGCAATAGTTGCACAAGAGAAACCAGTTAGAACAAGGGATGATCAAACTAGGAGGCAAATAGAGGTGGAATCACCTATTATGCAAAGAAAGTCTAAGAGATTGGTAAGGGTAAAGCAAGAACCTACACCATCAGCAAAGAAAAGGGTCAAGAAGACCAGGAAAAAGGAGAAAGACAATGCAAGTAAGTAGTTCAAAGAGTTTCGAGGATGAAGCTGAAGATAAACTTATTGAACAAGATGCACAAGAAGCCATAAAAACAATTGGAAAAAGAGCTTGGAACCCAAGGTAGAGAATGTGAATATGTAGATAATTAATGATGATAATTTTATATATTTAAATAAGTATTATAGTATGTATAGCAATATGGATAGAAGGTAGTTAGAGAATGCTATTATAAGGAATATGATTTTGAGGAACAATAAGTTTGAGAAATATAGAATAAGATACCTGAAGACTTATACAATAGGTTAATTAATAGGAAAAAGAGAGTGTTAGAAGAGGATCTAAGTATGAGGATCACATCAATAAATAAATTGTGTGATGTTGACTCCAAGGAGGACTTAGAAAAAAAATTGAAGGGTATTAAGCCCTTTCTTGGGAATAAAAGAAAAGTAATTCTTTTGATGGGAGGAAATTATGAGGATGTAAGGAAAGAAATAGAGGAGTCAATTGTAAAGTATATTACTATAGTGCCTAAGTTGAGTGCACAATCAAAGCCTAACATCCTAGTATATGTGCAAGTACATAAACCTTCCAGGGAAAGGGAAGAAGTAGAGGAGACACAATAGGAACTTTCACCACCTCAAATTGTTGTGGGTATTGAATCCATGCAAGTGGATAGTACACACATAACTATGGATAGAAAGAAGGATCATTTTGCAGCATTTGGCCAATCCATTGTTGGCAATATCATTGCATACACTAGCTATGATGATGATGAGGAAGAAGAAAAACATAAAGAAGAAGAAGAGAAGAAAAGAAAAGTAGAAGATGAAAAGAAAATGGGAGAAGAAGAAAAGAGGAAGAGAGAAGAGGAAGACTAGAAAAAGAGAGAAGAACATGAAAAGAAGAAGAAAGAAGAAGAAGATGCAAATAAGAAGAAAGTTGAGGTAGAGAAGAAACTTTAGTAGTACATATGCCTATGGTAACTTTAGTAGTAACAACAACAGTATTAGAAGAAATATCAATTCCATCAAATGATGAAGATCAAAAAGGACTAATGAGCACCTTAAGAAAACTATTTGAGAAGAACAAATCTATGAAGTCTTTGGAGAAGACTCTAGCTAAAGTCTTAGATTGAATGCAAAAGACAGTTACCACAACTATAGTCAAACTAGACTTGTAGCTAAAAGCTAAAGATTTGGTGAAGACCTTTGATGGGGAATTCAAAACTTTAGCAAAAGTAGCTTCAGCACTAGCATAGGAAAAGCATGATGCATCATTGTTTCATATAGTATGCACAAATGTCAGAAATGATCTAAAAACCATAGATGTTTGCATAAAAGATTTGAGGAGAAGCATAGATGAAGATAACAAGTTGTATGGATAGTGAGAAATGTCATACAATTACCTATTAGACTTTGATAACAAGATAAAAGGACAAATGAGTGAGCTTCATATACTCACTACTAGATTGCAGCAACTAGAGACCAGAATTAAAGATTTCAAAGATGAGATAGAAAAAATTAACAATGCTATCAAAAGCATTGAATTTGGAAAGGAAAATTTATTAAGGAGATTATCTATTCTTAGAGAACACTTATCATCCAATTTTTTCATTTTGTAGAGGTGGTTGGAGGAATGTTTTGTAGCTAAGACATCCTATGACAAGTTTTCCTATACTGACTTAAGCATAGTTTAAGTAGCATATTATGCACTTTGTGCACTCATTTGTATATCTAATAGAGTCAAAGAAAACTAGAAGGAATTTGACAAGCTGAAACATAATTTTATAGATTGCATTTTTAGAATAACCAGTTGATCAATAGAGGGTAACAAAGTTTTGTAGATAAATTTGTTAACACCTTTTCCATTGATGTCAAAGGGGGAGTATTATGTAGAAGAAAAATTGTATAGATGTATATGTATATATGGGGGAGCTTATGTATGTATCAATGTAAAGGAATGTATTGATCCATCAAAACATGAATAAAATTTTATGTTTTGAAGGCAATTGTGTGTAGTTACTTTTATTTGTTTTTGTTATGTATGACATCATTTTGGGACTTAGCCAATTTTTTTGAATTTTGCCATCAATTCCAAAGGAGGGGATTGTTGGTAATATGGTCAGATAGATGCCTTGATGATTATCATTTATGGAAATATACATTTAACATTTCATTTATGCATTTAGAGTTAGAAAATTGTCTTAAGTGTTAGACAATTTACAATAGCACAAAGAACATGTGTTAAGTGTACTGATGACTCATTGAGAGTTAGCTCATGCATAGTTGAGGAAAGCTTCATGATAGTATCATGATGACGTGTGCTAGTGCATAGATGTGTACATATAGTATGGTGTGATTTATAATTAAAATACCAATGCGGGTATTTAATAGTGCAAAACAAAGCATAACAAAGAATTGGATTATATGACCCTAGGAATTATTTTGGTTATGGAATAATTACTAAGTTATGATGAGCTGACTATGTGGATGTCATTCCATAAGTTATTTTATATTATGTCAAGTGTGTAAACACATGAAAGCTAACTAAGCAAAGTTTTGTAATTATGCAAGGTATAAGTAAAGATCTTATCTTGTGTAGATAAGTGTGATATCTATGATAGACAAGCAAGTGATATGTGATGTGAATTCTGATGTATGATCAAAACAAATGCAAAGTACAATAGACAAAGTACTCTATGATATATATATATATATATATATATATGTCTCTTGTGAAGAACTAAATTGTATAATTGCATGTCAGGGCAATGGATTCTTCTTACATACATTGTATTTGCTCTATCAAATCCTAACAAGGTTGAAACAATTCCTAACAGAGTTGAGGCTTCTAACAAGGCCTAGCCTCCTAACAGGGAATCAAGACACTATATATACTTCATAGACTCCTAACAGGGTCAATATCCTTAATAGGATCCTATTGTTTAGTGAATCATCTAGTGGGTATCATCCCCACTGGGGTTTTCCCTTGGCCAAGGTTTCCCTAGTTGACAAATAATGGTGTTATGAGTCATCTATGTGCATGGTTATATTTATTGTTCAACATTGTTGGTTTACTTTCATATGCAAGTTACAAAGTAATTAACAATATTTAGTTGTGGGCAAAAGTTTGTAGAATACTAATTCACCCCCCTCCCCCCCCAGTATTATCTATTTCTAACACTATCTTCTTTCTTTGCTGGACATATTAGTTCTTATCTCAGGTATTGGTATTATCTATTGCTCTTTCCTAGTGCTCATTTCTACTAGTAACTAAATGTGCATTCAGGATTTTCTATCTCTCTGTGGTTCATTCTTTAGAGTTAGATTCATATATTTTCATTTTAAAAATATATCTTCATATCTTTTCATTTGAAATTTTTTTTTAAATATCATAATTTATAAATTATTTTTAATTTTTAAAAATTGATATTTTTAAAATATGATTTTAAATTTTAAATTCAAAATTAAGTTAACATTTATGATATAAGTAATTATTAACCAAAAATATGATATTTTTATAAACTATATATTAATTAAGAAATATTTAGATCACACTTTATCATATAACATGAAAATATATAAATAAATATTAATTAGTTTCTAATTTAAAATTAGTTTTTTTATTTTTTTAATTATTAAGCTATAAATTTTTTTAAAAAATTTAGATTAATTTTTACAATAATTTTTTTGTTAATCTAGATTAGATGTAGTTATTAATTTATATTACTTATTAAATAAGATTAATTTAGATTAGTTTCTTTTGTTAATTAAGTTAAATAAAATTAATTTAAATTCAATTAATTTAGATTAGTTTATTTTTTTTATTAATTTAAATTTAAATATAGTTAATTAGATTAATTTCTTTTGTTGATTAGTTTAAATTTGGTTTTTGTTAATTTAACTATATTTTTATTTTTATTTTTCAAGTTATATTATAATTTTGTTTTTGTTTTTATTTTTATTTTTTGGCAATTTTTTTTTATGGCCTTGTGCAGATGATAATCAGTTGTCAAAGGCATAATTTGAAAATACTAATTTCATTTGATGCAGGACTTTTGTTAAAGACTTTATTTTTTAAACCAATTGCTTATTTATTTAGAATTTTTTTTGATTTGGTGCTTGAAAGTGACTAAGTATTTAATGCATTTGGTACTTTGGCATGTTTAGTTTAGATAGAGCACGACATAAAACAAATGTATCCTCTCCCTTCACCTTTGCAGCTCTTAGGTGCAAAAAAAATTATTCTATCTTCTAGAAAGGCCTTCCTTGGTGGAAAAAGAGGTACTAACCCCAAGGGAATGACTTTAAGTGATGCTTTCAATTTGATTTGTTATACAAATGAAGGATAAGGTCAAATCCAAGTTAACTAGTATTAATGTTTTCTAAGAAAAAACATTTTGAAAGGGGGTGTACCTCATGTGTATTAGACCTCTAGTAGGCTTGGTTAGACCCACAACAGATTTGTTGGATTATCATAATGTGCTATTCCTCTAAATTTTACCAAAAAACTATTGTGGTAATGACCAAAATCTCTCTATTGCTAGGACAAGGTGAAACATTCAGGTTATCTCACATTTTTACAATTCTTAATAGATGTAATAGTTCCTTGAGAAGTGATGCCCCTTTGAATTTGAATTTTGGTGTGTTTGATAAATGAGTGCACTGTAAGGGGAATCTTGTGCTACTAAGATTCTAAGTTATCCACTCTAATAAGTGTTGCTCATATTTATTCGTAGTGAAAACCCAATAAGTATTGTCCTTTCTTGACCATAGATTGTGCTTGTCTTTAGTTTTATTATAAAGTATTGTGTTTGGTGTGTGTTTTCAAAACATATTCTTAGTCAACCATCACTTGCCCAAAATTTTGAACATTCTCACACAAGCACGTGACAAACCTTGATTAAAATAATGTCCAACACCTAAAAAATATATGAGCTCAAACATTGCAACTTTCTTTAAATGTTTCATAGATGTCATATGGGTTTCCTTACTTGCATCCTAGGTCATCCATTTGGTAATTGCCTAAGTCCATCTTTGTATATCCTCTTGATTCATCAATTTCACTTGTCCTGGTATATGACCTTTTTCTTCATTTAGAACCTTGTCCTTTTCAAAAAATTTTTATCACCTTCTTGGACTTACCATATCCCTTATTTAAGTTTCATTTGGTTGTCACCCCTAGTTTGCATTAGGTCCATGTCTTATCACACTATCATTTTTCCTCATTCTATTAGACCATCATCTTTAGGGTCCTCTTATATTTCATTGTTACATGTGAATTGTATTATCCATAAACTTTTAGAGCTATAGGGTAAATATTATCTCCCTTAGGTTTCATTTTATCTTCCACCCCTTTAGAATCATATTAATAATTTCCCTTATGTATTCATATAGGTAAATAGCCATAGTTGAAACAAGGTCCTTAGCTATGTAGAGACCTCAAAACCATCCACGAAAAATTTCAACACAAGACCATTTCAATTTGATCACATGTAATACCCATTCTATGATACTAACAGATTATAACCTATAAATTCAACCCCATCATTGTACATGATTTTTTTTGGGAGCTACACAATAACCTACATTGAGAAATAATTCCCAATTCCCTAGAGCTAGCTTCTCATTTACATTTCAGTTTGAGAAAGAGAAATAATATGTTGATCGACAAGAGTCATTCTCACATCTTAAGTTCAGTTTCCATCCAAATTATGATTATGTCCAACTGAAATCACCTGGTAATCATAAATTGACTCTCATGCTCAATATCAACAATCCTTAGATTTAAATTCCTCACAAGATGATCATGACCTTTTAGCAACTTTTTTCAAGAAGAAATTGATAAATTTATCAAAGCATTGTTGATTAGTGACCCTAGTACACACACCCTTTATTGCATTCAAGAAAAAATAGAATAATGTTTTGAGATTAGATCTAGGTGGAATGAGGCTAAACCTCATTACTTCTCAATCAAACAAAACCATTTCAAAATCACAAATTCCAAACAAAAAAACTCAAAGGTTCACCTCAAAAATTTGGTCATAGATAAGGAGCTATCTCCAAGTATGATCATAATCATTTACCCTTGTCTAGTAATGTATCATCCCATAGCATTCACACAAATGACACACTTAAATCTCGTCAAGGAATTGTCTCTCTAATAGGTCTCATAGCTATGACCATTTCTTTAATCCTTGCAATTTCATAAGAGAATACTATGAAATTTCCATCAAATGACCTATTAAATTAATCCTTTCGAGGCCTATCCCTAATAGATTTACAAGATAATCTATTTCATAATATAATCCCCTTTATAATTAAAAATATATATATCCAATATCACTATGTGTTTCATTCCTAAGAAAACTCATTTCAAATTGTCCAGTCCAACCTCACACTTTCATATATCAAGACATGCCCATTCATTCCCTAAATATCCCATACACATTCAAGTTGATATCACATGCCAATAAAATGATACAAAACATGAACAAACAAGTCCTAAACTATATTAAGATCAATGTGCTAGGAATGACCAATCCACTATAATTGTTGACCACAATCCCATCATCTAGAATGTAATAATAACCTATCATCCATGTTTTCCATTGATGATAATAGTTTTGATCATCTGTTAATGATAATCTATAGTATAATCTACTCAGACATAGATATTTATTTAGTTAACAATAATATTGATCTCATTGAAATTGATTGGAATTTAATGAGATCTTGAATCCAATCCAAGTATATAATCAATCTTCTCTTGAATATTATTTCATTTCATGTTCATCTCATTGGTTAAGTCATGATCATATGATTGGCCTTATACACAAATAATATCAAATTGAAATTTAATTATATTCCCTTGTAGATCAATATTATGGTATAGAGCTTTGATATCACAAATAGATGATAAAATACAAACTTGTGATCAATTGCATTATGCTTAACTAATAATTTTTATTGGAAGGACATGTCTTGAGTGGAAATGTCTCCACTTTGTGGAGATGTGTCCACTTAACAACATCATTCTTTCCACATATAAATTCCTATACTCGATCAGACTAAAGAGTACCAAAGTTTATAAATGTTCTACCTTATTTGGAGTTCTACTATTATACTTTGATATTGATTTGTTAATATTGAATCTTCTTCACATACATTTGGCATAGATCAAGATTATCACATTCATATTGAAATCTATAAATAAGCAATCTAGAATTAGTGATTTTTTACTATTTTCATCCCCATTTAGCCCACCAGTGATATCCAATCTAAGAGATCTTTAGTGGGATGGATTCCTTGCAAAGGGATAACATGAATTCTTGGGTTGGATCATGCTGCAAAGATTTAATAGCTCTCATGTTTTTGTACTATCTAAAAATCCTCCTGAAAGTTTGAGATGTTTCCACATGTCTTTATTCTGACATTCTTCATGTCATAGTATTTCTTCAATACTCTATAACCCGGAATTGCACCACATATCTTCAGGTGGGCATGCCCCATCTTCAATGTTTAAGCAAACCCAATATGCACATACATAGATCAATAACAAAGATTCAAAAAAATATTAAAAAATCATCATATGTTCTATCAAACAACAAAACATATCAATGGGCCCCATGTTTTTGTGGAGTATCATCTCTGGCTCGCAAAAACATGAGATGCTTTCACATGTTCATACCTATTGTGGATCCTTTCTATCTACATGGGTGGTTCACTTAGCTTGTCATCCAACATCATGGTGCCACATGTCTTCATTCCATCATTTCTTCATATTGCAGTGTTTCTATGAGACTCTGAAACTCAAAATTGTGCCACATGGTGGAGGGTCCTAGGAACCTTCTTTGATATCTTATGGCTCTCAATTTTTCACATATCTACCTTGGCCCTTTATGAAGATGCAATATCCTTTGGATTTGATTACATCTTGGAGATCTCCTCACTATATCTCATCTAATAAAGCTCATCTACATTGATAGTTGTGTCTTAATCTCTCGATTGGGGATGTTATTGTAGCATCTAGGTCATTCATTTTGAATGGAAGATCTTCATTGATGACCATCATTTTTTGGGTTTATAACACATTGTGTTATCCTTCACTACATATTTTTCTAGTAGTGCAAATTAGGTTCCTACGGCCATGACATTTTACCAAGGCCAATTCTTTAATTTCGAGTGACTTCTTGGGCCTTGTTTGCATGACGCCAATGCCTTCCATGCCTCTCTAATACGTGAAATGATAAAATCTTTGGGTGTTTGATTTGTTATAGATTGATACATTATTTTGTCCCTACCTATCACTTCTAGAATTAGATTGCACTTCATGATTAGATTTTATTTTGATTCTTAAGTTATTGCTTTCCTCTACAACTTAGCTCCACCTGGTTGGGCTTTGAACTCCATGGTTAAATCAGAGTTATGCCTAAACTCTTTAAAAGGAAGTTGTAAATATATTTTTTGAGGTTATTCTTTGGTTCTCTTACAGTTTCTTATGCTTTGTAATTTTAAATTTCTTGTTTTGCCTTACATTATTAGAAGCCCTTGCTTTCCTTTTCTTACCATTTAGCTATCTTGTACGTTTTTTCCTTGTGTTGAATGTTTATACTCCATCTTTTAAATCTATATGTTGTGTTAATCTACTCATGAATGTTGTAATGTGAATAGTTCTTTTCTTGTATCATTTTATTTGTTCAAACCTACATATGAGCCTTTAGAAGGTGAACTAGAGTTAAGATTTGTGACTTTTGGTGTCCTTTGTTAATGTCATGTGCATCTACAAGAAGAGTTGTAACTATGTTTTATATTGGTGCATCACCCCACTTTCCCTTTCTACATTTAAATTTCTATTCTCCTTCTCCCTTTTCTTCTCAAGCAGTAGTTTAGGTGCATTCTAATAGTAAGAAAGCCAACCTTCTCCAAAGATTCAACTTCAAAGGGCAGGTCCCACACTTAGAGGTCATTTCTGTGTTACGCAAGGTCACTTGAGGTTCATACCTCAAGAAAGGGTGCAGTCTTTTGTGTCAAAAATTTTTGGCATGCCAGATGGGATAAATATTAAAAGATTCAAATCAATTTTCAGAACCTTCACCAGTCATACCGCAATTTTTGGCATGCCTAGTGGAACTACAATTTTAGCTACATAAGTCCATTGGTAGCCACTGTAATATTTATCCATTGATAATTTGGGTTTTTTTTCCCAACATCATCAACCTTTGGATGCATTCAATAAAACACCATGGTGACTCTAGTGCAAATCTACTAGTTTCAAGATGAAATAGTGCTAGTATGTGAAGTACATCTTTGGTATTTTGTGATTTTCAATGTTTTCTATGAAATTGTAGCTTTTATGAAGCTCTAATCATGGCCCCATTTCATAGAAATCTTTATTACTCCCCCCATATCATGAAAATGCTATTCCTCATCCCTCTTTCTATAAATATCAATCCTAAACTCAGGCTAGTTATACTCAAAATTTCTATTCTCCACC
Organism: Cupressus sempervirens; assembly: GCA_028749045.1. Taxonomy (NCBI): domain Eukaryota; kingdom Viridiplantae; phylum Streptophyta; class Pinopsida; order Cupressales; family Cupressaceae; genus Cupressus; species Cupressus sempervirens. The sequence continues at coordinate 557,274,534 of CM053789.1, read as the reverse complement.
ACCCCAGCTCCACTAGTCCTGACACCTTCACATGATGAGATTGTCACCTTGTCTCTATGGTTACAAGCTATGATGGATGCCTAGAGCTATGGAGTTGAGTAACCCCAAATCCAACAAATAAAGTTCCAATAGGGGCAGTATGGATAAGAAATTTCTTATTAGGTCTCTCCTCAACAACAAGAACCAAACAATCAGGCTCTCTTCCACCCTTAATAGTGGGATATGAGAAAGGCCCAATTTGAGGAGGATCTTACAAGAATATTGGCTATTGTAGAAGAAGAGACAAGGATCAAGCTTGCTCAAGTGTAAGTAGTTGAAGCACAAGAGCGTCCAAGGAGAAAATTTGCTAGCTCTAAAAAGGGCAACCCTCCTACTTTACAAAAAAACACACAAAAGCCAAAGGCCCACTCATGAGAAACATTGCCAAATCCATCTAAAGAAGAGCCACCCAAATGCAAGTTTTCTAGCTTAAGAAGGAGTGAGCCTCCCTAAAAATCCATTCTTTGTTGAAATGATTATGAGCATGCATCTCCTTAGCTTGATGTTGAGTTGCTGCCAAGGGTGGAGAGGAAAGATATGAAGAAGGATGAGGTGGTTCCTATCCTTGAGGAACCAAAGATAGTTGATCAAGCTTCAGATGGGGAAAAAATATTTGACATGTTGTAGGAACAAGAAAAGAAAGACCACGAGTTGTAGCAAGAAGACAAGCATGAGCAAAAGAAAGAAGAAAAGATAAATGCAAATTATGATCTAGAGGATGATTTTTCTAGCATCATAACAAATTTATTCTCAAGGCTTGACACTATACTAGTAGCTCCCAAGGAGGTGGTTCAAGAAAAATATGAAGACAAGGTGGAGATTATTTCTTCACAAAAGGAGAAGCCACTTCCAAACTAGTTGGATACCAATGTTGCAGAGCACAACAATGTGGTCAAGGCTAATTTCTTAGACCAAGTGCTATCAAGAGGATGCCCAATTAGTCATCTAGCTCTCCAAAAAATTAACATATTTCCTTGGTCATGCTTACTTTTGAGCATGAGGGTGAGTTTCAAAAGAGCAAGCAAGTATATCTTTCCCAAGTGTTAGGACTAACCTTAGACATAAATAATAGTTCTATGCAAATATAACCAATATCAAAAAATAATAGATTGCACATAAGAGAACACAAGAAACCAAGATTTAACATGGTTCGCAAAATCCCTGGGCTACATCCACCAATAATAAGTCAAATATTATTATTATCCAATGATTACAACCTGATTACACTCCATAATCCCTTACATCTCAATACTTCCATAACAACCAATTTTTTCATCACGCACTATGAAAAATACCTAACCCTAAGCCTTTTTATACAAGTGTTTTGTCACTTACAAAATTAGGGCTAGAATAATAATAAAATAGTAGTGGATACTTTTTACAATATAAGGTCATTTTTAGCTTCAATGGCACTACCCCCAAAAACTTGTGTGGGGGCATTTCCCCTTGAGCCCACCCTATACTATGACAAGGAGCACACCTAGGGAGCTTCCCCTCGACCTTGTCTTGGGGGTGTTGCCCCCAAACCCCCATAGAAATAACATGGGGAGAAAACTGTACCGAATAAACCTCTAAGTCTAATTAGGCTCCACATTAAAACAATCTCCCACTTGGAGACTGGTTAGACTCCACAACAATAACCTCCCACTTGAAAATTGATAATAGCACCACTAAACATATAGCTCCCATTGGAATATCAAACCACCCTAGAATCTGTTATTTTTATGTTGTTTAGCCTAAAAGACCAACTAAGTCTAAAGAGGAGTTTAGCTTCTCCTTTGTAACTACCTTGGTAAACATGATTATCATTTGTATGTATCTTATCCAGCTTTAACTGTCCATCATCCAAAACTAACTGAATGAAATGGTATCACAATTGTATGTGTTTTGTCTTTGAATGTAGAGCTGAATTCTTTGCAAGATGAATGGCACTCGAGCTATCTATGAACAAATTTTTATCCTTCTGAGGGAGTCCCAATTCTTCCATGAAGAACTAAAGCCATATCATCTCCTTGGCTACCTTTGTAGCAACAACATACTCTAGCTTTGTAGTGGATGAAATATTAACCTTCTGTAACCTAGAAATCCAACTCACAGTTGCTCCACCAATAGTAAATACATAACTTGTAGTACCAGTACTCCATCTGGTATCAATATCCCCTAACAAATTTGAGTCAACATATCCCTCTAAATTAGTAGTAGATCTCCTAAAACATAAACATTTAATAGATGTTCCTCTCAAATATCTGAGAATCCATTTAACTCCATTCCAATGCTCAAGCCCTGGATGACTCATATACCTACTAATAACTCTAACTATATGTGTAATATCTTGCCTTGTACATACCATAGCATACATCAAGCTACCTACAGTTGAAGCATAAGGTACCTTAGATATCTTGTCCTCCTCTTCTTGTATCTTGGGACACATCTCCTTAGTCAACTTCAAATGACCAGGTAAAGGTGTGCTAACAGCTCTAGCATTCTCCATAGAGAAATGTTGCAACACCTTCTCAATATAATCAGTCCTGGTCTTCCTATCTCTACAAATATTTATACCAAGGATTTGGTTTTTAGGCCTTAAATCCTTCATAGAAAATGCATGTGCTAACTAGCATTTCAGCCCCTTAATGTGATCCATGTTAGACCCAGCTACAAGCATATCATCAACATATAAACATAAAATAATGTAGTTGTCATCATCCAACCTCTTAAAATAAACACAATGATCTAAATGACACCTATTGTATCCATGCTCATGCACAAACCTATCAAATTTCAAATACCATTTTCGAGTTGTTTGCTTCAAGCCATATAAACTTTTCTTCAATCTACACACTAAGTTCTCCTTACCTTTGACCTCAAATCCCTATGGTTGTGCAATATAGATCTCTTCATCCAAATCACCATGAAGGAAGGTTCTTTTAGCATCAAGCTGCTCCAAATAAAAATCTTCAATCACCACGAATATTTAAAAAATGTTAATTGAAGTCATTTTAACAACAAGAGAGAATATCTCATCAAAATCAATGCCTTTTTTATGTTCAAATCCTTTTACAAGTAACCTAGCTTTAAATATTTTCTTACCTCCATCCTCTCCTTTTAACCTATAAACTCATTTATTTTGTAAATCCCTTTTACCTATAAGAAACTTGCATAAATCCCATGTCTTTTTTTAGCAAAGAGTTCATTTCTTCTTTCATTGTAGACTTTGATTGAATATTTGTATCCACCTACATAGCTTCATCATAATATTCATGTTCACTAGCATCAGTAAATAAAATAGAATAAAATAAAGAAGAAAATCTTTTTGGAGGTCTACTTAGCCTTGTTGACTATCTAACATTCACTAGGGTGTGTGGTATTTGTTGTTATGGTCATTGTAGATCATGAGGAATTATTGGAACATCAACTTTTGGAGTATCATCAAGCACTACATAATCATTTTCTTTCTTCTCATTTTGCTGCAACAAATCTTTCTACAACACTTTCTCATTGAATATGGCATTTGTGCTTCTTAAAATTTTATGATTTTCAAAATTCCAAAGCCTATAACCAAATTCATTAATGTCATATCCAACAAATACACCTTTCTTTGACTTAGCTTCCAGCTTAGTTCTATTTTTAGAATCTATATGAGCAAATGCTTCACAACCAAAGGTTTTGAGAAAAGAATAACTCACCTTCTTACCAGTCTATACTTCCTTTCGAATACCACAACCCAAAGGAGTAGAGGGATCTCTATTAATCAAATATAAAAGAATATTGATAGTCTCTGCCCACATCTTTAAGGGAAACCCTACATGCAACCTCAGGCTTCTTACACACTCCATTATAATCTTGTTCATGCATTCAACCACTCCATTTTCCTATGGAGTCCTTGGAATAGTTTTCTATTTACAAACACAATTAGTGGAGCAATAATCTTGAAATTCATGAATGTAATACTCACCATCATTATTATATCTGAGACATTTTAATTTCTTTCCAGTCTCATTTTCAACCAAGCATTTCCATTTCTTAAAAGTTTGAAATATATTAGATTTATGTCTAAGGAAATAAACCATACTTTTCCAGTTGCATCATCAAAAAATGTAACATAATAATGAGAGAGACCAAGGGAAGATACTTGAGCCAGTCCCCATACATTTGTATGCATAAGCTCTAATCTCTCACTTTTCTTTTCCTTCCTAGTCTTCACAAAACTCACTCTCTTTGTTTCCCATACACACAACTTTCACAAAAATCAATATTGACACATTTTAGACCTAGTAAAATTTTTTTATAATGAAGTAATTTCATACCTTTCTCACTCATGTGCCCAATTTTGTTGTTCCATATTGTCATATCAAACTCTACAGTAGCTATTTGTTCTCCCTACTCAATTGCAAAAACCATACTTGAACATTCATTTTTCTCTAAACAAATCAAAGTAGAAGGAGAAATATGACATGTGCAAAGATATAAGGTGCCTACTTTCACACCTTTTTCCACTACAAGGGAACATTTTGAAACCTTCCAATTTTTATCATTAAAAGTAATTACACAACCCTCATCACTGAGTTTCCCTACTAAAATTAAATTCCTACTCAACCTTGGAGCATGTCTTACCTCATGTAGTAGCCAATGATTCCCATTCTGCAACTTAATCTTAACTTTTCCCTTTCCAAAAATCTAATAGAGTTCATTATCTCCCAAAATCTCCTTGGACATAATCAATAAAATAACCTCTATGAGGTGTTGCATGAAATGAAGCACTAGAATCTAAAACCCATGAATCATCAACACTTTCTAAAGATAGAAGCAAAGCATCCTCTTTAGATTTTTTACTTACCACATTTGCCTCCTTGTTCCCTTTTGGTTTATCTCCTTCATTGTTCTTTTGAGTCCAATAATATTTCTTCTTATGCCCTATTTTACCACAATACTAGCAATCTCTCAGTCCTCTAGGTTCAGACCTCTTCCCCTTTGACTTTCCTCTTGATTTCTCACAATTTTTGGAATGATTTCCTCTCCCATTCATTCTAACTCTTCTTTGTGCATTCAAAGCACTTCTTGATGTAGATCCACATGAGGTTTTTCTATAAGTTTCCTCACTCAAAATAACACCAATCACATTATCAAATTTTAGGGTATCAGATCCAGAAATAGAATTATTCACAAGCATTACCAAGCCATTCTAGCTTTCAGGAAAAGAACACAAAATCAAGAGAGCCCTTTTCATCAAAATTAATACCCATGGAAGATAGCTAACTAGTAACAATATTAAAATCATTTAAATGATCTACAATAGATCCACCTTCTTCTATTTTCATATTAAATAAACTCTTCATGAGAAATACCTTATTTGAAGCAGAGGGCTTTTCATACAATTTCCCTAGGGTTTCCATCAACTCTTCCATTCTCTTCACTTTTGTAATGTTAAATGTCACTGATGGTGCTAGGCATAACAAAATTCTTCCAAGTGCCTTTCTATCTGAAATCTCCCATTCCTCATTGGTCATAGTTCACTAGTTTTTAGTTTTTCCTTCCAATGGCTTCCATAAATCCTTTTGATAGAGATAATCCTCCATTTGCATCTTTTATAACTAAAAGTTCGCTCATTAAACTTGTCAACCCTCAACTTAACCTCATCTTCCATCACACCCACTCAACTATGAGACTTCCCACTCAACCATGGGACCTTCCTATAGAGGATCGCCAAAAAAAAATGATGATGTCTCTCCTAAACAACAAGAACTAGACAATCAAGCTCTCTTCCACTCTTAATAGTGGGATATGAGAAAGGCCTAGTTTGAGGAGGATCTTGCAAGAATATTGGTTATTGTAGAAGAAGAGACAAGGATCAAGCTTGCTCAAGTGCAAGTAGTTGAAGTACAAGAGCCTCCAACGAGAAAATTTTCTAGCTCTAGATAGAGCAACCCTCCTACTTTACAAAATAGCACACAAGAGCCAAAAGTCCACTTGTGAGAAACATTGCCAAATCCATCTAAAGAAGAGCCACCCAAATGCAAGTTTTCTATCTTAAGAAGGAGTGAGCCTCCCTAGATTCCCACTCTTTGTTACAATGATCAATATAATGCATCTCCTTAGCTTGATGTTGAGTTGTTGCCAAGGGTGGAGAGGAAAGAGATGAAGAAGGATGAGGTAGTTCCTATCCTTGAGGAACCAAAGATAGTTGATCGATCTTCAGATGGTGAAAAAATATTTGACATGTTGCAGGAACAAGAAAAGAAAGACCATGAGTTGCAGTAGGAAGACAAGCATGAGTAGAAGGAAGAAGAAAAGATAAATGCAAATTATGATCTAGAGGATCATTTTTCCAGCATCATAAAAAATTTCTTCTCAAGGCTTGACATTATACTAGTAGCTCCCAAGGAAGTGGTTCAAGAAAAACATGAAGAGAATGTGGGGATTATTTCTTCATAAAAGGAGAAGCCACTTCCAAACTAGTTGGATACCAAGGTTGTAGAGCACAATAGTGTGGTCAAGGTTGATTTGTTAGACCAAGTGCTATCAAGAGGATCTCCAATTAGGTATCTAGCTCTCTAACAAATTAGCATATTGCCCTGGTCATGCTTACTTTTGAGCATGAGGGTGAGTTTCAAAAGAGTGAGCAAGTATATCTTTCCCAAGTGTTAGGACTAACCTTAGATAGAAATAATAGTTACATGCAAATATAACCAATATCAAAAAATAATAGATTGCACATAAGAGAACATAAGAAACCAATATTTTAACATGGTTCACCCAATCCCTGGGCTACATCCACTGACAACAAGTCCAATATTATTATTATCTAGTGATTACAACCTAATTACAATCTGTAATCCCTTATAGCTCAATACCACTGCAAGCAATTTTTGCATCTTACATTATGAAAAATCCCTAACCATAAGCCTCTTTATACAAATTTTTTATAGCTTACAAAATTAGGACACTGCCCCCAAACTCTCGTAGAAATAATATGTGGAGAAAATTGCATTAAATAAACCTTTAGGTCTGATTAGGCTCCATATCACAACACCAAGAAGATAGTTTCCTAGTGTTGGAGAGTTTCATTTTTCTCAACATTGGGAAGGTGTTTCAAAGTGTAGCATTATGCTTGTGATACTTGTTGATCTGTCTAGTTGCCCATGTGCATGGGAGAAGAAACCAACTTCTAAGGAAGGGAAGCTACTTCAACAAGCTAGTAAATTTCTTTGATTGATTTTTTTAATTATAAACATTTATACATAGTAGAGTAGGTATTTTCCATCTTTCTAAGAAGTGCACAAGCACATCTATTCCCTACTAGATATGGCAATTTTGTAGTTTTTCTAGTTCTAGAGGCAAATTTTTGTGAAGTTGCAAGTTGAATGACATCTTGTTCTTGTTGGTGACTCCATGCCCAATGGATTACTTAAGGCCATTGATCCTATGTTGAGCAAGAAAGAATCCCCTTTGAGTCACCAATAATGTTGACTATTTTTTCCCCCATTCAACCCAATAGTGATATCTAATATGAGAGATCTTTAGTGGGTTGTATTCCTTGTAGAGGGATAACATGAATTTTTGGGTTGGCTCATGTTGCAGAGATATAAAGACTCGTGTGTTTTCATGTACTATCTCAACATGCTCTTGAAAGTGAAAGATAAGTCCACATATCTTCATTCTATCATTTCTTCATGTTGTAGTATTTCTTTGATGCTTCAAATTTTGGAATTGCACCACGTACCTTTAGGTGGTTGTGTCCCATCTCTTGTGTTTAAGTTAACCCAATATACACATGTGCAGATTGATGACAAAGATTCAACAAAATATTAAAAGATCATAATTAATTTTTTCAAACAATAAAACACATCAATGACTCCCATATTTTCATGTAGTATCAGCTCAGGATCAAAAAAGCACAAAATGCTACCACACATCCATACCTATTGTGGGTTCTTTCTATTTGCTTAGGTGGTTGACTCAACTTTTTTCCCAACATCATGGTACCACATGTCTTAATTCTAGCATTTATTCATACTATAGTGATTCTATGAGCTTTTGAAGCCCAGAATTGTGCCACATGGTGGATGGTCCTATTAGCCATTTTCTTTCCCACCAAAATTTGAGTTTTTCTTGTCAAGCATGGCCAACTGTCATATCTTTTCAAATATTGAAATTTTAAAACATTCTAGTGTTATAAGGATACATATAAAACCTTGGGTTATATTTATATCCTAAGTCTTCAAGTTGTTTCATGTTTTAAACACCTCAATAGGCCCACATCTTCTCAATCATCTGATCTTCTAAGATCAATGGGAATTGTTAAGTCACTAATGGAAACTACATGAAGAATACTCATAGTAACATAATGAAAATGTGCCATGTGTCCCAGGTGGGCCTTTCTTCTTTGTAGCTAGTGGATTTTTTAGATGAGGTAACAACTATCAAAATTCTATTCAATACCTTTTGAAGTGGGTCATTTTTCTTGATGTACCCTTTTCCACTGTTGATTTGGAGATGAGCAATGATAGTCATTTTTTTGCTATGAAAAGATGCAAGATATTTAGTTATAGTGACATAATGATAGTTTGACACATGGAGTGGTGGGACTAGCCCATGCAAGGAGTTGCCAAAAGTTTTCTACCATAAATGAAGCTCCAACTGTCAAGTTAATATTTGTTGCAAATATAAACATAGGGAGAAAGAGTTTTTGTCATGGTCATCTAATCTTCCAAGATCATCTACAACAACTTATGAATGGTCTATATGATTGATAAATGTAAAGGGACATTTCATTACCACTCGGTTATCCATCTACTATGTTAAAACATTAATGGCCACCATTTTTGTCTTCTTATGGCTTTGTTTTGGTGAATGCTATGATGTGTCTACATTTGAATGTGTACTAGGATCAAATCTTCTTTAGATTGGCAGTAATTGTTCTTTGCAATCTTAAATGCAGTTGTTGTGCTTTTCCTTGGGGTAGAAGCTATCTATGTTATGCTTGAACTATAAAAGAAAATTTTGTAACCCTTCTTAGGGTTGGTCTTTTTCTAATTCATTAGTATTGCATTTTATGCTCTGCTACTATAATTTTCCTTTTGTCTATGCATGAATATATTCTCTATCTTACCTCATTCTCCTGTTAATATAAGTGTAGAACTTCATTGCCTTTGTTCATGTTTTTTCTCCTATCCTTCAATTGCATAACAATATCTATTTTTCCTCAGATATTATAGAGTGAAGTTCCTTCCTTGTAGCATTTCATTTGGTTTCTAATCTATTTGTAGCTGTTGGATTGAAACAAAGGTTGAATCAATGTATCTTGTGAATATGTTGATGAATAGTGCATTTTTAGGTAGAAATATGGTTCAGAAAACTATTTTGGTCTATCATTCCCTTTAGATTAGAGTAGGTACTTTGCTTCATTCCTTCCTTCTCCCTTTTCCTCTCAAGGAGTAATTAGGTGCACTCTGATAGTAAGGAAGTTGGCCTTCTCTGGAGACTCAATCTCATAGTTCAAGTCCCATAGCTTGGAGATTGTTTCCATGTTTCATAAGGTTTGCTTTAGGTAAAAACTTTAGGCAAGGGTGCAAGCTTTTGTGACAACAATTTTTGGCACACCTAGTGGGACTCTCATATTGAAGCATTCTAAGTCTACTAGTTCATTAGTGTCAAAGAGAAGAACTTAAAATTCATGCTGAGAAGATAGTGTTGCTCTCAGTATTCTAGGCCTTCAAGAGGCTCATTTCCAAGTACTTGGTGACTCTATCTCTACATTATAGTTTTTAGACCAAAGTTGTTGTGATTTATGCCCTAGGTTCACACAAGGGCATATTCTAGAGGTAATTTTCAATACATTGAGCTTTCATTCTCAAACCATAGAAGGAAAAGAAATAGATTATCTCTATCACTAGTTAGGAGTGTAACAATAACACATATATCTACAAGATCTCTCTCTACTCCTCATGTTGATAGGTCTCAGCCTAGGTTGCCATCTTTGCATTTGAATAGGTCATTATCCCATATGGCATAACCTAAAGCATATGCTTTTGCCGCTTCATTGGTGGAAGTCCTCTCCTATTGTCTCAAAGACATGATATACTAGTAGCTGCACTCAATAGTATTCCTGAATTTACTAGTGAAACTTCCATCTCTCCTATAGAACATATTCAAGAAATATCATATGTTTGTATACATGATATTACAGAGGATTATGTTTTTGTAAAGTTTCTATCTTCATCACTAAAGGGAAAAGAATTACAATGGTATAAAAGGTTTACCACACAAATCTTACTAATTGGGATGGGTTAGGAGTAGGGCTTTGTAAACATTTTGAAGATAAGAGTGATCACCTATCACTTTTAGAGCAGCTAAAAACTATTAAAAGGGTACCCCATGAATATATGAATGATTTTAATTATAGGTTTCAAAGACATGGGATAGAATACCCATTGTAGTAAAGTCTTACCTTGGCAATGCTTTATTTATTACCTCAGAGCCTTTAATAGTGATATTGCTACCACTCTACAATCTATGGGAGGAGATACTTACCTGATGTCTTTAAAATTTCTATAAGGGTAGAAAATATATTGATACAAGGAGGAAAGTTAACTCCAAGACCTCTAATGCCTTTCTTTCATGATATGTCTAATCATCATCCTATAGTAGTCCCTATCCCCAATAGCTTCTACATCCTCAAATGAGATAGATAGGATTGAGGCCATGATGCAAATGTTGATGCAAAATATAGATAAGAGGCTTCAAGATTATAGTTATGACATGCGTATGAGGTTCCAAGACCAAAGCTTAGAAACACAAACCATCAAGCAAGCTATGGGTCAGAAATAATTATTACTCCAAACCCTTGGAAGTGAGGTGACAACCCTCAAAAGACAACAATCCCATATTTTTAGGTTCCCTCAACCCTTGCAATCATATAGGCCAAAACATCAAGGACAGGCCCCATGGGCCTAGAATAAATTTTTCAATGGTGTACCTTACGTAGCCCTAGATCATTAGAATAACCTTGCTCAAGAAAAACATGGAAACACATATGGTTGTCAATCTAATGATCAAGATACATTTTCTCAAGCTTTGACTACACAAGAGGTGCCAACAATTTTAGGACAATGGATAGATGCAAATCACTCCAATGTTGGATATGAAGATCAAATGCAAGGGAATTCTTCTTATGCCATCTTTGGTAAGGAAAATTTTAATGATAGAGGCCAAAAGAACAATAGCACTACAACCATGCATGTTATGGATCTAGGGATAGAAAATGGGGCAACTACACCAGTTTAAAATTAGAATAGAGAGTAGAGTTGCAAGAAGAAAGAAGACCCTAAGGCTACTTCTATATCAACACAAGGTGAATCTTTAAATTCAACCACCCATGCACAACCCTATAAGGAAGAGAATCAAGATAAGAAAATGAAGTCACCTCCCTTTTAAATCTCTTTAGTCATAGGAGATAAGATATTTCATAATTGCATGATAGACTCTAGTGCTTGTACCTCAGTCATGCCTAAGAGGATTGCTGATCAACTAGGCATAAAATATGAGCATGTGACTAATGGGATTACTCAGTTGGATGGTAGTTCTAGTAGAATGTTAGGAGTATTCAAAGATTTAGAGGTGACTCTACATGCATGTCCTAGCTACACTATGTTACAGGATATATCTATTATAGATCTCCCTACACACTTTGTCATTTGCTTATCTAGACACTTCATTACTAAGATTAGTGGTGGGTGTTTTGCTTTTGATTGTTCCTAGATTTTCTTCAAAACTAGGAATGGCACAAAAACCTTCATCATGGCAGAGGCATTCAATACCAAGCATATTTAGCCATACATGGTTGACCCTATATGTTAGGATAAACCACGGATAGAAATAAAAACTACATGCAAATATAACCAATAACTTAAAAATAATAGATCACACAGAAATGAACACAAGGCACCGAGATTTAACATGGTTCACCCAATCCTTGGGCTACATCCATCAAACAACAAGTCCGATCTTATTACAATCCAGTGATTACAACCTGATTAAAATTTTTAATCCCTTACAGCTGAATACCGCCGCAAGAACCAATTTTGCATCACAACATAATGAAAAATACCCAACCCTAAGCCCTTTTATACAAGTATTAAACCGCTTTAGGATTCTAACATGTCGGCCATATATCGGCCATAATATGTCAACTACCATGTTGGCCATGGCCCAAAAACAAATTTTAGAGGCAATGCCCCGAACCCCACTATTTATGAAGTATGTACAGTACTTTCCTAATCAGTCACCACAATCTAACACTATAGACATGAATTGTACTATCTTTGATAGGAAGGAGGGCCACTTGAATCCTTTTAGACATGTAGAGGAACCTGAACTAGGGGTCTATGTTGTACATGAACAAGATGTTTTCATTCCAAATCTAATCCAAGATGAGAAGGAGGAGGTCCTACCCAAGTCATCTCTAGCTGAGTTCTTTGAGTAGCAGGAGGAGATAGAGAAGCTAGAAGAAATATGATTCTCTGAAGACACTGATGATGATATTTTTGTCTTCTAGAATATAAAGGATTATTTACCTCATTAGGGTGAGAGATATGGATACAAGGGTGAGCTATCTTGTGTTTCAGGTTCTGGGGAGTGTGGTATTACATTCAGTCACATGATGATGGAGGGATGATGCTTGAACATGTCAAGCATTCCAAAGTAAAAAAGAAGGGAAGTTACTCTAGCAAGACAGCCAAAGGTTTTGTTTGATCTATTTTCTCTATACATTTTTGTACATAGTAGAGTAGGTTTTTTTTCAGTTTCCTATTTTCCAAGAAGTACTAAGCGCAAGTTATCTCTCTATAAGATAGTCAAGTTTTGAAATTTTTTAGTTGTAGAGAAGATAGGGGTAGAGTTATGGTTTCATGAAGTATGGGTTTAATTTTATGACTCCATAGCCCAATGGATGCTTAAGGTCATTGGTCATATGCTTAGCAAGAAATCATCCCCTCTAAGCTGCCAAAATTTTTAGCCATTTTTGCTTTCCCACCAAAATTTAAGTTTTGCCTATCAAGCATGGCCAATGGTCATATCTTTTCAAATATTCAAATTTTTAAACATTCTAATGTTATAAGGATACATATAAAAACTTGGGTTATCTTTATATTCTAAGTCTTTAAGTTGTTTCACATTATAAACAACTCGGCGGGCCCATATATTCTCAGCCATTTGATCTTCTAAGATCAATGGACATCATTATGTCATTAATGGAAATTACATGAAGAATTCCCATGTGTCCAAGTAGGTCTTTCTTCGTTGTGGTTGGTAGATTTGTCAGACAAGGTAACAACTGTAAAATTTCTATTCACTACCTTTTAAAATGGGCCAATTTTCTTGACATACCCTTGTCCACCATTGATTTGGAGATGATCAATGATTTTCATTTTATTGCTATGAAAAGATACAAGATCTTTAGTCATAGTGAGATAATGACAGTTTGACACATGGAGATGGTGGGACCAGCCTATGCAGGGAGTTGGCAAAGGTTTTCTGTCATAAATGAAGCTCCAATTGTTAGGTTACTATTTGCTATAAACATAGAGAACGGGTTTTTTGTCATGGCTATTTGAACTTCCAAGATCAACGATTTTCACTTTGTCACTATGGAAAATTGTATGTTGAATTTTCAAAGTGAGATAGTAGTAATGCAATACATGTCCAAGCAGGCCCATCATTGTTCATAAGATGTTATATTTTCTCCATCGTTAGATTAAGGACAGATTGAGGGTCACTACTTTATTGCTATGAAAAATTGTAGAATGAATTTTCATAGCAACATAACAATCGGTTGACATGTGTCCTTCCAGGCCCGAGTGGTAAAGCTAGAACAAAAGAAAGAAAATCAAATGTCACCATGTGGCATGCTCTAGGAAGGTTGAAAAGTTTGTAAGAAATGGTAAGTGAACTCGAAGAAAAAGGTGGCAAAGTCATGCTAGAGGGAAATCAACGGTCAACATAAAGTTAGAAGGTTTAATGATTGGACCACATGGTGAAATTTGAGGATAGACTCTAGTTGATTGATGACATGGCTGACTTGGCATGCTGTGAACAAAGAAAGACAACTCTTTAATGGAAAATCTGATCTTTTTGATCATCTACAACAACTTATAAACATTCTCTATGACTGACAAATGTAAAGGGACACTCCATCACTACCTAGTTATCCATCTACTCAATTAAAATATTAATGGCTAATATTTTTGTCTTCTCATGGCTATTTTTTGGCGAATGATATGATTTTTCTACATATGAATGTATGCAAGGATCAAATCTTCTTTAGATTGGTAGTAATTGTTATCTACAATCTTAAATGCAGTTGTTGTGCTTTTCCTTGGGGTAGAAGCTATCTAAGTTATGCTTGCACTATAAAAGAAAATTTTGTAACCCTTCTCAAGGTTGGCATTTTTGTGATTCATTAGTATTGCATTTTATGCTCTGCTAGTGTAATTTTCCTTTTTTCTATGCATCAATGTATTCTCTGTCTTACGTCATTATCCCATTAATATAAGTGCATAAATTCCTTGCCTTTGTTGATGTTTTGTCTCATATCCTTCAATTGCATAATAGTATATATTTTTCCTTGTATGTTATAGAGTGAAGTTCCTATTAGAAATAGGAATTACTGGGGGGAGGGTGTTGAATCGATAATCTACAAACATTATTCACCAACTGATAGTATTTATTACTTTGAACCATACATAAGAAAGTAAACATGTAATGTTGAACAATAACAGTAACCATGCACACAAATAATTCATAACACCATATTTTGTTAACTAGGGAAACCCTGGCCAAACCCTGGTGGAGATGATACCCACTAGATAATATTCTAATATATATGTTCCTTATTAGAGGATGGACCTTGTTAGGAGTCAGTGGGAAAATTCAGTATAGAGAGCCCCTGTTAGGAGACTTTGAATCCCTATTAGGAGATTCCAAGCCTGTTAGGAGTTGTAGTACAATAGATGCAAGAAGAAATCACTCCCCAAAAAAGAAATTAATTTTCTAGTATATCAATGTTGTAACTTCTTTCTTGACTGATCTCTGACCTCAGCTCAATATCAAATCACAAAATCAGGTTCTCAAAAACTTTTCTTTACAAGCTACAAAAGTTCACATATCATTTATCACAATACAATTGCACATGACTTCTCGCAAGATGTCCTTTGCATAAATACCATGCCTTTTCACAAATTGCTACTAGGTCATCTAAGACCATAATATACTTTTCTAACTTAGAGTAAACATCTAGGATGTCATCCCTAATTGGTCAAGTAATTATTTTCTAAATAGAATAATTACTTTACCTTTAATTATGTTGTTTTGTTTCACTAGTAAAACATGAATATCTCTTTTCTATATAGTCTGTAATGATATTTGAGGTTATACACATCATCATCAAAATGTATACTACCCCCATCTAACTTTTCTAATCATAATATGATGTCAGAAATATTTTACATATAAAACAATACACTATGGTAAACCAATTTCATTCTTAGACAATTTTCTAGGTACCAAAATCTAAGTATCTTTTTTTTTCTGAGGTTTTCTACAAACATGTGTATTTCCATAAATGAAAAATAATTACATATTTTCATTAGCCAATTGTCAACAATATCCCCCTTTGGCATTGCAAAATAGGAAAAATTGGCTTAGTATTGAAAACTTATCTAAAACATTACAATATCAATACATTAATCATCTTTTACAATTGATTACAACTTGCACATGCTCCCCCTTTCAACATGATTACATACCTTACCTTAATTAAAATTTTCTTATGTATCTTCTCCCCCTTTGACATCAATGACAAAGGTCAGAATGTCAAAAACTATCAAAAAATTTCATCTGCAGTGAAAACCTATGTTCATCTACCTTAAGTTGATAAAATCTTCATGCAATCATCAAAACTTTCCTTGAGACTATTCAAGCCTTGTATCCTTGTATCCTTGGCTATTTCAATAGAAGTGAGAATTTCACATAGGGCATATGATGTAATCTTAGCGGCATTGAGATTGGAGTACAAGAAATTTGAATAGGTGTCCTTGTCTTTGACACATTCCTCCAACTGTCTCTCAATAGATGATATATTCAAAGCAATAGACTCTTTGAATTTTGATAATCTCTTCAAAAAAATTTCTTTCTCAAGTTCCAATTTCCTAATTACACTATGAACACCGGCCACTTTCCCTTCAAATTCATTAACTTTGTTGGAAGGTTGTTATATATGGCTTGTTAGAGCTTCTAGCTCACTCAGCTTTCCTTCAATCTTACTATCAAAATCCTTGCTCAACTTATGAGATAAAGTACACTTAATGTACAATACCCTTCCATCTTTTGACATCTCTAAAGTTCCTTGATACAAGAATCAAGACTTAGCAAATCATTCTTGATATTCTAACAAATGGTGCTAAATAGGTTAGCATCATGAGAAATCTAGGCCTTGGACTCTACAACATTCAACAAATTTGTAAATTCCTCATCAAAGGACTTTAACACTACTTGTGCCCGATGTTTAAGATCTACCTATATATCCTTGACTTCCAGAGTACTATGTAATCTGTCTATTACATCCATTAAGGTTCTTTGCAAGCTCTTTACTTTTTTGTTCTTCTCAATCAATTTTGTTAGAGCTGAGATCAAGTCAGTTTTCTCATCATCATCACTTGTTAGGCTAGCAAGTGAAAGTGGAGTAGATGAACTAGATGATTTAGTTTCATCTTCCTTTTTCTTCTTCTTTGCTACCTCCTTATCTTTTTTTCCTCTTATTTTCTTTCCCTCTCTTTATTTTCTTCCTCCTATACTCTTTTCTTCCTTTCGTCCTCTACTCTTCTTTTCATTTCTTCTTCAAGAAATTTATGCTTGGTTTCTTTGATCTTTCTATTTTCTGCCTCTAGTTTCCTCTTTTCTTCATTTTTTTTCAATTGATCTTGAATAACCTCAGCCTACGATTTAGGCTGATTAAAACTTTCAAAAGGGTTAGTGTCATCAATGTTGATAGTAACATTGGTCTAGTCAATCTGCACAATGTCACCACTCACTAACACTTTCAAAGTTTTAGGTGGTGGTGTAGGTGCTCCCTTTGACTATGTCATCATCTAACTGATAGCTACAACTATTTCAATCTTTATTATATTCTTCTCACTCACCATAAATAGAAATGGTCTCACCTTGTTCCTCAAGTAGGGTGCCAGCTTGTTTAACAATTTCTTGACTTCTTCCTCATCATTTGTTTTGCATATAGTCCTTATCTAGACTTCCAAAGTTCCATATCCTCTTCCCAAGCCAGTCCTTTCTTTTCTATAAGTTTTTCATAGAGTTTATTTATTGTACCTTCAAAATTCTCAAGTTTTAGATTGTTAGCAATCATATATTTCATAGTAGAGATATCATTCTGATCTTTCTCAATATCATTATATAAGTCATAAAATTTGTTCATCTGAACAAAGTTCCCTTCATTTGTAATGATTGAGTTGATCTTCTCAATCTTTGGCTTCCAAGGTTGCCTTGCTTTACCTATTGATTGTTTAGGAATAGTAACTTTCTCTGCCTATTTAACTTCTTGTTCTTGTTCTTCTTCTTCTTCATTGGATTCCATAATTGTCAACATCTTTTACCTAGTCTATTAGCCTATTGCTTGACTCTTTTAGTTTTGGTAGTCCCATCTTCTACTAATATTTTAGATTTTCTCTTTGGCTCACATGGTTGTTCAATTGATATCACGACATATTGAATACTCTATTTTGAAGGAGTTTATGCAATAAACACATCAGATGGTTGCCCAATTGATAAAGCTTGACATACATTATTCCTTGTTTCATTGTCTGTCTAACTGCCTGTGACTCACTTTCTATCATATTGGCCTCAATTAGAGATTTCTTCATTATTGTCTCAATCTTTTTGTGAGATGCTTTCTCTAAGGAAGCTTGATAAAGTTCCCTTCATTGCAATAGCTGAGTTGATCTTCTCAATCTTTGGCTTCCAAGGTTGCCTTACTTTACCTACTAACTATTTAGGTATAGTAACTTTCTTTGGCTTAACTTCTTCTTCTTCTTTTTTGGATTCCATAATTGTCAACAATGACTTCTATCTTTTACCTAGTCCAGTAGACTATTGCTTGACTCTTTTAGTCTTGGTAGTCCCAGCTTCTAATAATCTTTCAAATTTTCTCATTGGCTCACATGGCTATTCAGTTGATACTGTGGCATATTGAATTATTTATTCTGAAGGATTTTTTGCAATAAACACACTAGATGCTTGCCCAAGTGATAATACTTGCACATACATTATTCCTTGTTTCATTATCTATCTAATTGTCTGTGACTCACTTTCTATCAAACTAGCCTCAATTAGAGATTTCTTCATTATTGTCTCCATCTTTTTGTGAGATGCTTTCTTTAAGGAAGCTTGATAAGTTTACTAGCTAATGTCTTCATATGTCCCAAATCTATACTTAGCTTGGTCCTTTTCAAAATTCAACAATAGATTAATATATCCAATTGCTACATCATTAGTTAACTCTTAGCCTAAGGGATCAAGGAATGTTTCTCAAGGTTCTACTACTTGAATATGAGTTAAATTTATATCAACCATAATACATATATCATTTGTGAATCTTTCTACAATTGCAAGTGTAATTCTGAATCTTTGTTTCATCCCATTCTAAACTATTTTCATGATCAAATTTTTGATATCCAAGATTTTGTCTGCTAGACGTCTTCTACATACATCTATAATATTTTCCATGGTACATCTCTCACTACTTATAATCTCTATAATTGATAAGAATGGAAATCTCTTAAGTACATGAAATAATTTATGATTGATTAATGAATGGAATCTAAACATGCTATTCTTGGTCCTATTGATTTTCTCTAAGTTTTCAAGGAGTTGCACTGTCATAATTTCACTTAGGTTAACTTTTTCTTTCTTAACACAAATCTTATAAGCTACATAGATGAATCCTGTTGATAATTCATCAATCTTAGAACTTTTAGGCAATGATTTTTCTTAGGAATCTTACATCATCTTGTTTAATGGTGTTGATCACCATGGCCTTCGTATTATAAACTTCTTAAGTGTAACTCTCAACCTTCTTCTTAACTAGTTTCTCACCTATAGGTAAATTGCCTTGTTTTCTAAGACTAGTAACCTCATGAATAAGGTCGGCTGAAATATCATCTTCCATCCATAATTTTCCATCATGAATTCTACTTAGTATGATTTGTGTCCATTCCTCAAAATCAAGTTCATGGTAGAAATCATATTTTACTAAATCTAAGTCTTTCAAATGATTAAATCCAAGCTTTACTGACATATCATGGGTAAATACAATTTCCATATCTTTGTTCATATACTCGCTCTCAGTAGCTTCAAACTTGCTATTAAGATAACTTTCTACATCTTCCAAATACACTACATTGTTTGAAGTAATAGATAATTTAGAATTAGGGTTTCCTTCTATGGGTTTCGCAAAAACAACCTTCAATTTTGGTCTCTCCTCACTCTCAACATTATGAACTACTGTCATATCCATGATTTTATCAAATATAAACTTTATCAACGAAATTTTGTAGAGAAATTACAAAATACATATTTATGAAAGAGGGTTTAGTTCGAAATCACCTTGTCAAGTCACTTTTGAGTGCTCTATGCTTCTTATGTGATCGCAATGAAGTGATAATCAAGTCTATACTCTATTTATTCATTCAATTCAAATTTTCATTAATTGCATACTTTTCAAACACAAAAAAGCTATCAATTACATTTAGAAATCAAATATCTACTTGAAATCTTTATTTGATCTTCAAATGCTACCCAAGGTTTACCATAGCTTCCTTGCATCATGACAATGCTCCAAGGAACTTTGCTCCATGAAATTCTTTGTAAAAACATAGTTTTCATCTTCTGTTATAGAATTAACTTTCTTTTCATAATAGTAACTCTTAATTCCTTCGTAACAAGCTCTGATAAGTTCCAAATTGAAAGAGAGCTTAGCTACAATCTAAAATTATCTCGATACACCTTTTCCCAACTTTGCTACCTCTAGTTCGATCTCTAAATGAAGTATCAAATTTTGGTACTATGAACAAGATTAATTCAACTTGGTTGAATCAAACTCGATTACTAACTTTGATTTTCTTGTCTCTACATCATCTAACTTTCCTTCAAAAATATTCAATCCCTTCACAAATGCCTCATTAAGTTCTTCTCAAAGTTAACTAACTACATTTCTTTGATCTTCATTATCTTTGCTAGTTCCTAAATTCCTTTCATGATTCCTTCTATCATTTTCGACGTTTCTTCCATCATTCCTTCTATTTATGAAGTTTCTTCCATTTTTCCTTCTATCTTCAAAGTTTTTATTCATTCTACAATACTTTGCTATATGTCCAAAGTTGTTTCATAATTGACATATTGGGGTTCTACTTTTAGGATTATACTGATCAATAGGTGTGTGACAATTCTGGGCTATGTGCCTAAAGTTGTTACACTTATAACACACAATTTGCCTTCTTTCCTCATAAGGTATTCCTTCTCTCAATGTCCTCTCACTAGATCTTTTTTTAATCTCCAGGGTTAGTATTTCCAGACATTCTACTATTCCTTCTATCATTATCATATTTAGGTTTCCTACAATCAATTTCTTTATGACCCATACCATGACAATTATGGCAATAAAAATCCATAACATAATTAAATGAATTATTTGTACAATTTATTTTCATATGACCTATTTCATTACATGAAAAATACTTACCTCTAAATTCATACTTGGTTTCCTTAGGAGATTCAACTTGCTTTGGTTCTTCCAATATCTTAGCTTCATTATCTTGTCCAACTTCTTTAGGTTTATCAAAAGATTGACTAGATTTAGTCTTATCATCATATTTATCTTTTCCTTTCAAATCTAATCTATTTTCAGGTTTCTTTGCAGACAAGTTAAATAAATAACCAAGACCAGTCTTATCATAGGTAGGTCTTTGTATTGATATTGAATCATCAAGTTTTTCTCTACTAGAATAAAGCTTTTCAAGTTGTTACTTGCACTAAGTTAGTTCACCTTTCACAAAAATATTGTACTTATTAAGTTCTTCATGATCTTCTTTCAATGTTTCAAACTCAAATATCTTCTTTGCTAGACTTGCTCTAAGATCAAAATTTTCAGTCTTCAAATCAAATTCAACTTTGCTATAATCACTCTTCAACCTCAACATTAGATTGGTAATCTCCAATTCATGCTTTAAGATTTTTTACTCTATCTTCAGTTTTGAATAATAATCATCACTAGTTTCAGATTCAGTAGATTCAAGCTTGGATTTGAGATGTTTAATTGTGTCCTTCAATTGTCCAATATATACTTTAGAGTCTTCATATCTATCTTTCAACTTATCTCTTTCTTTAGTAAGGAGATCAATTTGTTCAAATGCATCTTCAAGGTTCTTCATCAACTATTCCATATCCATCAGGATATTGCTTAAGTTGTTAAGCCTCTTCTAAGTAACTGAGATTTGATACTAATTGTTAGAAATATGAATTACTAGGGGGGCGAGGTTGCGGGGGTGGGGGGGTGAATCAATAATCTACAATTTTTAGTTTCCAACTGGATATTATTTATTACTTTGAACCATACATCAAAAATTAAACATGTAATGTTGAACAATAACAGTAACCATGCACATAGATAACTCATAACACCATATTTTGTTAACTAGGGAAACACTGGCCAAGGGAAAACCTTGATGAGAGTGATACCCACTAGATAATATACTGATATATATGTTCCTTGTTAGAGGATGGACCCTATTAGGAGTCAATGAGAAAATTCACTATAGAGAGTCCCTGTTAGGATACTTTGAACCCCTATTAGGAGATTCCAACCCAATTAGGAGTTGTAGTATAGTAGATGCAATAAGAGCTCATTTCCCAAACATGCACTTCCAATTACAAGAAGAGCTCATTGCCCAAACAAGAAATTAGTCTTCTAGTATATTGGTGTTGTAACTTCTTTCTTGCCTAATCTCTGACCTCAGATCGATCTTGGATCACAAAATTAGGTTCTCAAAAACTTTGTTTTACAAGATATAAAAGTTTGCATTATCATTTATCATAATACAATTGCACAAAACTTCTCACAAGATGTCCTTTGTATCAATACCATGCCTTTTCACAAATTGCTACTAGGTCGGCTAAGACCATAATATACTTTTCCAACTTAGAGTAAATATCTAGGATGTGGGCCCTAATTGGTCAAGTAATTATTTTGTAAACAAAATAATTCATTTACCATTAATTATGTTGTTTTGTTTCACTGGTAAAACATGAATATGTCTTTGCCATATAGTTTGTATTGATGTCCGAGGTTATACACATCATCATCAACATGTACATACTATCTCCATCTAACTTTGCTAATCATAATATGATGTCAAAAACATTTTACATATAAAACAATACACTATTGTAAACTAATTTCATACTTAGACAATTTTCTGGGTACCAAAAATGAAGTATCTTTATTTCTAAGGTTTTTTGCGAACATGCACATCATGTGTTACCATGAAAGACAAAAATTACATATCTTCATTAGCCAATTGTCAACAGTTCCTTCCTTGTAGTATTTCATTTAATTTCTAATCTGTTTGTGGCTGTTAGATTGAAATAAAGGTTGAATCAGTGTATCTTGGAAATATGTGGATGAATAGTGCATTGTTAGGAAGAAATAAGATTGAAAAAACTATTTTGGCATATCACCCCTTTTAGATTAGATTAGGTACTTTACTTCATGCATTCCTTCTCTCTTTAACTCTCAAAGAGTAATTAGGTGCACCCTAATAGAAAGGAACCTGACCTTCTTTGGAGACTCAATCTCATGTTCAAGTCTCACAGCTTGGAGATTATTTCCATGTTTCACAAGGTTGCCTTTAGGTAAAAACTTTAAGCAAGGGTGCGAGCTTTTGTGATAATAGGTCCCAAATTTGGTGCTATCTACTTCTCTCTTTGCTGAGATCCTTTAATCTAATGACTCTCACATTTTCACATAGCTATGGTATCTACTTCTCTCTTTGTTGAGATCCTTTAATCTAATGACTCTCACATTTTCACATAGCTACCTTGGCCCTTTGCAAAGATGCAACAACCATTAGATTTGATCACATCTTGTAGAAATCCTCACTACATCTCAGACATATGTTGAAAATAAAGCTCATCTACATCGATGTTTGTGTCTTGATCTCTCGATTGGGGAGATTCTCGTGGCATCTGGGTTGTTCATTTCAAATGGAAGATCTTCATTGATGGACATCATTTTTTTTAGGGAAATTAGATTCTCTCCCCCCATGGTCAACTCTACATTTTATGGGCAAATAAAATGTTGTGTTATCCCTCCTTGTATTTTTTCTCTAATGACATAAATCATCTTATTATGGCCATGGCATGTTCCCAAGGCTAGCTCTTTCAATACTAAGAAACTTCTTGGGCCTTGTTTGCAGGATACCAATGCCCTCCACACCTCTTTAATGCATGAAATGATCAAATATTTGGGGATTTGATCTCTTATAGTTGGAATATTTTTTCCTTGCTTATCACTTCTAGCATTAGATTACAATTCATGATCAAATTTCATTTTGACTCTTTATTTATTAATATCCTCTACAACTCAACTCCACCTGGTTGGGGTTTGAATGCAATGGTGAAATTAGAGTTATTCCTAAACTCTTTAAAAGTCAGTTGTAAATATGTTTTTCGTGGTTCTTCTCTTGTTCTCTTATAGTTGCTTATGCTTTGCAATTGTAAATTTCTTGTTTTTCCTTACATTAATAGAAATCCTTGCTTTCCTTTTCTTACCATTTAGTTGTCTTGTGCATTTTTTCCTTATATTGAATGTTTCTACTCCATCTTTTAAATTTGTATGGTGTGTTAATCTGCTCATGTATGTTGTGATGCGAATAGTTCTTTCCTTGCAACATTTCATTTTTTTAAACCTCCATACTAGCTTTTAGAAGGTGAATTAGAGTTAATATCTATGACTTTTCTATCCTTTTTTAATGGCATGTGCATCTATAGGGAGAGTTGTAACCACGTTCTATCTTTTTGCATCACCTCCCTTTCCCTTTCTGCATTTAATTTTTGTTCTCTCTCCCTTTTCCTCTCTAGAAGTAATTTAGGTGCACCCTAATAGTAAGGAAGTTAACCTTCTCTAGAGATTTGACCTCAAAGCACAAGTCCCACACTTGGAGGTCATTTCCATGTAATAGGTGGTCTCTTGATTGCCATACCTTAAGAAAGGGTGAAAACTTTTGAGTCAACAGTAACCATCAACTTTTTGAAAATTGAAACTAGTTTTAAATAAAGTTAATCTAATTTTCTCTGAAATGTCATCTTTTGGTATAGTAAGGGAGCATGATTTTGGATATTTATTTGTCATTGATATGGAAAACAACTACTATTATTTGTTGTAGACTTTGTCTAGAAAACTTCCTTCATATTATAAATATTACAAAAAATAAGGATTTAGCCATGGCTTATAAGAAGAGCTAGGATTATCAAGATAAACAAGACTATAGGTTATTCATTATAACTTCTCTACTATGGTTACTAGTACAGAATGTGTGAGCTTTGTGTACATGATAGTCAGAGGTTTGCTATGTTTTGAATGACATACACTATATATTTTTTGGAGACCAATATTATAAGTTTTTGAGGGAGTATCATCAAGATTTAAGTATTTTATTGCTAAAGACTAAAGATAGAATGCTTACTTGATAAAATCAATAATGTTGCAAAAATTCCCATCCATAAGATTATGAGAATTAGGTTTCAATACTATCACAATGGATTTGACTTCACCAATCCCAAAATCATTGAACATTACATGATACAATGTGTTGCTAATATGAGTTTGATGTGAATTAACAAAGAGTATCACACATAAAGAGATAAGTATTTTGTATTGTTCATCAATTCATGCTTTAAAATTAGGATATTTACTTTTTTATACTTCTATCTTTTTTGTTTCCCTTTGGATCAATTAGTTCTATAAAATGTATGTAATCTCTTGGTAAAATTCCTTTAGGACAAATCAAGAAGTGTAAGAGATTGTATTCAAGGGAGAAAGAGTTTGATGCTTGCAATCATAAGACTGAGTTGTTGACTCTTCTAATAGAAGGAAATAACACTTAGAGGGAGTCTAAAAAATCCACCTAAGGAAACCTTGATCAAAGAGGTTGAATGGTTGATGCATGTTCTTAAAGCTTTAGATGGAAGCCAAATTACCCTGAATGTTTGGTTTTTATAAGCATGGGGATAAATCTACAATTTATTACATTTACTCATGTTATTTTGAAACAAAACATGCTTCTATGATAGAGGGAGAAGATAAAGGATATGATTTAGTAGATTTTATAGGATCTCAGTCATATTGATTCAGAGGGAGTAGATGATGTCAAGATGGTTTCTCCAATAACTAGGAAAGTGTAGCAATCAAGATGGAGACAAATAATCCACTAAATGAAACCTTAGATGATGAGGCCATGAGGTTGATATTGCATTTTTTTTAAAAAGGTCTAAGGCAACCTTGGATGAAAAGGTCAAAAGGTTGATGCATGTACTTGGAGTTTTAAATAGAAGCTGCATTATCTTAAATTTTAGTATCGCCAAGCTTGGGGATAGATTCATAGTATATTACATTCACTCATATTACTATGAAATTAGACAAGTACTACTACAAATAATGTTGTGATAATAACAAAGTGAGTTTTTAAAAGATCTTCCAAGTGAATATTTTATGACTTTGATCATAGTGATTCAAAGGGAGTAGATAATGGAGATGGTTTCTAGATGAGTTACATTATTGTTGGAGAATGAATGACTGCATAGTCACCAAGTCTCGTACCAAAGTAAAGTTTTTAGATTTTGAGACTAGCTTGGAGTTGTGAAGAATGAAGCCCTTGCTAAGAGGGAGTCTATGCATCATTAATTTCTTATAATTCACTTTATTGGATTCTTCTTAATGAGTGAAGCTTAAAGTGAAACCCTTATATTCCACCCTCTAGGAGTGGTTATGATAGATACACCCTTTGATATGGCTCATGGTGGATGTCATGTGTGTGACTTCATGACTTTATGGGCCCCCCTATGTGCATTATTTAAATATGATGATCTTTTAGATAACATACACTTCTATTGTAATGCCCCACTAGGAAACCTATGAGAAATTAACCTATAATGTTACTAAGTTTGCTAAACAATTTTTTTGGAAAGACTTAAAACAATCAAGAGATAAAAAAAAAGCAGAAACAATTATTCAAATGCACATCTCATACATCCATAAGAAATAGACTAGTAGTTACATCTCTCAAGGGTTCCATAATGTTGAACCACACACAAAAGTTTTGTTAAGTTTAAGTTTGATAAATAAACAAAGTCCATATCATAGAATAACCACATGTACAAAATCACATGATAGAATATACAAGGTACATAAGATGTCACATGGCATAAGAAGAATGCATACTCATCCTCTTGATATGTCGTAGGGTATGAAATGGTAAAATAATATACATCATGATAAGATACAACATCTCGTAGGATCTAGAATAACTAAAGTATAAAATATTAGAATAATACCACATAACATAATCATAAGGAAGAAGAATTGAACACTTGCACAAGGTACATCTAGCATTGACATCCAATTGTTGGATCTCAATGGTATAAGAATCACTACCACCAGACCTCATGGAACCTAAATGGTTGACTCCCATTGTGCTGAGAAGATAATCTCAAGTCCCAAATGGATGACATTCCAAAAGTAAAAATAAGAATTTGGGTAAAGGAATCCTAATAGTATTGTATCTCAAGGTACCAAGTACACAAAGTGAACATCTAATCCTATATGCAAAAAATGACCCATAGGAAACCTAATATACATATGGGAAAGTGTCACCACATGAGCCAACTCTAAGGTTACCCTAGTAGTCTCTCTGGACTTTGGCCCCCTAGTGACTTTATGTGGCATAAATATCCTTTCTTATAGACAAAGAATACTAACAAGGCAAGGTTGCAACCAAGCATCCTCTCTACACCAAACCTAGCCTATACTAGCACTCAAGGCATGGGAGAGGTAACATACTAACTCTTTTTAGTTCATTTTAGCCCTATTAATGGAAGTGTTATCACTTATTAAGACAACTTACAATGAGTCACCTTGGAAACCTCTTTAGGGATCTACCCCCCATCACAAACCACTTCCCAACATACATACCTTGAGCTTATAAAAGTACATCTTATACAATCACAATAATCACATCATTCCTATACAAGAAACTGGAAATCACCAATAGAACAAATAAAAAACAACAAAGGTTACATCAAGAAAATCAAAAAACACGAGCTTTACATGGAAGAATTGATCTCATAAAAAAAACACGTATAAATCAATTCTAACATAAGTAACTAGAAAACAAAACTCACAAAACCCTACCTCTTGTATACATTCCTAGTTTGGTCAACAATAATTTTTTTTCCCAAAAGACTCATCACTAGATAAAAACACAGCATCATAAAAGACATTTAAAGCAAGTATAGTTTTCATCCATATAGGTTTTAGTAAAAATTCCACAGAGTTGATTAGAATAAAAGTTGGAGTTTTTATTTGCAAAAGTTTCCCAGTTGATGATTCACTATGTTCAGTTTGATCTTAGAAAAAATTCTCATTTCATAGTTATTAAACGAATCCATGATTTTCAATAATTAGGCTTTCATTAGATCACAATAATATTTTTTAAATTATTTTCTCAAGAAAAGTAATGATATTTTTTTAAAAATAAGATACTTTCCAAGGAATTTTTCTAGATATTTAAATATTAAATAAAACTCACACTTAAAATTATTTAAAATTTAAATAAAATGATATTAAATAA
The DNA here is from genome assembly GCA_028749045.1 of Cupressus sempervirens. Lineage (NCBI taxonomy): Eukaryota > Viridiplantae > Streptophyta > Pinopsida > Cupressales > Cupressaceae > Cupressus > Cupressus sempervirens. The sequence goes on along the minus strand of CM053789.1, from coordinate 557,246,533 downwards.
TTATCAAATTCAAAATGAATTACAATTAAATTTAATATTAAACTAAATTTAATAATATTAAATTTGAATTAAAATTTAAAAACTAAATTTAATTTAAATAACATTAAATACTAAACATTTTTTTAAAATATTAAAATTTAATAATAAATAAAATTTTAAATAATAAAAAGAGTTTTTTTATTTTTATTTTTAAAAACCCAACCTTAAAGGGGGTCAGAGCTATGTAACGCAAACAAAAAAGTTGTGCATGGTTGACACAATAGTCGTGATAGCAAGCTATCATGTGCCTTTTTCAGTAGCCATGACAGCCTCTGTCATTGTGCCCCACAACACATAGATATGGAGAACCAATGGGGAGGTGGTGGCCCCCACCTCTTTTTTTTTAAATATTTCTTTTATATAAACAAATTTCATTCCAACCAAAAGCAAAAGTAGCTAAACATGATTCACTGGTAAATTAAAATATCACAGTAATATTTTATTACTCTAGTGATATATATGTATGTATGTATGTATGTATGTATAACTTTTTCAATAACAAATATGGTGGAGGAACTATTTCTAATCAATTGAATTTATTCAATTATAATTTTTTTCCTATTTTCCAAACCCTAACTATGAATTTATTTCTAAATTTGAGATTTTCTAAGATGGATTTGATCTCATTTTCTTACAGTTGTTTTAATAACGAATTTCGGTTGTTTCCCAAATGAGAGTTTTCATTTTTTTTAACAAGTTTCTTTTGACAATATCAATGCAAGAATTCCATGTATTCCAAAATTATAATTCATAAGTTTTCAATAGTAAATTTCAATCTTTGGAGGCATGAAGAATACATAAATCTCAAAGAGTTTTCTATAATTGAACTTATACAAACCCTACCTCAATCTGATGCTATCAATTTGTCATGCCCAAACTACGAGGCAAAAACACACAAATTTTTTTTAAAAATTTAATAATTAAAATGCTCTAGGTTCGATAAGGTTGTGATCACAGTTTAAGTAAAGGTTCTCTACATTTCATCTTAAGTTTATAAACTTGTGGAGGAATACATCGTTAAGATTTGAGCTTACATTCTTAAAATGATATTGACATTAATCACGTTATTTTATTAACTTCTCAACAAGATATGAAAGTTATTTAAATAACATTCTAAAGGAGTTCGGGTTTAGATTAATCTGAAAATATCTAATCAAATAAAATCTACATTTAAACTTAATTTAAATAGCCAATTAACCTTTAAAATTAAAACTACTTAATACTCAAAATTTAAATTTTACTATCAATATAAGACTAACTTAGAACTTTATTAATTTAACTATCATCACAAAACTTACACAATTCTAACTAATTAAATTTAAAACTAACTTAATAGTAAATATTAACTAAAACAATCTTGACTAAATATATTTTAAAATTTAAAACAAATAACAATTAAACAACACAATGAATAACTAACTTAAAACTTTAACAAATTAAACTAATTACTAATATAAACTAACCTCTCTTAACTAACAATACTATTAATAATATAAAAAAATAACTAATTAATACTAAACTAAAAACTATCTTACACTACTCATACTAAACAAACTTAAATAACAAAACTACTAACTAATGCTATAACAAAACAAAAAAAAAAACAATAACTTAACATTACAAATTACTAACAGCTACACTAACCTAACACTAACCTATACTAACCCCCATACTAACTCCTAACACTACCCCCTACACCCTACTCCCCCTGCACTTTCCAAAGTCCAGTGCGCTGTCCAAGTGGGGGAAAAAGGTACTTGCTGACATCCTTGATTGAGGCGACCAAGGGGACAACAAGGTGAACAAAAGTTAAATTTGTTTTGTGCATACATTGTTTAGATAAAAACTTTAATGCTTTCCACTCCATGAGAGAGATGAGCGCCCACTTTGAAAATGAAGATGGGGGATGGGATGTGGGAACAGGTGATGTCATCCTTAATGATGATAGTTTTGACTTTGTTAATAAAAACCCTTTTTAAAATGCACCTCCAAAAGTAACGTGCAAGGGAGAAATTAATGTAAAAAGTTTCTTAGGTAGCAAGATAGATATTTAGGATATTTAGTTTACTTAAAATTTCTTTTTTTTTTTAATATTTATTTTATTATTTTTTTTTCAATTTTAAATACAATATTTAATAAAGAAAAAAGGATAATAAGGGAATCTTTTAGATTCTCTATCACCAAAAGGAGAATGAATTTATCTCCCATACAAAAACCAGAGAGTTTTTACTCTCTTGGAGCTTTTTTTTTTTTTTGGCTTTATTTTCTAAGTATAAATTTTCCAGTTGATTTAATAACCAAGGGGGGATTATTTTTTAAGTAAATTGAATAGGACTGCTTGCAATTTAACAAACCAAGAGAGTTAATTATCTATTTAAACCACAATGCAAGAATTAATTTAATTCCAATAATCACGAAAACTGAACCTTCATTCACAACATGATTTTTTTTTGTTTTCAACATATAAAGAAACTTGGATTTTTTGCCTAATTAAATCAACATCATTCAACCTATTTTTGATGTGCATCCATATAATTAAAAATTATGATTAAATCTCATGATAAGCAATATTACTCAATCACCATTTTATTGGCAAACCTGATTCAAAGGCTCAGCCGAGAAAGAACCAAGAAGAAAACCCGACGTCATTGCCATTACAACAAGGTTTGAAATACAAATTACATAGGATTTCAATCCCGAATTTTCAACAATTAAATAAATTTCCTTCAAGTCCCTTATCAAGGGATCAATATCATTTTCTGCAACACATTGCTAAGAGTGGAGGGAATAGAATCTAATCAGGTGTCAACAAGCATGACCAAGGGACACATCAAACATGCATATTCATACAAGGTTTTCACAATAGGATTCACAATGAATCAAAACTAGGGAAAGGTGGATTTTTCCAACAAGAGATGTCAGACACAACACCAAACCAAGTGCCCAATCGGGGCTATAAATCAAGAACTTCCATTCTTCCATTCTTACATGTCAAAACTCATACGTGGTTTGTGCTAATAGGTAGGGGCCCATAACACCCTACCCTCTCTCCCTCTTCTCGTCCTAAGAAGAGACTTTACACTATTGGAGTCCAACTAAAAGGACCTTTCCCAAAATTGGTCACTTCTGCCCTATCCAAGGGTGAGTAATACCAAAACACCCATACAAGAAAACTTCAAAATTCAAACATAAACAAGAAAGAAAAGCTTTCAAGAACATGGTTTTCAATCCTTCCCAACATACCCAACATACATACAAGCATCCAAACAACAACAAGTAGCATAAGCATGAAATAAGCATGAAAATTTGAACAAGGGAGATGAAGAAATCCTTCCTTTACAAAGAGGTAATGGAAAATGAACAATTTGAGTAGAGCTTTTCCCTTCCTTGATTCACTCTTCCAAGACTCCTCTCTAAAAGTAGAGATTGGGTAACAACCCAAACTACTCCAAGAAGGGCCTCTAAATAAGACTCAAACTCCACCACCAAAAAGGGCAATAACTTCCCCCACCCACCTACAAAACTAGAAGTTTCTAACTCCACCCATACTAAGGTTAACCACTAAGTGGAGGTGGGGTGAGGCAACTCATGGTAACTACTTGCAATTTTCGCACAAAGGCAAAAATAGACTTTTTGAGTGACCTCAAAAGTCAATAAAAGGGGCTTAGGGGTTGGAAAAGACCCCCAACCCATACCCATACCCTTTGGGTATAAATATTTCATGTTTTAAAGCCTTAGGAATAGGTTTGGAACCAAAAAAAAGCTAAGAAATAATTAGGACCGTCTAATAATCTAAAAATGTAGATTAAGCACTAATTCGGATTAAAGGTGACTAAACTCAATTAGGAACCAAATTAGCAAAAAGACACTAACTTAATTTGACTTAGGTCCAAGGGTTACATAGCTAAACCTAACTAGCACACTGAAGAACATATGCAAATTCACGAGTGTCAAGTGACACTATAAGAGTACAGTTACAAACATTAACATTTACTGATCGCAGAAAGATACATACATACATCTCACAATTAATTTAGTTACGAACAACAAGGTTTCCACAAATGGCACATAGGGGTCAGTTATATTCCTCCGTCGAGTTTCTCGACTAAAATATCCTGCACACTTATTGCACACATTAGTAGTCCCATAAAATCACATGCACATATGTATATACGTATAGGAAATCACATAAATCAAAACATACATCTATAATCAAGGTTCCTCTCATCCTATTCAATTCTTAACCATTAAAATCTCTTAAATCAAAGTGTTAATCCTACATTTTACTTAATTCATCAACATACATATACATAAAACATTTAAATGACGAACATCAAATATTTGAAAGTAACATCACACAACATGAAATAATATAATATGTTCAAAGCATCAGATAATGTCTCGACATCTCGAGTCGTGAGTATCAAAATAATAGTAATGTATCATTATGCTACAATGGGTTGAGGCGAGGCCTCGCACAATTTTGTAATTCCTCTATGCTTGCAAAATTATATTTCTCAAAGCCTTTAGAAAATTCCTATGTTTCAATTCCAAAATTGCTCCTCCAAACCTGTGTGTGTATAAATGAGCTCGAATCTCTTAATAAAGACTCTAACCCTACCTAGAGTTTCAATTTCATTCACATGCAAAGGCCTCTCATTAAAATAGTATTTTATTATTTTAATATAATTAATTCCTTTGTGTGTTTAATTTTTTAAATGGAATAATATTTTATTATATTATTTTTACTTCAATTTAATTTAGAAAGATATTTTTACAAAACATATTTATAATTTTACGTAATAATAATATTTAAAGTTTATTATTTAAATGTAACTTCTAAATTGATTATTGTTAAATTAACTAATTATAATTATACCAAATTGAGTCTTAGCAAATTTTATTGCTTTTAATTTCCAAGATTAGACTTTTAGTGAAATATTTTAATTTAACTATTATATAATTAATTCTCAATTAATTAAATATAATATAATTATCTTCTCTCCTAAAATTATTGTTTAATTAATTCATTTAATAATTTCCTTGGTTGAATTAATTACACTTCAAAACCACAAAATACACCACATGCTCCAATAAGAAAACTTGACTAAAAGACAAAATGAAATCAAACTCAAGGGTAAAGTTCTCCAATTCATGTCACCTTGATGAATTTAGAAGGGTAGAGAAATCAAATACTTGTCCTTTATCTTAGGACAAAATAGGCTCGAGTTTAGGATTTGAACGTGGAACTATCTTCCCTCTTTTATCATTGAGCTATTGCAATAGGGAACACTCATCTTGGCAATTCAGGAAAGTTAATTTTTGGTACCTACAACCTGCATAAAAGTCGAGCAAGCATGTGCGCACGTGCACGCACACACGCACGCACACACACACACACACACACACACACACACACACACACACACACACACACACACAAACTAAACAGACAATGGAGAGGAGTGGTACATCATGTAGATCTTGACTCATAGTTGACTGCGACTCCCTCCCTTAACCACGTGAGATATACCAATCACAAAGTAAAACATACAAGTACACCATACACACAAGTATGGGGTAAGTAATCAAATCTATATATAGTCAACATCATGAACATAATTGTAATCATTATATGAAAGTGTTTAAAACATCTTCAAAGGAATAACCTTGAACCACAATAACATGAAATATCTCAAGTACAAAGTAGCTTAACAATATATATGATCCAAAACATGTAAATAGTATTAACCTATTAGGTAACCAAGTACCACTAAATCAAATCACATAAGCATGAAAACTAGCCTAAAATAATTTGGCAATATAACATAAAGGAAACTGGGGTAGGTACTACATGTCTCTAACATTGTAAGGTGTTGACTTTACAATGATTAGTTCACTATCATGTGACTTGATATCCATGGACATGTCATGATAGTTAGCATCTCTTGGACATTTTGATAGATATCATGAGACTTGATATCAGTTGAAGATCATTATATTCCTTATGAGATAAATTATGGTCGATAAGTGATGGATATGTCGTGATTGGTTATGGTAGACATCATGAGACTTGATGTTGGTGCACATGGCATAACTTGGTATTCTTGAGCATATTATATCCTTTGATATCATGATTAGTTAGGTGATATCACTTCTCACAATATCTCTCTCTCTCTCTCTCTCTCTCTCTCTCTCTCTCTCTCTCTCTCTATTTGTGTGTGTACACACACACACACACACACACACACACACACACACACACACACACACATATACATAGTAATTAGATTTACAATAATATTGATCTCATTGATATCAACAATCATTTAATCAGGTCTTCAATCCAAGTATATAATTGATCTACTCCTACAGATTATTTCATTTCATGTTCATCTCATTGATCGAGTCATGATCATATGATTAGCCTTATATGCAAATAATATCAAATTCAAGTTTTGATTATATTCCCTTGTAGATCAGTGTTATGGTGTAGAGGTTTGATATCACAAGAAAATGACAAAATATCGATTTGCGATCAATTACATTATACGTAACTAATCACTATTATTGAAATGACATGTCTCTACTTTGTGGAGACATGTCCACTCAAGAACATAACACTTCACAACATATAAATGCCTATATCCGATCAAGCTAAATAGTATCTAAATTGATAAATGCTATACCTTTTTTGGAGTTTTGTACTTATAATTTGATATTTAATATTTTTTAATATTGAATCTACTTCACATACATTTGGCGTAGATCAACACTATCACATTCAAATATAAATCTACAAATAAGAAATCTAGAATTAGTAACCATCAAACTACAGAAATTGAAACTAGTCTGAAATAAATTTAATCTACTTTTATAGCATACATTGTATCCCTTCCAAGTCTTTGACATTTCACTTCCTATTCCTAAGCAAGGTCATGAAATTGTGTTATCTAAAGTCAAAAGCAAGTTAACCTTAAAAAGAAGAGTAATGATCCTCTTTCAAGCCAAGATAAAATTATATCTCCATTTTTATGTCCACCAAAAGGTTCCATCAACTTGTAGATCCCTGAAAGATTTCACCATCCCTAAAAAATGCTTTATCCCCATGTCCTATTTATCCATGTACACCACAAGATCATGTTTTCCTAAATGATCCCAACATTCCTGCTATTCCACATTGTCAAGAATTATGATGCTCGTTGATCTCTCTCATGAGTCCAACACTTCTACAAGAGATGTTCATGAACCTATTACAAATCAAAGGGGTTCTTCCACTTACATTTGGTTCAATTAACTTCATAATCATATCATTCCACCCATGTTACATCCACCTCAATGTGATTTTTCATCTCGTTTCCAAAGAAACCAGTATCTTATTAGAAGATTTATTTGTCAAAGTATGCATTATAAATACAAAGGTTTAGACTTCCACAAGCAAGATGTGTCAAAATCTATCTATATCAAAGAAAATCCTAGGGCCTTAGTTACATACCACATTCTCAAGACATTGGTATCCCTACAAAATTTAAATTTAAACATATGTCTCTCCCTTCAAACCTTCCATCCATCTTAGGTGCATATATCCGCCGACCATCCATTAGCTTACAATCCATTTACCCTTTCATGAGTCAGGGTCAACAAGGGCACACATCTTTGATGAGTTTTCATCTATTCAAAAGGCCTTCACATAAATTGAATCCATCCAAGATGCCTCCATATCATTCATATTCATTCATGATTTCTATTCATTCGCCTTGTAATTTGGATGGTAAGCACAAATTTCTGAGTCTACTAATCCACATGCAAACAAGGATTAACATATCTAGTCTAATCAACATGTAAAAATAAAGAAAACCATAATCCAAAAAGAAAAAGAATTGTTGAAAAGGTGACCAAGACTCAATAAGAAAAAGAAAGAAAAATAGAAAGCTATATGGGTTCTTAAATCCTTATACAAGCATTGCATTCCAAGAAAGCACCAAAAAATTAAAAATTAAAAACCATGTGAATTCCAAACAAGTCCTTGAAGTATAACTTCCTAAGAAAAACCAAAGTTGGCATCGAAAATCACTATACCTCCGTTTAAACATCTTTCTTTAAAATTTGTTTGGGCCCTTATGTCTTAAAATCTATGTTCATTCCTCCAAATTGCAAATATACTTATCCTCCATCACTTCACCAACCCTAAAGATGTGTGCCAATGTTATTCTTTCCCTCATTCACATTCACTCCTTCTTACACTCCTCCATTATCCAACACATACTTTCCATCCTTGCATACATCCTATCCAATCTTTTTCATTAATTCACATCTTATTGTGTCCAATCATCCATTTAATTTATCCTACCAACGTCTTTGAGCATACTTGTATATCCATGGTCCATTATTGCATTTCACAAGAGTATCATCCAAAGAATAAGATGCTTGAGTCATGTGTACGTCTCCTACATGCATCCATTATTTTTAAAAATATCAAAAAAAGTAAAAAATCTATTAAAAAGGGAACAAAAAGGAAAACAAAGAAAAAGGAATAAAAATCACTTGTCCACAAGTGAAAACGTGACAAATAGGTGGGAAAATACCATGATGCAAACCTGACAAATAGATGTAATGTGTAATATATGAACATCTTGTATTATATACTTGGGCACAAGTTTTGCCCATGTTGTTATATCATTATCGACACTGCACCAACATCTCTTATGGAATTTGTGACATGGCTTTAAACCCTCCTATGGATTCTATATGTCTATTATTTATATTGGGTATTAAAAGGTTGATCTTTTGGTGAAACAACAACCACTACTTCTAACAAGTGATATTAGAGCTTGGTCACAAGTTCAAATTCACGCATGACACGACAAGCAATGCTAGGAGGGGGATTGTTGGTAGTGTCCCATCATCCCTTATGAGATTTGCAATATCATTTAACCACCTCTTATGGATTATGTAGCTCTAGTATTTGCATTGGGCATTAAAAAGGTTGATCTTTTGGTGCAACAACAAACACTAATTCTAACAATCACATATCCCATCATACCATACTTGGAGGTAGGTTTTATCCATGTTATTATATCTCTCATCATACCATACACAGGGGTAGGTCTACTCATCTTATCGTATGGTATCATATCCATCACATCCTCCATTATCCTTTGTTTTTATTCATGTTATCCTATCATCTTTTATCCATCACATCCTCCATTATCATTTGTCCCTCATATCCATCATCCTTCTTTGCATACATTTTTCCTTTTCTGTCTATGATATTGGAAAGGCTAAAGATCTCCATAAGTATCATGCACCTTATATAATTCATGTTACCTATACCCATTTTGGTTTTTATCTTTAATCATATTCTCATTATTTTTAGTCTTTATCATTGGCCTTTACCCAACCCTTCAGTTATATTGTTTACCCATCCTTTTTATCTTGCTTATCACTTTATGCCCTATCATTGTCCTATCACTATGATCCAAATCCATCCCTTTATCTTGATATAAAATAAGGACATCAAATGTGAATCTTGTTTTTTCACTACACAGTGTCATCACCTTACCATGTCATGTCTAATCCCTTATCTTTAAAGAGCATCCTATCCCCTTCTTGGATAGTCCTTGGGAATCAAATCATCTCCAATGCCATTATAAAGTCATTACCATGTTTCCTCCATTCATTGTCATTTCACCATCTATTCCTACAAATTTCCTACATTACTAAACACTAGAGGCAATCAAAAACCTTTTTTTTAAATCTTAAACAAAATTTAAATTTAAATGAAGTACTGAAATAAATTTAACCTAAATTTAAAAGTCCAAAGCAATAAAGTGTTAGTTTCAACACCAATGTTGTTTCATTTCGTTTGTCATTCTGTTTTGTTTTCAAGAAATTGTCATTTGCAACAATATATGCATTTAAATAAATACAATCAAGAGACGTTGAACCTTGTGCTTCACAAATCATGCATCAATAGATGAACATATCAATTCCTGTTCGCAATCAATTCAATTGAACTTGTCATCATGAATCAATCATCGTTACTCAGTCTTTAGTCATTTGTCCTATCAACATTTTGTATTATACAAGATGTGTCCTTCCTAAAACCATACATTGCCATTATCTTACCGTGTGTCTTATGCAACATGTGTCCTTCCTAGAACCAATTACATTGATCATTATTATTATCATTATTTTTAAAATATCAATGTTGGCAACTAGATTTGATTGATCATTGGCTTTCTTCGCTTGGTAAGTATTATTGTTCATTGATTTCATTCTAGCACCAATTTCCTATGCTACTCAATGATATCATTGAGTGTTGAGAGTGATTAGGATGATTCATGGTCTTTAATTTTTCTTTGCCTTAGATGTCATTGACTTTTATGTTTTACCATGTTCCTATGTTACTCAAGGATACCACTAAGTGATGAGAGTGGTTAGGATGGTTCATGGTCCATTACTTTGGCTTTGTCTTCTTTTTATGGGATGTTCTCATGAAATTCAAAGGCATGTACCTCAACCTTTGATGCATACATTTCATTGTAGATTAGGGCATTACTTGTCTACATTATGTCTGATCTCATGCAAACATGATCATAGGAGCACTCTAACTTCATATATGTTATGATGCAACACATCCAATTTGCTCATCATAAAGCTCTGCAAGAGGCAAATTATGCACTGATAAAGAAAATGATTAAAATTCTTGTGTCTTCCCCTTTTTGTTTTGATTCATGTCCTGCCTGTCAAGTTGGATTTGTTTTCTTTTTTGCTTGTATTGTTTCTCTCTTTGGTTAGTTTTGTTTTCATTCAATCTTGTGTCCAAGGCTTTATTTTCAAAAACATTGGCATCTTCTTTTCAAAAATTTCACCTGATTTTTCAAGTGAGGGCTCGTAACATTTTCTCATAGTTGTCACCCTTTTAATGCACTTCTTTTTTCTTCTTATTTGTGACAATGCTCAGAATCAAACCATCTCAAAGTGGAGCAAAATGTAGACACCTAAAAATGGTCATGGCCCCATAAGCCCCTTTCTTTAGTTGTATTTTGCATTCTTATTCATTTTTGTCCACTTTTTCCCTTTCTAGGGAATTGATTAATCATATTAATGTCTCTATGCTTCTTTTTGACATTAATGGTCTTTTGTGTTTTATTGCATATTTCAATATATAAATGACTTTTTGGTTTTTTATTTCAATTTGAATTTATTGTCTTTTGAGTTTGAGTGAAATTTTGTAAACTTGTCTCAATAATGACTCTTGGCTTTTATTTTCCTTTTGACTATTCATTTTGTGTTTGTTCATTCTTTAAGACATTTTTCTATTTAATAGTCATTCTTTATCCATTTTTTGCTACCCATGATTTGAGTATCCCCAGTAGGGAGTTTGCATAATTTAAACTTTTATATTTTCATGTCATGTCATTGTTTTATGATTTAGTATTTTTTTCGTGTTTGTATTTTCTACATTTCTAAAGTAACAACTTTCCCTATCCACAATATAGATATACATATATACATATACCCATATTTTCCACTCTTTCATATATGAGCATTTTTTGGGGGCCACCCTCAAACACATACCCAAAAAAAAATTCAGCTTGAAAAAAAAGTCAATTTTGTTATTTAACACTTTGAGCCTAAAAATCAAACTTTAATATATGATGTTTTAGCCATTCAATTTTCACCTTAAAGAATTGTTAATATTAATAATTAAATTTATTTATGTTTATAATATAGAAGAACCATAATTTAACATTGCCTTGAAACAACTCTCCATCTGGTTGAAATAGAGAGTCGGGAATTATATAGAGAAAACTTCCGTAGTGATTCCAAGACGTTTCGCTCTGAAAAATAGAATCGAAATCTACTCAAAATTGTTAAGGCTGTTAATTGACAGTTCCTGGCATAATGTGAAATATATTGTTTCTCCTTCGTACATGTTGACAGGTGTGGGGCGCGTGTATTCTACCCACAGACATTTAATAAGCAGAACACTTGCGTAGTGAAACTATTTAAACTGGCTTTGTCCACCAAGAGTGGGTTTAGCTTCTAAAATGGCAAGAACTGTTAAGTACATCAATCAACTACATTTGCTGGAAGCATCTTCAGCACGTTGTCTCATCATCTCCATAACTGCAGCTCTACGTCGAAATTCCATTTGTTGTTGCAATCTTCGAAAATGTTCTTTCAAATCTCTGGATTACAAAAGCAGATGCAAATTAGAGATAAAAATGATCATCAAGGAATGGTGAAAGAGATTACTGTGCTAGATCTATGCATACATTTGATGTATACAGCATTTAATTCTTAATGAAGCAATAGATCGGTACCTACGGTACTGTTCCAAATTTTATCAAAATGCAAACAATTCAAAAATGAAAAAAAAATCAATTAGAGCATCTGAATCAAAATAATAACAGATACTAAATTATTAGTTGAAGGTAACACGTAGTCTGTAATAAGAAAAAAATTAATTAATATACCTGCAATGAGGAACACGGCATTTGGATTCCTTGCATGCCCGTCCATGTAACTGTATTAGATACCACATTTTCTTACAATGGGGGCAGCCTCCAGAAGCACGAACCTTACAGAGTGTGCCATGACGAAAGAGCCCTTTTACTTTCCGGCAATTTGGATATTGGCACTGAGAGGAGTAACACCGAGAAGCATGTACCATAAGGTCCAACATCTTCCTTAGCTGTAATATTTAAGCAGTATTGATGTCAGAACAATCTAGTACTCAAACAGGAGAAAACATTGTTAATCTTATCTAAATTAATACAATTCTGATATTATTCAGCTCCAAAGTCTCCAAGTTTTAGTTCCCTCTATCTATGCATTATGCCAGGTTTATTTCTGAATATTTATTTACATGGTTATGGAAGATAGTTCTGCATGATGGTCATGCAATGATCTTATCAAGTTACAGGAATTTGAAGATCAAATATATAGATCATTTTTTTGGTAATCCTTCTCTTTGGATTTCGATCTTTCTCTTTTAAAACTAAACTATTTGTACTTACAAAAGAGCATTGGAAGGAGCATGGACTCATGCTATCAATATACTTTGTTCTGGCATGGAAAGTAGGATTCTTCGCCAAACATATTGCATTCCGACAGTCACAAAGAATTGTAATTCTTCCTATATCATAGCCAACATCCAAACATAAACGCTTAAGCCAAACTACTTCTTGACACGCACAAATAGATGCCATGTACTTTTCCTCGGTTGTTGACAATGCAACTACACTTTGTCGTTTTCTCATCCAACTAATAGCACCACCATTTGCCATGAATACATATCCACTGGTGGATCTTCTTCTGCCAATGTCCCTATCCCAATCGACATCCACATATCCTTGAATGCTAACAGGTCTGTTCGATCCAATTGAGTTACCTTGATAGCATAATGCATACTGTGATGTACCCTTCAAATATCTCAAAACTCTTTTCACAAGCATCCCAATGTGGCTTGCCTGGATTCACCATAAACTGACTCAGTAATCCCACTTCAGACATTGAATCTTCTCAAAGTGACGTTGATGCCTTCGTAGCAGCCTTGGCAATGCCTGCATCTGATGATGTATGGTTGGTGGATTCGGGAGCATCATACCACATGATGTCTCACAAAGAGTGTTTCTCAAAATATGAACCATACAACGGTGGAAAGGTGTTCTTGGTGAGCAATTCCAAACTGGAAATTTTTGGCAGAGGAAGAGTCAGAATTCAGTTTCTTGACAGCAGAGTAAAGGGAATTGGAGTACTTCCCATACCTGGTTTGGCTCGAAACCTACTTTTTGTCAGTAAGTTGAATGATGACGGAGTCTAGGTAACATTTGTCCATGGTGGTTACAAGATGACTAGGGGATCTATTGTTTTAGCTAAGGGTGAACACATTGGAACACTATATAATTAGATGCCAAACCTGTATGTTGTAATAGTGTCTGTGTCAAGTTTGATAAAATCAATATGGCAATACATGGTGTAAATGCGATGGAAGTTAAACTTCCTGCTGAGAAAACAATGCTCTGACATTATAGGCTTGGCCATATTGGTGACAAAGGTTTAAAAACCTTGAAAAATAAAAACCTGGTTGAGGGGTTGGTTGATAAATAACTTCATACCCTTGCTGGTAATTGTGGCTGCCTTCCATTCACAATTTCACTACCATCAATAGCTAGTTCTCGAAAAAACAAAAACAACACTTTATTGATGGTAAAACTCATAAAATGTTTTCCCGGTGGAAAAGTATATTTCCCAACTATAATTGTGAGACCAATTATTTGCTTCCACCAAGATTAGACTTTCATGGCAATGAGAGTAATTAAATTCAAATATCCCAACTCTAGGAGAGAATCAATATTATTATCAGTATTCATAAAATTAATTGCCCAAAATATTTGCAGACGTGGAACAATGACATATTTTTATGCTATGATGCAATGCCAAATGCATTGATTATTTGCTTATTGCTCAGGCCAAACTATAGTCGAAAACTCAACTAGAAATTTTTTTTAATCAAATGATGGCCTGATAAAATACTTATTGAGCCACCAATAATTCCTATAACAACACTCATCACCCCTTATGATGATAATGTAATGTCCCCATTTTTAAAATAAAATATTTTAATTAGGTCAATTAATTAAATGGTCCTAAAAATTAAATAATAACCCAAGGACTTATTTAATTAATTGATTTAATTAATAAAGGGACCAAATAATAAAATAATATTTAAAGTTTGTTGGTGAGGTGCTATTTGTAATCCTTTGGGAAACTTTTTGGAGGCTTTTATAAGATCATCATTAGTATCATGGATTGGATTTGATTTCTCTTAGCATTTGTGGAGGCTAAAAGCTGAGGAACTTGTGCAGAGTCTCCGAGGTGGAAGACCCTCCCTATTCTGTCTGTTACAATTTTTGTGGTTCAGTACCACCCTATTCTCTCGTTGGACGTATCACTCGGATATCTCACTGTGTACCAGATTTGCTAATCATCGTCATTTGGTGACTGCTTTGTAACTGCTCAAATCTTGTCCAAACTACGTAATCAAGCACTACCACTTGGAAATTAATGTATTTTTGTCGCAGAAGTTTGGCAACTATGACTGGAATCTATTGTGTGTGGATGTTCTAGATTGTATTGTGGTGAATATCTTTGTTGTCGTATGATTGTTAGATTTGGCATCCAATAAATGTCTTAATGCACATCCGTTTGGCATCTCCAAGTCAGTTGTTGTCTCTGAAGACGTTGCTGCCAAGAAGTGAATGGGGAGGTTGGGTGCGAATGGTGAATAGAGCCTTCATGCTTCTCAAGCGATATTTTCTCTAATCTCCAGTTTCTATATTACCTGTCATTGTTTATTTATATTATTCACACTTTGACGGGTCTCGTTAAGCTGGTGATATTTGTTTGCTCTAATTGAAGGTGTACGTCTGGTTTTGCTTGAAGAAAGACCACAAGAATTCCCTTTTTCTGATGCAAGTATTGACCACGTGAATTGCTGCTTTCTGAAAGACTGATTTCTCTATGATTATGATGGCACCATTCCTTGATATTTATCTTCATTCGATTGAGATAATCTCTGTTTGTATATGTGTAAAGCTAATATTATATACTTCAATCTTGAATGTTGCTTGACGTCATTGGTTGTCTTGGAAATTATCAGGCCACTCTTTGCTACTTGGATAATGGCTCAGAAACTCCTCATGATATGTTTCATGTCAGGCAGCTCTGTATAGTGCTGAAGCAATGGCTAATTTAATATAGATGGATAATTTATTAATTTCCTTTGGTAATTCCATTATACCAATCAACCAATCCTCTTTGAAAATCTCAGTCATAGACATCTCCAGTTCAAGGCCAGACGCTTTTGATCAGCAACAACATGGTCTTTTAAAATTCTTACAATTCCAGAATGTGGCCAAGCCGCATCAAAAAAAGAAAAGTCTTTTATCTTTATCCATATTATGTACTCTCCTTTGCAGAGTTTAGAGAATTGGCATGTTCTCATGGAGTTTTTGTTTGTCAGACTGACCATTAAAGGACATGTATGTCATAAAATCTACAAGGTCCATAACTATATTAGCAGAAGCTTTTTATTTTTAATAAATGTATAATGGTCATAATGAACTACGGGCTGAAAATATAGGATAAGTCAGATGAAGGTAAACGCTGTGTTAAAAGATATGGTAACTTCTTTAGAAATGATTTATGGAAGACAACAATATATGTGACTTTTAAGGCTTATGAAGTTGTAACTTAGAGATAAAGAAAAATTCATATCATAAGGTCATAAACATGCAAAATATAACACTAGTTTTTAGCATAACAAATAGAGGGGGTGCTTAAATGGGAGTCCTAATTTTGCAAAAATTTGGGCACCATCAGTGGCTCTTACTAGGGACATATGCTCCTTTTGAGCATAATGAGATTCCAGCTATCTCTGGAGGAGCAGACCAAACATCCATGCTTAATATGATGCACGACAAAATTGGGTGGCCCTAGGCCCCCCCAAAAAATATACTTTGGTTCTTTCCTCTATCAAACACCTTATTCTGATCAAGTACCACTTTCAACCTGTTGATCATGATATGCTTTCCCTTCATCATTTGTTTAGGATCAGAATTCGCCCTTTGTTCATCAACAAAAGTATTAAAAAATGGATAAATTTCTGAATCATTCAACCCCAACATCTAAACCCTTGCTGAAGCTGATGCATCGTTTTTATGGACAACACTTAATAGATTTGTTTGATCAATGCATTCTCTAGCATGTATCTTACATTTATCTTTTGAGAAGTCATCAAGTGCCCTATGATTTTTGCTGAATGGAGGACCCTCATAGTCATGGTTTTGATCAGTTATGCAAACATTTAGATCACGGTTTTGAACATCTCCTTGCACACAATATGCTTTGTTCCCACACTCCGGATATTGCTTATCCTCACAATAAGGCATTGAGAATGGTTTATCTTCATCAATTGTTACTGTTTTTATATCAAGATCAGATGGGATACCTAGATAATTTTTAGAATCATGCTCTCCTCACTACGCCTTTCTGATTCTATCGCTCCTTCACATATTTGCTGCAACTCCTGCTCATGGGATGAGCCGAAAGATGTTTCAACTTCTGAATACACTTCCTGAGTTTCATCAATTTCAAAATCAGACCCGCTATCTTCATCATGGTGCTGATGGATTTGGCTGCAAGGAAAATCTTCCTCAAACAATGGATTTGAGAACATAGTGAACTCAAACATATACATTTCTGCTTGCTCTTCAAACAACGGGTTTAGGAACATAGAATATTCAAGCATGCCTTCATGAGAGCTTTCATTTGGATCATCAAGTGTGTCATCAACAAAACTAATGTCTTCATCAACATTACCTTTGGAACATTCCTCTTGTTCATACACCATATAATGTTCTACTTCATCCTCACTATATGATTCCTTAGAATGATCATCTCTTTCATCCAATGCCCCTTGAGAATGCACTGTTTCATCAACTTGCTTACCATAGTGATTTGAGAAAAAAATTGGAGCATTTTGTTCAACATGTTTATGATATTCTAGATCTAACAAGGCTGAAATCTCCTCCACACTAAGAGAATCCTCTTCCTCATTTTCAAATTCACTGTCATCTGTATGCATATAAGTATCACCAAGGGCTGATTCTCCTTTAGAATATTCAAAATTTTCATCTCCATTCAACTCTAAAACTTCACTTGACTCATATGTCATCTTAGTCCCGCATTCATTTTCCTTTGTAACCAATTCATTGTCCATAAGTTTGAGAAAGTTAAGAAACTGATGATCATATAAGAGGCCTAACTCCCGCATCCTTTAGAGAAGATCAGATGATGGAGGTTTGTATTTTGAAGGTATTTCTTGATAAGCATTAAAAATTCTCATAAAGAATTGTGTTGTAGATTCATCTTCTTGCTTTTTTAAATTCAAATATGCATCCAAAGGAGATAACTTGGACCTTCATCCAATATTTGGAAGAGAAGCATCAAATTAGGATCTTTTGGCGAGATTCCCAACTAATGAAACTTTCTTATCAGTTCCTTGCATGGAGGCATGATATTTGAAGGTACTTCTTGAAAAATATCCACCATCCTTATAAACAAATGTGCCGATGTCTCGCCTTCATATCTTTCCAGATTGAAAAATGCATCTAAGGGATGTATGTATTCTTCCTCCATGGTGTAACATAGATCCGCCTCCTGATCGTAGTACATATTGTCCATGTTAGATAATCAAATCACTTCCTTTTGAGTCCTCTCCCTTAGCAGAGCTACCAACTCAAATCTTTTATTAAACAGAGTCGCTACCTCTTTCGAGGAATGTATTGCTCTTCCGAGTTCTTACTTCCAGCAGAGTACACTTCCAAACAAACTGATACAATTTTTGATATTGATCTACGAACTTAGAAATTCTAGGTAACTTTGCAATATGTATTGCGAGCAACTCTCCCCAGCGAAGTCGCCAATCTATTGGTTCTGAAAATCGCAAATTGGAAATCCAAGAGCTTGCCACTTCTCCGATAGGACTTCTTACTCAGTTCTGGCCAACGAACGGGAATACTTCTCGATTCCCCTGCACTTCAGGCTCCACTACACCCAGGCGGGTAAACTTTCACCTCAAACGTTAACTGTCTGATTTAAGGCTTTTCTAAAGCGAATTTAAGATTTGGAGTTCTTTGGCTAGCAAGGTCCTTGAACTCAATTAAACTGAAACTAGACGCTGGATAATGGTTGAATAATAATGAATTTGATGCTTATAGGAAGGAAGTTATAGATTTTCTGACTTCAATAATAAAAAGGACCAGTGCCTCTACTAATAGAGTCAACTTCAGTGAATATTCATGTACAACTTTATAATGTTTTACACACTTATAATTGCCAACAATTTAATAATCAAAATGCGACAGATCAAATATATACGCAATCTTAAATTAGTCAAGATTGAACTTTAACTCCTCTAGTAAGGAGGCAAATTGGACACATATGCGGAAACAATTAAATATTTCAAACTATCTGTGATGATCGAATTTAAATGCTAAATGATCATGTCCACTTATCTGACATTTAAATTGTATACAAAATTCCAAAAAATAATTATAAAGGATGAACCATCTGCAGTTTAAATTTTCATGCCTTTAATAATAATAAACAGAGAACATTTTATTTTATTATTAAAATAAAATAATGGAATTTATATTACAAAATCATATTAAACTCCTTATGCCTCCATACAAGTAATATAAAACAATTTCTCTTGAATATGAATGTTTTTTCGAATATGTATTTTTTACAAATGAATGTCTCCTTGTTTATATCTTAAAAATATAGACATGACTTATCAAAGTGAATAGTCACATTATTAAAAATATATAATTATACCATTTCAGTAGTAAAGCTCTTTTAATTTAACCTGGCTTAATACGATCATTTCCCTCAAATATTTTCCCGATATAAACATGTGCAGTATATTGCCGTCTCTTTGAACTTCAGAACTCCTCATCTATGATTATAATTGCACCTTTTGCTAATATTATCTTAATCAGTTTTACTCCCAATGATGTTCCTTCCTTAATCGTTTTATTTCATTGCGATGAACTTCACACGCTGCCATAAATCTCCATCACTATGTGCTTTTGGCCGCTGAGAAGTGAATGGGGAGGTTGGGTGCGAACGGTGAATAGAGCCTTCATGCTTTTCAAGCGATATTTTCTCTAATCTCCAGTTTCTGTATTACCTTTCATTGTTTATTTATATTATTCACACTTTGACGGGTCTCCTTAGCTGGTGCTATTTGTTTGCTCTGATTGAAGGTATATCTGGTTTTGCTTGAAGAAAGACCACAAGAATTCCCTTTTTCTGATGTGAGTATTGACCACATGAATTGCTGCTTTCTGAAAGACTGATTTCTCTATGATTATGATGGCATCATTCCTTGATATTTATCTTCATTCGATTTAGATAATCTCTGTTTGTATACATGTAAAGCCAATATTATATACTTCAATCTTGAATGTTGCTTGACGTCATTGGTTGTCTTGGAAATTATCAGGCCACTCTTTGCTACTTGGATAATGGCTCAGAAACTCATGATATGTTTCATATCAGGCAGCTCTGTATAGTGCTGAAGCAATGGCTAATTTAATATAGATGGATAATTTATTAATTTCCTTTGGTAATTCCATTATACCAATCAACCAATCCTCTTTGAAAATCTCAGTCATAGACATCTCCAGTTCAAGGCCAGACGCTTTCAATCAGAAACAACATGGTCTTTTAAAATTCTTACAATTCCAGAACGTGGCCAAGCTGCATCAAAAAAAGAAAAGTCTTCTATCTTTATCCATGTTATGTACTCTCCTTTGCAGAGTTTAGAGAATTGGCTTGTTCGCATGGAGTTTTTGTTTGTCAGACTGACCATTAAAGGACATGTATGTCATAAAATCTACAAGTTCCATAACTATATTAGCAGAAGCTTTTTATTTTTAATAAATGTATAATGGTCATAATGAACTACGGGCTGAAAATATAGGATAAGTCAGATGAAGGAAAACGCCGTGTTAAAAGATATGGTAACTTCTTTAGAAATGGTTTATGGAAGACAACAATATATGTGACTTTTAAGGCTTATGAAGTTGTAACTTAGAGATAAAGAAAAATTCATATCATAAGGTCATAAACATGCAAAATATAACACTAGTTTTTAGCATAACAAATAGAGGGGGTGCTTAAATGGGAGTCCTAATTTTGTAAAAATTTGGGCACCATCAGCGTTAGCTTTTCGAGTTGCTCTCTTGTAAAGTGTTGACTATTGAGACACCTACTGTTGGATCAATCCACCATTTCCAGCATGGTGGCATGGCGATTGTGTCGGTTTGGTAGGGATTATCATCTTCATTGGTATTGGTATTATAAAAGCTACTTGGTAATATTAGGGAAATCAAACATGTCCTCACTTGGGATCCCAGTGAAGTATTTCCATGGGCAATATGTATTAGTTGGGAAGAGCGATTTCTTGCATTCCTTCCTTGATGAAGGTTGGCATACTGTTGAGCTCTCGCCACCAATTGATGTTAGAGGTATATGTGGTTATAGCAAGAGTGAGGTTCTCAGTTGGGTAGTGAAAGTCTTCTTGTACAATAGCAACACGTGGCAGGTTGTTTTCATTGCGTATGCACTGGAGATGACTTGGGATCCTTTTATCCATTTGATTGGTACATGGGTTTAAGTTGAGTTGCTTCACAACTCCATATTTATATAAACTAGCATAACGCAATAGATGGGCAAAGCTTCAGCATTGAGGCAAATATGGGATCTAGGCATTTGGTTGTAGTAGACAGATGCAATTTGCTTGAGGGCAAGTAATCTTTAGGAAGGGAGGACTGTAATGTCCCCTTTTCTTGGCCAGTAAATTTTGATTCATATTTAAGCCAATTATGCCTTGGTCTCGTGGGCTAACTGGGATTTCACAAGGATTCAATTGAGTTTTGGCCTAGGGAGTTTCAGTTTCTAGCATATTAGGGTTGGTTTACTTGGGTTTCCAAACGCATGCTATTTATAGTAAGTCGAAAAGCTCAACATTCTTGGCATTTCAATGTTGATCTAGGACCATCTCGCAAAGACCTTTCCAATAGCCATTATTCATGTCTATCTAAATCCATCTTATTAGTAGTTTTAATGCCGAAAGATTTAAATGGTTTATTAATAAAGTGGCTTTAAAACATAAGTTCCTATTATTAATGCTACTTTATTATTATATGAGAACTTTAATTTCTTAAGTGGGAAAATGATATATTAAAAGGGAATAAAGAAATGGAGAAAGGAATGTGAAGTGTCACCAAGTTAGTCTTAAAAAAGGAAAGAGAAGTCATTTGCAACATACTTGGTTTATGTTATTGGATTTCTTGTCTCTTGGGGAGTTCAAGAAAGTTTCAGCTTTCAGCAGCTTTGAAGACGGAAACCCCCAAGCTTGGAGGCAGTGAACGGAAACCCATTGTCTATTGGGGATATCATACGGGTACCTCACTTGCGCTTAAATCTTTGTTTCTCATTACCCATTCTGACTGTTGTTTCTGTGTTATTGAAAAACAGTATTATTTTAAGAATATATATACAAAATATCAATATCCAGCTGCGTATATATATATATATATACTCAGCTGAATATTGCTATATTGTTGATTCCATGCAAATTTGCGTTGTGTTTTGAAAAATTTGGAAAAAATGTTTGGTTCAGGATATTACAAAATCCTTTCCTAATTATTCTGAAACTCCTTTCTATGGACACCAACCTTGATTGAATTACTATAAAGGTACTTTTGAACAACTTCCTCCTATCAACAATGTCTTTTGGCACTAAAAGGATAAAAATTGCAAAGCCTTTCATTTAACCTCATCATTGTAGGGAAGCTTCCCATATGAATGATTAAGGCATTAAGATATCATTGTAAATAACAAATCCTCCACTAGAGATTATGATCATCCCAGTACATTGGCCTGTCACATGCCATTCCTAAGTTGGGAAAGATGCAGCCACCTTGTTCCCTTCAAGCAAAATGTGAAATAACAAAATCTATGGTGTGAAGAGGCATCTCAGAAGAGAAAACAATAAGGAGTTCAGTTGTCCCATTGAAATAATTGTTGCTGTTTTAGGTAGTTAATAATATTATGAGCATTATCTTTCACCCACAATTTACTAAATCCTTTACTGTGTGCCAGTTTGATGCAATGATATGCTGCATAAGCCACCACAAAATGATTAGACTGAGTACCCATGGAGATCGCCACTGCCACTATGAGCCCATGTTTTTCATTTCTAAGTAAATTTGTTACTTTGAATTTTTTCATTACTGCATTGTTTGTTAATAATGCGTCTTTCCACAAATAGCAGGTTTACGATAAGTCACAGCACCCAAACATAATATTTGCTATCAACTAGATGGTCACATAAATCTCTAAAACATTAGAAAGTTGGCAAGAAATCAGGCCGTGGTATTAAATTTCATAAATATATTTTTTCAATAATTTCTGATAGTTTATTCATTATTCTTATCGTGGAAAAAGACAATAGGTCACAAGAAATTGACGAGTGCTATGATTGCTAAAGGATCTCCAAAAAGGAATAAGTGACCTCTAGGGGACTGCTGAAGTGTGGAACAATGTTTCAGTATTCTTTGGTATGGTTCAATTGCTAGAAGGACTCTTGGGTCAAAATAAATAGTTATTAAATTATAAAATGTTTCACAACCCTTATAAGAGTAAACATATCAGGACAAATGTGTCTCATACCTGCACAATCCTTCGCTGCCGAGCTTCTCGATTTTGTGCATTGTATTCAATTATAGATGGATGGGGTATCAGCTTATGCGGATGACCAAGGAACTTATCATCATGATAACAACTATGGCATATGTCAAAATCAACACAAGTGTCACAACGCCATCCCTGTCCTGTTTCAATATCTCTTTCACATACATTACATGAACTTGCAAAAGCAGGTGCTGCTGGATTGTGAAGATGATAAAGAATCATCATAGAAGAATGTTTAGCCCTGCGGAGTGTATCATACTGGTAATGATTTCCTTGGCAGAGGCTTAGGAAAGCCTGGCGAGTGTCAAAGAATTCACTTTCCATAATTTCATCTTTATCCTCAGTGTCTGTTGGAATACCTGTGACATCATTCTGCAGAATTGTGTTAAATACCGAGTCAGTGATACTGCTATATTGTTGCAGATTGAAATAAAAATGAATCAACAGGAAAAAAAAAACATTGAGAAAAATCAAATTAACTCAATACATCAACAAGATAGCAATTAGTCTACAGATTGAATAAGTAAACAGAACTACAAGCAGTATAAACAGGGTTTTTTAACCAACAATACGTACAGGAACAAGAACATGTTTTTCCTTGCTATTTGTGGGATGCCTACGCCATCCATCAAGCTTTTCCTCTGTCTCATAGCATCTACAAAACACCACAGTTCTATTGTTAAAGCTACACATAAATCAACATATTTCCATGCACTATAAAATTAGTTATTTCTAGATACCAAGCCAGCTTAAGAATAATTTCATCCCAAATGTAAAAAATTAAATCCCAGATATAAGAGTGCTCTAGAAATTGGATTATGTGTAAGGCATCATGACATTACAATAACTACCTTGCACTTTAGATGACTATTGTAGATTCCTATAATCCATGCCATTAACACTACCTAACCTGTTTCAAGTTCAACACAACTCCATGACATGGTTTTTAGAACATGTAATATCCACTATTACACAAACATTATTGTCATTGTGAATACTTCTTGCAGAATATAGTTTCATTCAGTTCTTATGTCATAATGTTTTCTTAGCATTCCAAAACATGAAGACCAAGCAATGGTTGTTTCTACAAAGTGAACCAAGAAGCCCAAAAAATACATGCAACTAGCTAATATGATGGTCAATGATGTTATACATCTTTCTAAAGCATATTTTTCCCTATTATATATTCCAAAAATACAAAAAAATTCATAAAAAATTTTTAAAAAAGAAAAAGTGCCTTGGTGATAACCTGGAAATAGGCGCCTTGGTAGCAAAAATACAAAAAAATTATAAAATGTCTTGAAAAAAATTTTAAAAAAAAAAATCCGAGTGGTGAAAATCTAGAAATGGGTGCTACTTAAGGCCTTTGCACCCCTGTTTCTTAGCGCGAATCCTCAACACTTAGCCTTTCTCCATCATGCCTTGTCCTTGTTGTCTTGGTTTGGAATTGGTCTTTGTCTAGGGGGCATAATTGTGTTAGCTTCGGTCTCTTAGTTGCGTCAGTCTTTAGGACACCTCGCAAACGGTGTTTCTCAACACCACCCCAATTGTATTTTTCAATACAACCCCTGAAATCGAGTGTTTTTCAACACTTATTGGTTTGGTCTTACCCAGTTTTGTTATGTAATCTTACCTGTTTGCAAGCATTCGATCCTTATCCTCGGAACTCGATATCAGTTAACACACTTAAATTTTTAAACATTAACACTTAATGTTTGAGCTATGTCATGATCTTTTCTTTGTGTGCTGACTGTTATTGATTTTCGTTGAGTGTCATTATTCCTAAGTCTCTCCGGGATGCATAGCTACAGGACTTGGGGCATGAGGCATATGTTTTATTTACTACATTAAATTGGGTAAGCTAACATCGAAGTCATCTTGACCTTTATGTCTTTGATGCTTATGTTAGAATCTTTTCACATTCCAATATGATATTGTCATGTCCCCTTTCTAGCGACATGACTCCAACAATAGATTTGCCTATCATTGACTCTTGTAGGCAAATGATTTTGGAGAGAGAGTCATCCTGTTGCCAGATGATTGCATTTTGCTCTCGGAGAGTTATAATTTATCCTACATCCAGTAAGTGGGGCCTACATGTTCTAATGTTGAATTGAGATTGCACTTTTAATTTAATAAAGTTATTTAATAATAAAGTGCATTATAATAAGATTTTATAAAAGATGTTTCTAGAAGCTCCCAGTGACTTCTTAAAAAAGTGAATAAATAGAGGGGAGGAGGCACCCATTTGGACGGGCGATTTTGTGAATTCATATTCTATTCATTTTGGAGCAAGTTGCAGTGTTTGGTCTGCAAATTTCCATTAGGTCTTTGGGAACGAAAACTCCCTTAGATCTGCATAACTGAGGAAGTGGGATACCCTCCGAAGGGTTGCTCATTAGAGATGGTGTTAAGCCATTTCATGGTGGATAAATTTGAAAATTGATTTTTAAGAGATCGGACTGACAAAGAAGTTAGAAGACTCATTCAGCATTCTACATATCTGAACAAGCTAATCCGAGCAAGGTCTGCAGCATTTAATTGGGATTTTCGAAATGATAAGCAAGACTCCAGAGATTAAATCGAAATTCATTGTTTAGGCGGTATTTATCCTTCACAACTTGAGCGCTGTCGTCACTGAATCAAGGTGCCATTTTTCAGGGTATTCTCGTCACTTATTTCGAGGGAGAAAAATTACAAAGAATCGCAGATCTGAGGTTGCCATCTTATCCGCAGGTGTTATGAAGGTTTGGGGGTCCTATTATTATTGGTGAGAGGATTGAATAACTATCGGCCAGACATCCATGGAGGCGATCGGGTTGCAAAGTGTTCAAGCCGGCAAAACAATAACTGGCTCCTGAACTTCCCAATTCATCATCCGCTGAAACACGAATTGTTGCACGCACTGTCAGTCGAGACTATTAACATCCCCGTCTAGTGTTAATCCTTTCCAAGGACTTAATTGCAACGAATGGTCCCTGTTTCATCGCATGGACTTCTTTGTTTAAACCAGCTGCACATGGTCTTAGACTGCCAAATAAATCAGAAATCAAGAACTCATTCCTTGTTGAACATTAATTTATTGCATGCCAAGTGTTCGACAATTTGTCACAGTTCAGTATTTGGGAGTTTAATTGATCTTTAATAAAGAGGGACATTTCAGATATAAATCACATTCATATCTTCATAGTTGCGCTTGTGACAAGTGATGATTGTGTGATTTTCTGATGTGCGTTAATAATGGCCCAATGATGAAAATAAGTTCCTTTACATTCTCTAATGAATGATGAACACAAAATCCTATGTTACAGTTGTTCTATTGCAAGCATAGTTCAAAATCTCGCAGACTTATCACGAGAAGTTTTTCACGGCAAGAAAATTCAAGGTTTTATCACCACTTTAGGGCACCGAGAAGTTGAACTTCTCATGGCAAGAAAACGGCAATATATCGCCCACTTATCGCGATAATTAACTGTCTTCTCGCGGGTGGCGTCCAGTATATACTTGCACTTGTAAAAACAAAATTTCATTGTTTTCTTTGCTGCGTTTGGCGTCTTGGGTGGAGGAGAAGAGTTTTGGAGCAGCACTTAGGTGTTTGGCAGTGATTTGTAGCGATTTCCAGCGGATTAGGTGTAATGTCCCCATTCCCAAGATAAATTTTAATAATAGAGTTAACATAAGGAATAAATGTATAAATATAATCTAATATAATTATTATTGCATTTGATAAATAATAATACCACATTTATAAGGTTGAATTTAATAAATAATATTTATAAAAATAATAATAAAAGTATTATAGCATTAAATATATTATTTCTATCAAACTGATATAGTATAATATAACTAACTCTATTGATAGGATTATGTAGATGAGTTCTTAAATAAATATATTATGAATGATAAATCTATTATTATAATATAATTATCATACTATACAATATGAATGATATATACATTTAATTATAAGTCTAATTATAACATATATAGTAATCAAACATTTTAATATAAACAAATCAATCTTGCTATGAATAGTCACGACCTCTACCTCATACTCATATATTAGATGACTAAAAAAGGAGCGGAAGGGAAAAGGAAAAAGGGTCATATGGATTCAAATGGAGAACAACAGCCTCCAACATTAATAGGAAACTATTGTAGACGAGTAATAAGCATTAACGCAGAACAAGAGGGAGAGAAAGAAGATAATTAAACAAAAGACGTGTCTCCAAACTCCAACGCTGAATAATCAATAAGATGGATCAGAGGATATGAAGGCCATGGAAAGCAGGGAAATGACTATCGAGCAATCTCCAGCCAGTATTGATGAGTCATTAGTCAATATAAATAAGCAGACAAGACAAAAGGTCTCAAGGAAAACTTGGAGTTGACGACTAAGCATAGACGTATATTCCATCTATCCTATCCTCGGAAAATATGAAGAATCATTTGCATAAGGGAACATTACAATGCACAAAGGTCAAACATCCACCATTAAAACAATCAATAGCACAATGTCTGAGCCAAGCACAAGGAAGGATAAGACTTCAACATTAATCTCCCCATATAATTGATGATGCTCAAGAGAAATGAGAGCTAAGGAAACACATGCCCAAAAAATAACTATAGGCAACAACTCTGATATTCTCTCAGAGATTCCAGTGGCTCTAACCAATATAGATGGCAACATAGACTTAGGAGAAGTAAGGAAGATTCTAACCATCATGACAGGGATTAAGCATACAGATAGTGCACATATATTATATACAGAAGTGGTTCAGATTAGATCAATAAATATATTCTATATGTGAGGGACTTCATCTTTGTCCACTCCAATATCAGTTGGACATAAAATAGCCATTAAGTATCAAGTTCATTTAACCTCAAACTTAACAGGTTTGATAAAGAAATCTTGGCATACTAGGCCTGAATAAAATATCAAATCACAGAATGTATATCGTTTGGACTCATTCGAGAATTGCAATGATAATTGTATTGTAAGAGGCATCTAGTCAATGAAACCAGCATTAAGAATTCCCAACAGTATTGCATAGGAGAGCCTATAAAGCAAATGGATATTAGGGATAGAAGAAGTCGGTGACTAATCACCTCAGTCAACACCTGTAAGTCAATACAGTAGTTCAAAGACATCAATGCTGAATGCCCATCATGGGAGTAGGCAGCGAATGGAGTAATCATATTACATATGCAAAAGGAGAAAAGAATGTTGAAGCTAATGATAATCCTTTATTACCAATAAGGAAATAAAAGAGACATCTATTCAGCAAATGCATGTACAACAGGGAATTGGTGAATTGGCAAACAGATTTAATTCTTTAAACTAGAGATTAAGGAATTCAGACTAGCATCATAATAACTAATAAGAGTAAGGATCTCAAGGAGTCATTCTTGGCACTAGAAGTGTAAGAGTTTTGCCTCGAGATTGTAAAGGAATCTAACAATGAAAATTATAGAAAATTCATTCATTGCAATCAGATTAAAGCATGGGAAACTTTAATTAACATTATGATAAATATTACAAGCAATAATAAACTATATCATTACACTTGTTTCTATGGTTAAATCAAGAAAGTTATTAAGATCAATCCTACATAATCAATGAGAATAGAGGAAATGGAAAAGTGTCCTAAATATTCAATCTATTAGAAGAAGGGACATTACATTAGGAGCGGATTTGAAGCTCTTTCCAAGCAAATCCGGATCCACAAGTAAGTTTCTCAAAGAAAAAAACTTTTGAGTTAAACTTTATTTTGTCTTCCCATACTTGCATATCTTGCATCATACTTGCATATCTTGCATTTGTAATGTTCTCTAATACATTTAATGGTTTTAGAGTGAATGAGTCATGACAAAGAGTCAAAAACCTAACACCATCTTTTTGCAATTTTCCCAAAAACAATCAAGTTTTTCTCAATAATTTCAAAACTTTAAGGCTAATACATTTTTTGTTTTATTCTCTGATTTTCCAGCAAATATGGCTTCCTCTGCATTTGGGGCAGCAGCATCTTCCAGTCGTCCCATAGCATGTCCATCTGGATTCATAGGCACGTTCCCTAAAAGGGCTAGAGACTTTGCATGGAAAATGCCTTTGAAGGAATAGAGTATAATAGTGTCATATGCATAAAATGTGAAAGACAAATCCATGGAGGCATATCTCGTTTGAAGTATCACCTTGTTGGTATAGAAAAGCATGACACAAGAATTTGTGATGCGACTATGGAGGAAATAAAAAGGGAGATGATTGTTTTTCTTAGTGCCCAAGAAGAGAAGAAGTTGAAAAGGGAAAGGGCAAAATTGGCCATGAGGGCAGCCGTTTATGAATCGCAAGGTATGTTTCCTTTTAACAATCATTTATTATTTTCTAATCACGACTAATGCTTGTGCTAAAACAATTATCAATTTATCATGATTCATAATGAGATGATGTGAGTTGTGTCATGTGACTAGGTATCCTAGCCACCCTTTATGAAGAAGAAGAAGCAGTTGAGGGGATAGTGGCCTCTTTTCGTGGCCCAAAGATCCACGTACGGAACACACCTACTCATGGCAGGTCCTCGGGCTCAACTTCCACATCTGTTGGGTCTAGTAGAA
This sequence comes from Cupressus sempervirens, assembly GCA_028749045.1. Lineage (NCBI taxonomy): Eukaryota > Viridiplantae > Streptophyta > Pinopsida > Cupressales > Cupressaceae > Cupressus > Cupressus sempervirens. Next base: position 557,216,542 of record CM053789.1, on the reverse strand, counting down.
AGCAAAACTCTTCTATTGATGGTTATTTTGTCCATAGAAACACACCTGGAGCACAACCATCATTGGAGGGTACTGGATGGAACTGTGATGTGCATGTGCAACTTGACATTCAATGTGCTGATTTTTGATTTTTTAACAAGGTCTCCTTCAGTGTTGCAGCAAGTCCATATTTTTTGAATGGTTGTATGGTAGCAGGAAAGGGCTACAAACCACCTACTCTTGCAGCCTTGAGTGGGAGGTAATTCACTTGTTTCAAACTTTCATACTTTTACAGTTTTACAATTTACTTGTTTTTGTTAAAAGTATTTTTTCTTAATCAAACTTGTGTACTTAAAGTGAATTTCATTTTTTATTTTGTGCTTGTAGATTGTTGAAAGATGTTGTTTGTAGGGGTAAAGAAGTGGTTGAAGAGAAAAGGCTAGAATGGAAACAGTTTGGCTGCACCATACTTTCAGATGGATGGACAGATGGAAGAAATAGTACCATCATCAACTTTTTAGTTTCTTGCAAGGATCAAGTGATCTTTCTTAAATCCTTGGATGCCTCGAACTAGATAAAGATGCCTGAGACTGGCTCGAATGCTAGAGAATATTGTGATAGAGGTTGGGACTGAAAATGTGGTGCAAATCATAACCGACAATGCAGCAACATATGTGGCAGTGGGTAGGATCTTACAAGAAAAGCATAACACACTCTTTTGGTCTCCTTGTGCAATGCATGTTATTGACCTTTTGGAGGGTATAGGGAAATTGGATTGGGTGAAACCGGTTGTAGAGGAAGCAACGACGATAACAAAATATATCTACAATCACCCTTGGGTCCTTCGCTTGATGAGAGACTACACCAAAGATCAGGAGTTGGTTAGACCCGTGGTCACAAGATTTGCAACGATTTTTTTAACATTGCAAAGTGTTCTTAAACATATGAATCCTTTGAGGCAAATGTTTGTGTCCAAAATGGCTACAGTCGAGTTATTCAAAGAAGGTCGATGGGTAGAGTGTTGCACACATTGTGTTTGACATCCAGTTTTTTGAGTGAGCTTCAAAAATTGTGGATGTGAGTTAGAAACTTCAAAATTTGATTCTTTTTTGTACTTATTAATCAAGTATTTCATTATTATTTTATAACCCTATTCTCAGATTAATAATTGTTTTCTACTTTCCAATCATAGGTGCTGAAGCCCTTGGTTAGAGTTTTCCACTTGGTAGATGGGTAACAAACCCCAATGGGGTCCCTTTATGAGGCCATGGATAGGGCAAAAGAGGCTGTAAGAAATAAGTACAGGGGAGAGAGCCTAAAATTTCAGCCCTTATGGGATATTATTGATAGGAGATGGAGCAATCATCTCCACTAACCCATTCATGCAACAGGGTATTTCCTCAACCCTTGTCACCGCTTCTCTCCATCATATGCGGATCCCAATGGAGAGGTCATGGAGGGCTTTAGTGAATGCATGCAGAGGATGGTACTTGACATTGTGGTGAGAGACCTCATTGTGGCCGAGATGGAAGTGTATCAAAATGCAATAGGAAAACTATTCCCCTTAGCCTTGGCAAAGAGAGGCAGACAGACTCAGACACTAGGTACAATATTTGGAATTTCAAGTCTCTCACATGCATGTTAAGTAGATAAATAAGCTAAAAAAACTTGTCTTCATCTTGCTTTCTAACTCTTTAATATTTATCTTGTAGATGCTTGGTGGCGAAATTGGGGTGGTAATGTCACAAATCTACAAAAGCTTTCTCTTCGCATCTTATGTCAGCCTTGTAGCTCATCTAGTAGTGAGCGTAATTGGAGCTTATTTGGATCTATTCACACAAAGAAGAGGAACAAGTTGGCACAAAAATGCCTAAATGACCTTGTCTTTGTGTATTATAACCTCAAGTTGCGCATAAGAAAGGTAATGGCAGCAGCAACTGAGCCACTTGATCTGGATGACATAGATCCTTTTGGCGATTGGACAGTAGAGGAGTAGCCTTCATTGTTCATCGAGGATGAAATATATGAGTTGGAGGGGGAGGCTATGTAGGAGGGTGGTTTTGCAGTGGGACTAGACGACATTTAGGAGGAGGGCAGTGAGAATGAGGAGTCTGAGGATAGTGACAGTGAGCACAGTGATGGTGAGGATGAGGATGATGAGGAGTCGTTGCCAGGGCCAACACTAGCACCACCACAAACAACTGCTACGGCTAGAGTTGCTAGACCCCCTCCCTCTCCCATAGTTTTTACTAGAACTACTAGGATGGGGAAGAGGAAGAAGTAGACTAGTTTCATATTGAACTTGACATTTGTATTTGCTTATATTTTGACAAAGACAATTTAGTATTTACTATTTGTAGCTTGTTTCAGAGTTCAGAGTCTGTAGACTGTGACTACATTGACATTCCACATGAGGATGCGATTTTGTTACTTATTGCATTTATATATATCTAGATCAGCTTGTTTGGTTTGTTTACTCATTTACTGACTCAATACATGCACCACTTATTGAATTTTGTGAAAAAAATGCATTTTTAATTAGATTAAAGTCATTTTTTAAATCCCCACTATTTTCCCGAGAAGTTGCCAATTTCTCTCCGATATTTGCCAAGAAATTTTTTTTTGACCTCACCAAGAAGTGGCCGAGAACAAGAAGTTGAACTATGATTGCAAGTATACCTTTGCATTTTCATGTAGCTTGCATTGTTAGGCTTCATGTTAGTTTGCATTTTTAGGCTGCATTATGAGTTTGAGAGGGTTTTCCCTTCATCTTTCTTGTGAACTTTTAATCAATTGTGGTCACGTTTTCATCTTCATTTCCTTATCTTCTTTCGTGATCTCAATCAAAATTTTCTATCTTAAACAGTTGATTGATTTTGGAGCATTCTCTTTCTTCTTTCCATTTCTTTCCATCCCTTCCAAATTTCTATCTTCCGTTTACTTTCACCCCACATCTTTTCTTCTGATTCAACTTTAGGGCATAATATTTCATACTTGATCATCTACCTTGGTTTTGTGATTCTTATATCTTTCATCTTACATCAAGAACCTTATCGTTAGTTTGATTTGATCAATTTTATCAATTTGTTGTTTCTACTCTATCTCATTTTGATTTCGATCACAAGGGGGCAGTACTTATCAAACTTCAATCCTTGTTTCAGTTTTATCAATTTTATCCTTGACTTTTTATGTCAAAATTTATTTGTATTCTTTGTCCTGATGCGTTCCCGAATCGACCACACATCTGTGTTATTTTGTGATTTCAAATCGACCTCACACTTCAATTTCTTTCTTTGACCACATCTGTTCCTAAGTCGACCACACATTAGTCAAAGAGGGGCAAATGTATGCACCCTAAAATGGCCACCCAGATTATGGGCCCCCATTATTCAATTTATTAATTTATCAATTTCTTGAATCAATGGTTTGCAATATTTTGCTAAATCAATTCCAATCAATTTCCTTGATCAAATTCGATTATTTCAATATTTTCTAGGGTTGATCATTTTATCCCAAGTCTTATTTAATTAAAAGAAAATCCCCCTTTTAATTAAATAAAATAAGTCCCCATTTAATTAAAAGGGAACCTCCCTTTTAATTAAATGGGGACTTATTTTATTTAATTAAAAGGGGGATTTTCTTTTAATTAAATAAGACTTGGGATAAAATGATCAACCCTAGAAAATATTAAATAATTCATCCACATTTAGTTAAGAGAAAAACCCCTCTTTTAATTTAATTAAATATTTCTCATTTAATTACAAGAACTTGAACCCTTTTAATTAAATAAATCTCCACTTAAAGAGGAAATAAAATAAATAAAAATTAAAAATTCCTCTCCACTTAAATGCATATATTTCTAAGTGGAATTTCATTTAATTCTTTTCCTATTTTCTCATTAGTGGATCTTTATTTCACATAGATCATTCTTTCTCCACCCTTAATTAATTATTTTTACCTCTTAATCTTGATTGTCCAATCTTCTTTATAAGAGAGAGTCCTCTCCTCATTTTACATACACACACTCAATGCTATTGTTATGTTGCAGGTTTCGAGAGCGATTTTTGAAGGAGTTTGAATACTAAAGTTTTTAGTGGAGAACTTCTTCTAGTCTTCTTCTCTCATGCATCCATGGCTTCAATTATCATATCTCATCTATACATTTTCATATTAGATTAGATCTTGCATTGTTATTATATAGATTAGCTTTCATCTCCATTTGCATGCATATTGGATCTTTGAATCTCTCATTTTATGGTGTACTTGCATGGGCACAAACTAGGTCAAAACTGAGGGCCTTCATTACAAACCCTTGCAATCCATGAATAGAGAGCTATGAGCCACCATTCAAGGCCTCATTCTTGAGCAATCTTGGATACAATGACTCATAGAAGTGTGCTCAAGGCTTTTTTGTTCCGATTCAGAGCACCATTGGGGTGAAACAGGGTTGTCCTCTTTCTCCCACTCTGTTTGGCTTATATATTGATGAGTTGGAGGATTTCCTTGTGAACCCCTCTCAACCGGATGATGGGTGCTATTTGCATTAGGTTCTGATCTCCATTCTCCTTTCTGCTGATGATGTGGTTCTCTTAACCTCTTCTCTTGATAGCTTACAGAGACTCCTTGATGGTTTGGTTTGTTTTTGTGATCAACGGTAGCTTGTGGTAAATTTGTCTAAGACCCAAGTTATGGTCTTTAATTATTTAAAGACCTCTCATCTTCATTTCTTCTTTCAAAGTCAGGAGGTTGAGATTACCCCCTCTTATTTGTGTCTCGGTGTGAAGTTCTCAGGGTCACGCTTCAGCTTGATACCAGCTATTCAATCCAAAGTTAATAAGGGCATGGGTTCCCTGGCTTTATTGGAAAGACAATGCTTCAGGCATCACTTCCAGGATATTTCATCCAAGTTGTTCCTTTTTGACTCCTTGGTCCGTCCGACTGTTCTCTATGGCTCAGTTGTTTGGGGGCCTTCTCTTATTGCTTCTAATTGGGCTTCTATCGAGTGGGTTCAAACGTTGATGTTATAGCATATCATAAGGTGTCACAGACTCACCCCCCACAGTATTGTCTTAGCTGAGTTTGGAGCTCATCCTCTCATACTTGCCACCATTTTTGACTTGGTTTGGTTCCTTCATCGGCTTCGTGGTTTTATGGATTCGAGTGTTCACCGGCACAGATACACTCATCTGGCATATTTTTCTTCTGTTAAGATTATGAGATCCAACACTTCTACTAGGTCTCGTTGTTGGTACGCCCAGGCCACTTCTTTGTTGGGTTTGATCGGTATTGAGATAGTTCGTCTTCCTCTTTACCAGTTTTCACTTCATGTTCCTGCTCATCTTCTCCCGACACGTCAAGAGTTGAATGAGCATGTCAGATAGGATATTTATAGAAAGTACATTATCAGTACCTGGAGTAATCCCCCAAGAGGGCTAGGACCTAAGATGGCCTTCTATGCTAAGCATTTTCTTGAGATTCAGGATGGTATTATTGTTCACCTTGCTTATCTCTATCGGCGCTGGAATCATGTCTTACGGATTTCTTTAGGCTCTTTTAGAGTTGGTTCTCACCGCCTCAAGGCTCGAACAGACCACCATACGGATCGAGCCAATCGAATATGTAAGTTATGTACTTTGGCAAAGGTTGAGATTGAGATCCACTTCATTTTTCGATGTCCTCTTTACTATGAGATTAGAGGGAGATTTTATTGCCTTTTTAGAGATTGTTCTTCTCTATCGATGTTCTTCAACTATATTGATCAGCAGTGTCTTGCACTTTATCTTCAGAAGCCCACCTACCTTTAGAAGATTACCCTACAATCTTCTATACCTTAGGGGTGTACTTAAGATCAGCTCATTACTGCCTTTTTCTCTACCTTGGTTCCTTCACGGGGTTTGAAAAGGCCTTCTTGTATTTCTCATTCCAGATCAGTTAGACATTGCACCAGTCTCTCCAGGCAGTGACAGTCCTACAACGGTTCTATACAACATTCTAAGACTTTAGATTGTTCACGGGTTTACCCCTCTATTACTAATTTCTTTGTGACAAGAAAGGACCCTCAGTCCTTATCTTGTTTTTTCTCTTATTTTGTTTCTCGCTTTTGTTTCTTCCCAGTCACGTTTGGTGCTTCTGCTTTGGCCAGCTCTTCTATTTGTATGCTCAGTCCCATAAACCTTATTAATTTTTCATGGACATTAATATTATTATCTTATCTTATCTTATCACATTCTTCTAAATTTTGTAAAATGCAGAAAAAATCATATCCTAAACGTGTAGCAAACCAAGAAGAATATTCATATAATTGTTGTCGCACAATTCTATTGCAGATCAACTATAAATGCTAGGGATTTGAAAAACAAAACTCTTGAAACACAAATTTATCTCCTCCAGAAAAAGGAAAAAATGAAAAAAGTATTCCATCACTCTCATTATCTTTCAGAAAATTCCCCCACATCAAATATATTTTAAAGCATCACAAGATTAACTAGGCTTAGGGCATGGTTACTAAATGGGTCATTGATGCAAATAAAACATGAAGTTTAAAGTTCTAAAGCACTATATTGACATAAATCTATTCATTGCATGGAATTTCACATGTTTAAACAACCATTCTCATCAAGTTATACTTTAAAACTAGCCCCTAGAAAACCCTATAGAAATCTTGACGAATCCCCTATGTTGAGGGATAATCACCATGGAGATATTCTTTCAAAACAAATCTAAAGTTGTAGAGTGAATGGCTATATGTTTTGTAAGGCTACAAAGTATTACATGTAGCTATTGAGTGTCGAGTGAAGTTGGTGGGCATAACATAAAACGATATGGCCTTGTGTAAAGCTTCGAACTATGACCAAATAGCATAATTCTTAAAATATTTTGAGTAACAAATGAAACTGGAAAGTTAGATAATGAAAAACATTCTAATACCACAACAATTGAAATTCCAAGGACTCCATTAATGGAGAACCATAGATACTAAAGACTTTCCCTGAGACCTTCCAATCAACAAATAGTCCAAGTAACTATAATGTACATGAGGTAAATTAATTCATTCATAGATGACTCTATCAACACATGAAGTCTTAGTTTCTGAAGACTTTCAAGTCACCATCTTACATTACTGATCAACTAGTTAATATTTAAGTTGTCGATGTGGGTAAGGATATAGATGTGGATGCGAGAATTGAGCGGCGGATGCATGAATTTTTGGGGTGTTTAGGATGCATATATATATATATATATATATATATATATATATATATATATATATATATACACATATATATTAGTTTATTTTTTATTTTTTTTATTAAGATAGTAAAGGAACGAGGGTAAGTACATCAGTTATGATAAGAGTTCAACCTGAGAAACCAAAAAACATCTCTAGTGACTGTAGCACGATATACTGAGTGACCACCTATCATACATTTACATCACTTCACAACATATACATCAAAATAAAAGATCACCAGGGACATCAACAATAATTTTCCAAACTTAGCCAAAACATGAAATAGCTAGGAAGGCAAAGATGTTAAATATCGCAAGGACCAATAATGTTATTTCTGTAGTCAGCCTTATTGTAGTCAAAAGCTCCAAAAGTGGGATCAACACCTTGAGGAGTGTATGAACTGACCTCCCAGCTTGGACCAGCATGATCCCAAGTTTCATTAATGACCCCGATCTCTTTCTTTATGTCAATACCTTTATCCTTGGTAAATTGGTTACGTGCCTTCAAAAGAATCATGCTTCATCCTTTCGTGATCAATGCATATGTTTTATTCTGAGAGGATGGAAAGCCATATTTCTCGCTAAACTCCTCCCAAGAACCTAACCAGTTGTCAACCAATTCTAGTTCAATGCCTCCGATTCTTTCTGATTGAGCATGTCTTTATAAGTATCAAAGAAATGTGCAAATTGGATGTCCTTGTAGATGATCATAGCAACCTCTCTGATCAAGATTATGAATCAGTACTTTGGAATCTCAAGAACAGCAGAGACCTGTGACATTATGTGAAAAATTATGAGTTTAAAGGTATACTTGTTGGGTAAACATGGATAGGTTTCTACAAATGTAATTATACTGCCATTGCTATAGGTATGTTCCAAATGCAAATCCCAATCTCTTATAAATATGAGTAGGACATGTCTCTATGATTAATCATTATTAGTTAATATATTAACAATATAAATCACAATATAACATATGAATTATATATATTATATATGTATAATATTATATATAATATATTATATCAACATTGTATGTTAAGGTTAAATCAATCTGACAGTAGCTATAATCTTAACACTCCCTCTTAGTTAGAGAGGATTGATATAGAACACATTATGCGCTCAAGTATATGAAGAGATATCATCTCAGTATGATATTCCTGGAATGGTATATTTAAGGATATCAACATAAATCCATCAACACACACACACATATATATTAACATATATTACATATGGAATTCACTTCAATTCACTATGAAGCTAAATTTCTCAACACTCCCTCTTAGCAAAGAGAGAACTAAAGCAATTATAATACAAGATTTGAACACCACCTTAAATGTGATCTATGATAGATTTAAGTTATGGTGTTCGGAAAGATCTGGCCCAAAGAACCATGATGAGTTGATTATCAAGGTGTCCGACAAAATCTGTCCCGACGAACCATGATAAGTTGGTTATCAAGGTGTCCAGCAAAATCTGGCCCATAGAACTATGATAAAACTTGCTCCAACACATTTTTGGTGTTAGGAGATAGATCAACTATTTATAAAGTCGTCACCTTACAATAGTGACCTCACACATGAAAGATTGTCACCTTTCATAACACACAATTGCAAAAATTTAATCTTCATGTGACAACAACTTATTAAGTCTGTCATGATATCAGGTCTACCATGTATAAGATTGTCATCTTACAATGATTACCTTTTGTTTATATATGTCAATGAAAGATTGTCACCTTCATTACATATCATATGTGAAATAGTAACCACCATGAACCAAGTCAGAAGGTGGTACAAAGGCTTTCACCTCAATTCCCCCTCACAGAGAAGAATGCATTACAAAGAATTTCACTTTGATTTTCTCATAGAGAAATATCACTTACAAGGGATTGCACCTCAAAATTCTCCCTCTAAACAATGATCCTAGAAAGTCAAGTTCAGTAGTCACTCTCTTAGAGACTCTCTTGCCCCAAGGATTCTTGTCAGACTCGCTCTAAATCTGATATCAATCTTCCAATTTAGTCAATACTTCCTTGTGATGCACTTAAGAGTAGGCCCATCAAAATCTTAGATACTCTCTTCCACCAAAGATTCTTGTCAGACTCGCTCTAAATCTGATATCAATCTTCCGATTTAGTCAATAGTTCCTCATGATGTACTTAAGAGTAGGCCCATCAAAATCATACAGTCACACACATGTATTTCTAGACTCCCTTTGATTATTAATCTTCCAAGCTCCAAGGTTTGCCTTAGAAGAAGTGTCAGACTCCCTCTTAATATAGAAGGATATGCATAATCTCGATCATTATGGATATTTTCTTTAAGATCCCCACTTTATCCAACTTGATCATTAGAAGACTAATCAATTCTAGATCACAACTTCTTAGGAGCTACTTCATAAGATTGTAACTATACCATTCTTGTTTTCTTGCAAGATCATCATTAGATACAAACGAAAAGATCAAGGGAAATAGTTCATATGGTACATATAGAAATACAAATAAGAGAGAGACTAAAATAGATAAATGCAATACTTAAGAATAATAAATACTTATCCTTGATACCAATTGCTCTAATGAAGATCCATATGCATCAAATCAAAAAATGCCTCCAATGGGGAATGAAACATTGGTTAAGGCAATCATTCACCTCCCCTCAATGTAGAATTCCCACATGCTTCATTATTATCGAGTTTTCAATTAATATCAAGTCTAATGAGAGACAATTATCCATGAATGATATCAACCTCTACCTCTTGTTATTAACTTCTTCTTTCTTCTTTCTAGTTTGATCCTTTCATCCAATGAAGATCGAACTTTCATTAAGCTTATCAATAAAAGAAAATGAGCATTAACTAAGAACTTTCCTGTAAACCCATCTACCATACTTCAATATCTTGATGTAAAGTTCCCTTCTAGGTTCACCTCATTGCTCTCTTTGCTTGGTCAAGTAGATATACCCTAATTGATTCTTCTCCTAATATGGTTTCTTCTCCAATTCGCTGATCAAGAATGAGTTCTTCCTATGTGATGTAGCCCTTCTTAATTTTAATTTTACCAGAACTTGAAATCTCTATTCATTATCATCACATCAATCTCAATGCTCCTTGGAAAGGCCTGATGAAAGATATCTTGGTGATTTCAACACTATTTCTTCCATTTGATTTTGTTGTACCCAATATGTGATGGAAATATAAACTCCAAACTGTTGTGTGATATACTTATTTCTAATAGTTGTGGTTACGCGTCCCATAGCCAAAATCATATTGCTCATATTTCGTAATTCCTTAAGGGCATGAAAAGGAAGTTTTACATATCAATGATCTTCACAAACTCACATTCATGTGTGAGAGATAGCTTCCCCAGTACCAATTGATGACTTGATACGGTTGCATGAGAAGGGACATTGTTTGTAGTGACTATAGGAACAGTGGTACTAATATTTGACTCGTTATGCATGTTCTAAGCCTCCATTCTATGTGATGAATGTTATATTGATAATCTCCTACAGATTAGTTCTTAGGTAATGATGTCATCAATACTGGAAACATCTGCAGAGTAACCCATTATAGATGTTTATCCAACTTGGTGACTGATGCATCTATTATTGTTATCATTTGGTGTGTATTCCTTTTACTGGACTTATACTTCTATTAGTCGCCCTTAGTCACTGATTAAATTATCTCTCGTTATTTGATGTTGTCACAAGTAAAGGCTTAGTTTGATTTATCTGTTGTTTCCAGCGATTACAATATTCCTCCAATACTACTTGTTGGCCTAAACATTCATTGGCCATGTTCTTGTGTGTGTGTGTGTGTGTGTGTGTGTGTATGAGATGTATCCTCTTAATGGCAATTGGTTTTCATTTAATTTAGTGAATTGCTGAAGTTTGACTAAGGCTTTGACTTACAAAAGTTTCTCTACATATCAAAGAATTTGTTTACAAACATGGATATTGTATCATTATATATCTTCTTCCATGGGTGAGGTGTTTTCATACACGAGATTGGTCTTATGTCTTGAGGAGTTCACTCCATCTGATGAATAATCTAATCAATGAACTAATATTCTGTTACTTATAACACCATCTGACATTGTTTCTTATTAATTAACTAATGTCACTCTTTCATAAGAATATTGATTTCTTTGACCAATGATAATTAGTATCACCACATCTTTTATGATTAAATTAATCTGATTACACAAGCAATTAGTTACTTCCATATATTACATTTGATATTATCTTTTCCTTACTGCTTTTCCCCACTAGTTGATCATTGTAATGATTATTCATTAAGGTAATTGTTCTCGTAGTCTTGAGTGATAAATTCCCCCTTATTATTAATCCATGGCTTGGACACCTACTAGATTATTACTGTCCATTTCAAGGATGGTTTGTCATGTAATTGCCCTACCATTCATTGATACATTGCACCACATCTGATAATATTCATAAAGCTTATCAAAAAACATAATTTGTTGTATATCCTATTATCACCAACTTGCCAACTCTTAAATCGATGTTCTGCAACAATTAGTTGCTATTAATATCAAGGGTGCTTTCAACCAGTAATAACCTAATAAGAAGATGCTCCTGGTATGCCATGATGAGATTTTCTCTTAAGAAGATCCAATATTGAAAAAGTGTAAAGAATAATGTCACCCCCCCCCCATGGATTGTAGATTCCAATATCTATTCTTTGTGTACACAATCACTGATGGGACTGTTGAGGGTGCGTAGGCCAGGACTTGCTATTTGAACATTCACCAACTGCACAGTTCATTTCTTTTTCTCTGATTGTGTATTTAAGTTAACGATCATCTTATTATTTGTCTTTTCCTCTGACTCATGTTATTCTCTTCCAGATATTAAGGTCTTGTTGCAGCTAACTAGTCATATCGTGTTCAATAGTAAAAGTGTCTATTATTATATTGTCCTCTTTCATGTAAGTTCTCTTTCCTATCTCACAATTTCGGCGATCTTTTTATCTTTATCTGTGTATTGTGCTTAATAATGCTTGTCTTCCTCCTTGTCTGCAGGGTTTCCTTCATTCCTTCCTACTGTTCTGTCAACTTCTTACTCTGTCTGCAATAAATGATATTGTGTTGCTTCCTATGTCTTCTTCCCTTGTAATGAGTTAGTCTTTCCCTAATTATTTGTCCAAGAAACCGTATTTAATTTCTCTCCAACTATGGATATAAGTATGGTGTTGTGATACTATTATCCCTTTGCAATTAATATATAACTCCATTGCGCTTCAGTACATGAGTGTGGACAATGGACTTTGCTCTACACCTCCAATATGTATTTGCTCAGAGATCTTGTTTGTGTTAACTATTTGTGAGGCACGATTTTACAGACGTCGCGTATGAGTCTGCAAAGATGTGAATCTACCTTCCATATCTTTTTTTTTCTCCATCTCCTTAATCTCTCTCTTACATTTGCAATTTGACTCTGATACCATGTTGGGTAAACATGGATCAGTTTTTGCAAATGTAATTACACTGCCATTATTATAGGTATGTTCCAAATGCAGATCCCAATCTCTTATAAATATAAGAGTAGGAAAGATGTCTCATGAAGAGACATGTCTCTATGATTAATCATTATTAGCTAATATATATTAACAATATAAATCACAATATAGCATATGTATTATATATAGTATATATGTATAATATATTATATCAACATTGTATGTTAAGATTAGATCAATCCGACTGTAGCTATAATCTTAACACTCCCTCTTAGTTAGAGAGGACTGATATAGAACACATTATGCTCTTAAGTATATGGAGAGATATCATCTCAAGTATGATATTCTTGGAATGGTATATTTAAGGATATCAACACAAATCCATCAACACACATGTATATTAACATTTATTACATATGGAATTTGCTTCAATTCACTATGAAGCTAAATTTCTCAAAAATACACAGTAAGATCCCTCCTGCTGTTTTGAAAGACTTCCTCATTCCTCTTTTTCCAAAGAAACCAAAGCACTTCAATAAAAAAGGTAAAACAAAATTTGTTCAATTTGAAATCAAAGGTATCAACATAACCAACCAGAAAATCATCCCACGAAAAACCAACATGACCATCCCAAGAAATTGGCCTCTCAAAAATTAATATCCAATAGCCAACTTTTTAAAAATAAACAACCATCTAGAATAAGTTTTCTTAGACTTCACAAGAGAATGCCAAAAAGATAAAAAATAAGAGGCCAAAAAGAAATAAACCGAGGCCCCAACTCTAATTAATACTGTTAAGAACAACAGAATCATCCTTCATCATATTATAAAGCTACTTATTGGATTTATCAAAAAAAATAGTAACATTGTTCCATTGCACCTGAGAAATAAAAGTACCACTGTCATATAATTTATCTAGAAAGAAACTATTCACTGCTTTAGGGATCAAACTAAATGTTTTCTTCTAAGAGGGAGGAAAGCCAAATATCACACTAACCTCCTCCCAAGAAGCTACCCGGTTGTCAACTAAAAGATCCTTAACCAAGGAAAGTCCTTTGGCATCCCAAGCTTTAGTAGAACAACATTGGGTAAGGGCAAGAGGTTTAAGATTTAGGGAAACCCCCATCATAAAGATATATCAAGGATAACATATGCAGGAGATTTTCCAATGGCCTCTCTGTAACAGAGAAGCTTTGTCACTTGACAACATGCCTTCCATAGGGACTGAAAGATGGAGGAACTAGAAATTTTCATGTCTAAATCTTCAAGAACAATATCACACATAGGGACATCCTTCCAATGTTTACCTTTTTTTATCCCAAACCTACAAATATTGTCTCTAATCAAGATTTTCCATGGTTCATTTCCAACCAATGCCTTGAGAATACATTTTGCAGCCAGAGCAAGACCACAAGTTTTGAGATCCTTGAGGCCCAACCCACCAAGAACTGTAGGTCTGCAGCACTTGTCCCAGCTGACAATTTTTTTTTTCTGACCCAATTCATCAAACCACAAGAGTCTCTTAAAGTTTTTTCAAGCATATTGAACTGACAATTGGCAAGCAACCAAGTGAAGAAGTAATAGATTGCATGAGATGCCAAAACATTTTGCAAGAGATAGCATATGAATTTGCCATTTTTATGCTTGTGTTCAATTATAGAGAAGATCCACAACCACATATCCTTAATAAAAGATTTAACCGAGAACGAATGCCCAAGTATCTACCAATAGTGTGAGGCCCTTACCACCCCCATCCTTTCAAAGTAAGCCACTAAGGAGCATTCTCCATCCATCCCAATGTAGTAGATTTATGGGGAGCTATCTTAACCCGTGAGGCAAGGCAAAGAAACTGCAGTCTTCTCATCATATTATCAAAATTTACCTCTGAGAATTCCAAAACAGAACAATATCATCTGCAAATTACTCATTGATCAACTCATCCTTGTTAGGGAGGTGATACCTTTAATTGGTGGCCCAATCTCTGTTTTCATACATACATACATACATACATACATACATACATACATACATACATATATATATATATATATATATATATATATATATATATATATATATATATACACGCAAAGAAATGCAGGAAATATACAAAATTAAATCATTTGATAGTATGATACTTCACCATTGATCAAGATATCTAATTCTTCACAAATATCAAAATTGGAATAGCTAATAAGTCCTAGCATATACGTCTATGTTCATGATTCCAAAGCAAAACAAAAAATCATTACAATTACAAAGTCAAAATATAGTTCATGATTCAATCTTCATCAATTTGAATCAGAAATAGCTTCGCAAAAAAAAATCCTTATAATCTCCAACTGCTGCAAGTTCAAGATACGAGAAGAGAACCTAGCTGCAAACAAAATGAGATGCAAAATCATTGCATGGCCTCTTTTAGGGTTGTTTTGAGGTTTAGGAGCAAAACAAAAAGACTAAAAGATGTTATTGGGCAAATGATTTAATATTCTTTTAAGTTGTTTTCTGGCTGAAAATGACATTTTCACTAGGTGGGCGCATAGAAGCATAAGGCAGCACCTAGGTGCCCTATTGATGCCACCCAAAAGTGCTTTTTGGGTCCCTAGATCAGAATCCGCAATTGCCTGCATCAACTTTCGCCTCCGAGTATAAACAAAAAGTATTGCTAACTAAGGTTAATATCTTAGTAGTAGAAGAAAAATCCTAATAATAGTAATGTTTATCAAAACGTAAGCATAAAAGGTAAGTGAAATTTGGTTTGAAATTCTATTTTCCACTGGCTTCCTCATACTTTGCCGGGCATAGCACGGATAGTGGAGACCCTTTTGAGGACTCGCATGAGTGCATTACCAGGTCCTCGACCATGAGCAACATCATTACTCTTGGGGAGTTTAATGCATAGACCAAAGACTTTTAGACCCTCGTCTACAACCATGGGTCAAGTTTGGTTTGCACTGCTAGGTGGGATTCAAGCACACTGGGTTTACAATGTTCCTCAAAGGATAGTCAACGACCCTTCACTAGATATGGCCTGTTGGGAGGTTGGTGCCTCTATCCCCTCTAGGTGAAGGTACCATTCAGCATAGACCGATGGATTTGTGGCCTGTGCTTAACCGCCTCCCATGGATCTAGGTCTCTAGCTGTTGTGATGGTCATTGGCAGCTTGAGTTTTTGGTGTAACGACAGCCATGATTCCAACAAGTGGTATCAGAGTGTTGGGTTATGGGTTTAAATCCATCGGGTCATGCTAAGGAGGGGATTGTTGGGAGGTTGGTGCCTCTGTCCCCTCTAGGTGAAGGTATTGCTCAATATAGACCAGTGGATTTGTGACATGTGCTTAATCGCCTCCTGTGGATCATTGTCTTTGGCTATTGTGACGCTCATTGACAACTTGATCTTTTGGTGTAACAGCAATGGTGATTACAACATGGTCATCATCTATTGTAGTTATGTGAGTCTTCAAACTTGGTGATCCTAAATGGGTTATCTTGCATTCCAAGATCCAATCTTTTCACCTACTATCCTCAATGCAGCGACGTAGGTGTTGTTGATAATGTCCAATCTTGTCATGTCCCATTTTCAGTGACATGTTATTTTTCAGTGACTTTGCCTATTATGGACTCTTGTAAGTAGATGGTTTTGGTGAGAGAGTCATTCTGATGATTATTTGGGGATTTGATGGACTTATTTGCTCTAGGAGAGATGGGGTTTATCATATTTTTATTTTTATGTGTTATGCGGGGCCAAATATTATAATTTTGAATTGAGTTGCACCTTTTATTTTAATTTAATATAAAAGTGCATTATAAAGGGATTTCATAAAAAAATATTTTATGGATACTTCTAGAAGTTCTTAGAGGCTTCTTATAAAAGTGAATAAATAGGGTGCTTGGCCTCTCATTTGGCATCTCGATGACTTGAGTTTACACTACTTTTCTCTTTGAGCATTTGTGGTGTCATCTTGGTCTGCAGATATTCATTTGATCTTTGGGAACGGAGTCTCCTAAGGATTTGCATAACTGAGGAGGTGAAATATCCTTTGAAGGGTTGCACTTTGGAAGTGGTATTCAGCTACTTCAAGTTGAGCTTATTTGGGGCATTTTTAGCAGGGTTCGATTTTCAGCTTGGACATATATTTTTGCTCATATCTCACTATCGGCTGGGAGTTTGATTTTTATTTTCTGGGAGAATTTTCCTTGGAGCATGGCGATTATTTCCATATCATTTTCAGCACCTTTCAGCCCAGCATTTATTTTTTCCAGGAGTCGTACCAGTCCGTACATGTACGGTTGTACCTGCAATGTAATGTTCCTACCCCCGTAACAATACCAAATAATCTCTCCTGCTGTAATGTTCCTGCCCTCGTAACAATACCAAATAATCTCTCCTGTGTTTCTGTTTGGGCCGTACAGTGAGATGGAATAGTGTGCGAATACTAATCGAAGCTGTATGGTGGCAAGACAGGGAGGGTGATACCCATACGCTACAATGAGGGGCAATCCGTATGGAATAAAGGTTGTACAACAGGAGCAAACACAAGGAGAAGGCCATACATTAGGGAAGAAGGTTTGTATGGTGGCTAGAAGTCTGTACTGTGAGGGAGAAGTATAAGTTGTATGATGAGTAATGAAGGTGTACGGTGATAACTAAGATGCCGTACGAGAATGACAAAAAGGACGTACAATTCAGGAAAGTGAGTACGGAGTAGGCAAAATAGAGTATACAGGGGGGTGAAGTTATATGGTTATATTGGCCATGCAGTGCAATTATGTGAGAATAGGATTTCGTACAAGGAGATGAGGGAGTATGAAGGGTGTTGTTGGAGATGAAGCTATACAGTGTATAGAAACACAATGATGCATTCAAACAAAGAATGTTAATGGCACAACACTAAAGATTTCAAACACTAAATGACGCCTGAACATGTATGGAGAATAGTCACCAGATTGATAAGAATTGCCAATAATGAGAGCACTCCAATTTGCCGGATACAGACCAGTCAAACACCGACGGAATAGGGTGAGGGTTGAATCCCACCGAAACCGTGCAAGCCAAACAGGGAAGATCTTTCACTTCCGAAATCGTGAACAATGTCGAACTCTAATAGGAATCCGTAGTACAGAGAATTATAATCCAAAGCATACCTACAGACTACCTATAAGCCGTGCTTAAATACCCATCAAGAAACTTTCCAAGGGTGTACAAAGATAGCCGACGGCAACACAAACTATGGAAACAAAATAAAAATGGGTCCGAGATATAGTAAATCAATCGAAACCCCCTAAATACAAACATTAATAACTTGGGCCCCAAATTAATTAAAATTGGGAACATTACAAATCCTCGCCGCCCAAAAATTGCTTGTCCTCAAGCAATTCGCAACTCCAAGATCCCATACCATGTGTTGACGTGGATAGCCATATCTGCTGGAAAGTCCATGCTTCTCTAGGATCACATGAGCATGATTGAATTCAATTGAGATTAGTAGACCACCATCAGGATTCTGATCCACCACTCTGATATAAACGTCACCGAGATCCCAAGGATGACAATCATAACATATATTGATGTCATCATGTTCATCACGACCTCAATGATGGACTCGGTGTCGGCGACGACGAACACGAACTTGGCATCGGTGTCGGACATGATGGTGATGGACACGACAGTGACAAACACAACGAACTTGACGACAAACATAGACACAAACTCGGCGTCGGCAATGGACATGACAGTGTCAAACACAAACTCGACGATGGACATGAACTCGACGTCAGTGACGGACACGACGGTGACGAATGCAAACTTGACGATAGGCACAGACTTGACGTTGGTGATAGACATGACAGTGAGAGGCACCAACTTGACAACAGACTCAGCATTGTTGATGGACACGACGGTGTGGGACACAAACTCGACGATGTATATGGACTCAGTGTCGGTGAGGAACACTTCGGTGATGACGACGGTGACGAACATGAATTCGATGGCATCGATGATGGACATGACGGTATCGGACACGAACTCGACGACAGACACGAACTTGGCATCGGTGACGGGCATGACGGTGATGGCAACGACGATGACAGATACAACGACGGTGACGAACACCAACTTGACAACGGACACGAACACGGACTCGGCATCAGTGATGGACACAACGGTGTTGAACACAAACTTGACGATGGACATGGACCTTAGCGACAGACGCCGCTTCTATGATGGACACAACTTTGGCAACTAATAAAACTTCCTCAACAAATAGTGCATTGGTGACAGGCACAACCTCGGGCATAGCATGATCCGTCCATGTCTTCACGAGATCCATGCAAGCAACCTCTTCATTTTTTTGATGTTCTCCCCATGTTGGTGTAGTAGAAAGATTTAGCAAATCCTCTTGCAGTGACCCTGTAATCATGTCTTCATTCTCCTCATGTAAAGCATCACCCTTATCATTGTCATCCATTTTTTCCCACTTGTGCAAATGAGATATTACTTTTTCTTCACAATGCTTGAAAACATTACTGACCAATCTACATGCGGCTATAGAGGGGACACATTCAAGATTACGAATAACCCATAACATAGATGTGATGGGTTGGGACATTTCATCCATGTCCTCAATGCACAAAATCATAAGGTTCTACATAGCAACTGAAACCTTAGTATCATGATCTTCCTTGATGGTGGCTAAGAAGTGATGAAACATGTTGTCAACCAAATTTTGCAATTCGAGATCTAAGAGGAGGTTACCCATTTTTACATCTGCACAATTCTCCAAGACTGTAGATTTTCTGCAAAAGGGATCAACACTAATGTCATCTAGACTCTGAAAGCTATTAACAATCAAATACAGGATCTCTATCATGGTGTTATCATCATATGGTGTTCTAGGAGCCGATATTCTCAAATCTCACTGATACATGCTGCAACTGCCAACCTTTTCCCCTTGTCATGGTTTCTTAAAAGCCTAGGTTGACTTAAGGCATCCTTAATCGGTGAGAGGATTCTCTATATAAATCTCGAAGGTAATTGGTTAACCTTACACAAACATACTTCCAACAAATCTAATGGAAGATCAACACCTTCGCTGAGCTCCTTGCCAATCCCTTGTAGTGTCTTCAACCACCACTCTTCGTCATTGCTTGGCGCCATAGCACTATCCCAATCCCAAAATCTCTCAATAATCCCAACAAGTTGGCAAGATCACTAGCTCTGATACCACTGTAATGTTCCTGCCCCCGTAACAATACCAAATAATCTCTCCTACTATAATGTTCCTGCTCCCGTAACAATAACAAATAATCTCTCCTGCATTTCTGTTTGGGCCGTATGGTGAGATGGAATAGTGTGCAAATGCCAGTCGAAGCCATATGGTGGCAAGACAGGGGGGTGATACTCATACGCTACAATGAGAGGGGCAGTCCGTATGGAATAAAGGCCGTACGGCAGGAGCAGCCACAAGGAGAAGGTCGTACATCAGGGAAGAAGGGTCGTACGGTGGCCAGAACTCCATACGATGAGGGAGAAGTATAAGTCGTACGGTGAGTAATGAAGGTGTACGGTGATAACTAAGATGTCATACGGGAATGACAAAGAGGCCGTACGGTTCAGGAAAGTGAGTACAGTGTAGGCAAATAGAGTGTACCATGGGGTGAAGTTATATGGTTATATTGGTCGTGCGGTGCAATTATGTGAGAATAGGATTCCGTACAAGGAGATGAGGAGGGAGTATGAAGGGTATTGTTAGAGATGAAGCCGTACAATGTATAGAAACACAATGATGCATTCAAACACAAAATGTTAATGGCACAACACTGAAGATTTTGAACACTAAATGACGCCTGAACATGTATGGAGAATAGTCACCAAATTGATAAGAACTGCCAATAATGAGAGCACTCCAATTTCCTGGATACAGACCAATTGAACACCTATGGAATAGGGTGAGGATTGAATCCCACCGAAACCATGCAAGCCAAATAGGGAAGATCTTTCACTTCCGAAATGTCAAACAATGCTGAACTCCAACAGGAATCCGTAGTACAAAGAATTATAATCCAAAGCATACTTACAAACTATCTACAAGCCGTGCTTAAATACCTGTCGGGAAACTTTCCGAGGGTGCACAAAGATAGCCAACGGTGACACAAACTACAGAAACAAAATAAAAATGGGTCCGAGATATAGTAAACCAATCGAAACCCCCTAAATAAAAACATCAATAACTTGGGCCCCAAATTAATTAAAATTGGGAACATTACATGCAAGCCGTATAGTCAGCAAATTGGAGGGCAGTTTGGAGTTGCATTTTCATCATTTCGTCTTCAGCATTCATTCTCCAACATTTGCTCAATCCAGGTTCTTTCATTTCAATTTGTATTGCAAGAAATTCTCAGTTGTATTTAGTCAGAAAGGGTTTGTTTGTAATGTGCCATGTTGTAATGCCTTGAGTTGAAAATCGCATAACATATGTAAAAGCATTTGGTTATCATTGAATGAATATATTGGCACTATTTTACATCAGTTATTTGAGTAGATTTGTTGCACAACAATTTCCTTTATTCATCATTTTACTTTCAGTAGTGTAATTAGTTTGCATGCCAAGTGTTTGACGAAATTCCACAATTTAGTATTAGTGGTTATTAGTGGCTATTAGTGGCCTATTGGTAAGGGCCATTACAGTGGTATCAGAGCTAAATTCCTACCATCCTGAAGGTTTAGCAATCACATGCAGTCACCTAGGGTTGGCTCTCATAGATTTTATACTCGCAGGCAAACTTTGTTTGACAGGGAACAAGATTTTGACAGGCAGCCAGACACCATGGGTGATAGACAAGAGCGTAGCCCACCAAGAGACAATAGGAATGAGGATTAGGAAACAGGGGAATTTTTCAGAGCAATGGTTATAGGACAAGAGTGGATGGCTTAGACTTTGCAAGCACTCACCACCATGGTTGAGCGCATGAACCCATACGACAAACATAATTAGGAACAGGATAGGGGGACACCAGAGGAGGACAATAAGAGTGTAGCAAGTTCACAGGGTGCTCCTAGGCATAGGTCATGGACTGCAAATAGGCCTACACGTCCTACATTCCTTAGAGAGGCAACCTAGGAGGCAATAGAGGATTATATGCCAGACAACTTTCAGGATGATCTTTGGGCTGCAAATGCAGAATGGTAGGCACTTCATCCACATGTTCATGAGTTGCTGAATTTTGATCGCTGCTTGAGTCAGAGAAGAGTGCACGTGAGGGGTTGCAGGCAGAATTGGAGGCCTAGAGGAGGTTAGGACAAAGAGTTGCAGCAAACTGCTAGCAAGCTTCCCTTACCATCTTTCGACGGCAGTGGATAGATGACAGCACAAGCCTGGATCCATTAGTTAGATACATTCCTAGCATTAAGGCCTATGTCAGAGACAGAGGCTATCAAGTATGCCACTTTGCATTTAGAGGGCGCAACACATGATTGGTGGTCACATGGTATGGTTACATTGCAGCATAATCAAGTGACATCCTATTAGGATTTTGTGGATAGATTGGTAGAGCGCTTTGATAAGAAAGACCCGGAGGTCTTTTTCTGTGATCTTGCACAACAGAGACAGACAAACAGTATGGAGATCTACATCAGTAAGTTTCAAAGATTATCAATGATGGTGTAGGATGTGTTCGAGAGGAAGTTAGTTATACTATTCACTGAGGGGTTGTCTGAACCTCCAAAGGGGTGGATCAAGGCATTCAATCCCCCTTCATTGCAAGAGGCTATAAGGAAGGCACGGAGGATGGAGCTCACAGCACCCTCCAACAGGTTCACCTCTAGGAGCACTTCTTCATTCAAGGACAATAAGAAGTTTGATAAGAACAAGGGCAAAAAAGGTGATACCAAGGGTAAGTCTACTGCACCTTTGGATATGGAGACACTGAATGACTTGCACTAGAAGAAGCTATGTTTTTACTGCAAAGGTCCCTATGACAGAGATAATGATTGTCCTATGAGGCCTAAGGGGAAGGTTAACAGGGTTATGTGGGCTTACTACGAGGGTTCAGATTCTGATAATTCTGGACATGAGGTTGATCATAGTGATACAGAGCCCGAGGCAGAAGCAGAAGCTCCAGAGACTAAGGAGGAGCCCGAGTTGCACTTCCAAGGGGCACATTTGTCTAGCATTCAGTAGGAAGGATCGTTTAGACTGCGTGGTGTTCTAGCGGGGCAGAGAGTTGTTACTTTGGTTGATACTAGTGCTACGCACAATTTCATTGATGCACGTTTTGTTGAGCATGTGGTATTATGACTGAGGAGTTTGAGGGACTACGAGTACAGGTTGTTGATGGTTATACTCTTAAGAGTAACAAGATGGTTAGAAATTTGCCCTTACGCCTGAACAACTATGAGTTCAAGGGGGACTACCATGTTGACAACATGGGTGATTTGGATATTGTTCTTGGGATGGAGTGGTTGCGCTCATTGGAAGAGGTCACCTTCAGATTGAAGGACATGGAGATTAAGTTTGAAGTGAATAGGAAGCAACACATTTTGAGAGCCATCAGCAATGGAGACATCACCACCATTTCCCTTAGACAGCTGGAGAGGCTAGCCAAACATGATGACATTGAGTGAGCAGCCGTATGTACTCTCATGCCTACACAAGGGGAGCAGCATAAGACAGAGCATCATCTAGACATACAGAGGTTGAGAGTGAAGTATGACAGGGTTTTCAGTGACATCCCACCTGGTAGACCACCAGATAGAGGTATTGAGCACATCATTGAGTTAGAAGAGGGTGCCAAACCCATGATGATTACACCATACAGGCATCCTAAGAGGCTCAAGGATGAGATCAAGAAAACCATCAAGGAGCTTCTTGCAATGGGTCACATCAGGCCTAGCAAGTCTCCTTTTGCTTCTTCAGTTGTGATGGTGAAGAAAAAGGATGGTACATTGAGGATGTGCATTGATTACAGGGTGTTGAACAAAAAGACCATCAAGAACAGGTACCCCATTCCACGCATTGATGAGTTGATTGATGAGCTTCATAGTGCATGTTACTTCACGAAGATTGATTTGAGATCCGGCTACCATCAGATCAGAGTTAGAGAGCACGATATTGAGAAGACTGCCTTCAGATGTCATTATGGGTACTTTGAGTTTGTGGTCATGCCATTTGGGCTGACCAATGCGCCAACTACTTTTCAGTCCACCATGAACAAGGTCTTTCGTCACCAGTTGAGGAAGTATGTGTTAGTCTTCTTTGATGATATTCTGATTTACAGTAGGACTTGGCAGGAGCACATGGAGCACTTGAAGATAGTTTTGGGGATCCTGCAGTCGGAATCCTTGTACGCCAAGGAGTCCAAATGTGATTTGGGCATGACAGAGCTATTGTATTTGGGTCACATCATTAGTGCAGAGGGAGTAAGGATCGATTCCGATAAGATTCGTGCTATTGTGGAATGGCCTACGCCAGAGAACCTGACACAATTGAGAGGGTTTCTTGGGTTGTGTGGTTTCTACCGCAGATTTGTCAATGGTTATTCACGTCATGCAGCTCTTATGACAGATTTGCTGAAGAAGGGAGCCTTTGTTTGTACACCTGAGGCACAAGCTTGCTTTGAGAGATTCAAGGAGATCATGACTACATGTCCTATGTTAGCATTGCTCGACTTCTCGAAGCCATTTGAGCTTCAGTGTGATGCATCTGGAGAGGGTATTGGTGTTGTTTTGATGCAGGACAAGCACCCCATTGCATTTGAGAGTAGGAAGCTCCATGGGCCAGAGAGATCATTTAGTATATATGACAAGATGTTGGCTATTATGCATGCATTGGCTAAATTCAGGCGGTATCTGGTGGGTGGTAAGTTTTGCACTAAAACTGACCACAATAGTTTGAGACATTTCCTTGGACAGAGAGATCTCAATGACAGGCAACAAAAGTGGGTTAATGAAGTGCAAGCTTATGATTTTGACATCTCCTATGTGAAAGGGACTCAAAATGTGGCAGCAGATGCATTGTCATGTAGACCACATCTCAATGCTATGATTCAGATATTAGAGGATTGGAGTCATTTGATCATTGTTGAGTATGCTAGAGATTCATGGGCATTCGAGATTGCTGATGGGACAGTTGTTGGTACCAGGTATACACTTGTGGATGATTTGATTATCTACAAGAATAGGATATTCTTAATCCCAGGATTGAAGGTGAAGCGTATTGTTATGAGAGCACTTCATGATTCAACTATAGCTGGACATCCTAGATACTTCAAAACATACAGGAAGGTACGGGAGCAGTTCACATGGAAGGGGCTCAAGGAAAATGTGTTGCAGTATGTTAGAGAGTGCCCTATTTGTCAGCAAAACAAACAAGAGCACACATTCCCAGCAAGGCTCCTACAGCCACTTCCCATTCCTGACAAGAAGTGAGAGTGTATATCCATGGATTTCATTACAGGCTTGCCTAAGGCCCAGGGGTGAGATTGCATCTATGTGGTAGTAGATAGGTTGACGAAGTATGCACACTTGTTTCCCATCACTACTACTTACACGACAGCACAGGTGGCTGAAGTCTTTTTCAAGGAGATCTTCAGACTACATGGGATACCCCGAAGCATAGTGAGTGACAAGGACAGCAGGTTCTTGAGTCATTTTTGGCAAGAAGTGTTCCGTTTATGTGGCACTGAGCTCACCCCTAGCACCAGTTACCACCCGCAGGCTGATGGGCAGACAAAGTAAATAAGTGGGTGGAGGGATATTTGAGGAACTACGTGGTTGGTCAGCAGAAATCATGGGTTAGATGGATTTATTAATGTGAGTATTGCTATAATACTACCTATCACATGTCTATTCAAATGACTCCTTTCAGAGCACTATATGGCTATAATGCATCGAGCTTTGTTGATTTTCTTATGAGCGACGTTAGAGTTCCTCGTGCTAGGGATTTGCTTCAGGAGAGCAAGGACATTGTTGATGCTCTTAGAGATAATATTGCTAGAGCACAGAATCAGCATAAGTAGTATGCAGATCAGAAGAGGACAGAGAGGAGTTTTGAGGTTGGTGACATGGTTTACCTCATGCTACAGCCTTACCAATAGTCTACTCTCAGGAGGACGGGGTCAGAGAAGCTTAAGCCTAGATACTATGGTCCTTTTAGGATTATCATGCAGATTGGTGAGATGGCTTATGAGCTTGAGCTTCCAACAGAAAGCAGGGTGCACAATGTTTTCCATGTATCACAATTCAAGAAGGCGTTGGGTCAGCATGTTGTGCCTTCAGCAGTTCTTCCACCATTGGATGATGAAGAGAAATTGATTCTTGTCCCTGAGTACATTATTGACAGCAGAGAGAGACAGCTCCGTAGGAGGACTATCAGAGAATACTTCGTGAAGTGGAGAGATTTACGCGAGGATGCCACATGGGAGGGAGAAGATATTTTGCAACATCCAGCTTTGAGGTTGCTTGAGGGCAAGCAATTTCAGGAGGGGGCGGACTGTCATGTCCCATTTTCAGTGACATGTTATTTGTCAATGACTTTGCCTATTATGGACTCTCGTAAGCAGATGGTTTTGGTGAGAGAGTCATTCTGATGATTATTTGGGGATTGGATGGTCTTATTTGCTCTGGGAGAGATGGGGTTTATCATATTTTTATTTTTATGTGTTATGCGGGGCCAAATATTATAATTTTGAGTTGAGTTGCACTTTTTATTTTATTGATTTACTTTAATATAAAAGTGCATTATAAAGGGATTTCATAAAAAAAATATTTTATGGATACTTCTAGAAATTCTTAGAGGCTTCTTATAAAAGTGAATAAATAGGGTGCTTGGCCTCTCATTTGGACATCCCGATGACTTGAGTTTACACTACTTTTCTCTTTGAGCATTTGTGGTGCCATCTTGGTCTGCAAATTGTCATTTGATCTTTGAGAACGGAGTCTCCTAAGGATTTGCATAATTGAGGAGGTGAAATATCCTTTGAAGGGTTACACTTTGGAAGTGGTATTCAGCTACTTCAAGTTGAGCTTATTTGGGGCATTTCCAGCAGGGTTTGATTTTCAGCTTGGGCATATATTTTTGCTCATATCTCACTATCGGCTGGGAGTTTGATTTTTATTTTCTGGGAGAATTTTCCTTAGAGCCTAGCGATTTTTTCCATATCATTTTCGGCACCTTTCAGCCCAACATTTATTTTTGCCAGGAGCCGTACCAGTCCGTACATGTACGACTGTACCTACAAGCTGTATGGTCAGCAAATTGGAGGGCAGTTTGGAGTTGCATTTTCATCATTTCATCTTCAGCATTTAGTCTCTAGCATTTGCTCAATTGAGGTTCTTTCATTTCAGTTTGTATTGCAAGAAATTCTCAATTGTATTCAGTCAGAAAGGGTTTGTTTGTAATGTGCCATGTTGTAATGCCTTGAGTTGAAAATCACATAACATATGTAAAAGCATTTGGCTATCATTGAATGAATATATTGGCACTATTTTACATCAGTTATTTGAGTAGATTTGTTGCACAACAATTTCCTTTATTCATCATTTTACTTTCAGCAATGTATTTAGTTTGCATGCCAAGTGTTTGACAAAATTCCACAATTCAATATTAGTGGTTATTAGTAGCCTATTGGTAAGGGTCATTACAAATCTTGTGCCTCATTTATCTCCCTCATCAAACACTTCACCATTTGTTGTCTTCCCCTAGCCGACCACACCCTCCTCATCCTTACCCTCACAACCTCCCCTCCCCCTCTCTCCTCTACCTCCTCCCCTCTCCTGGTGCATCTCCCCTCACCTCTCCCCCTACTTGCACCTCTTTTCACTTTTCTGAGGGTGACCATGACCTCTTCCTCCATCACCTTAGATGGCTCCTCCCCCAAAATTCCTTCACCAAATTTGGGGATGCTCCCAACATGTTTAATTTGCTTGTTGCTACATAGTGGGAATCTGAACTGTTTTGCAATCTCCACCGCACCTCCCCCCCCCCTCCCATAGCCCTTTGCACAAGAATTATTGCCCCTTAAATTAGTGTTTCGATAAGGACTGCAAGTTCTTCCACTACTCGGATCACTCTGCCTTCTCCACCCTTTCCCACTCGTGTGTCCAGTTGATGCTCGACTACAAATGCTTTCTTTTCCACAAGAAGCGAGTTTATATCATGATTCAATGTAGATCCCTTTAAGCCTCTCTACTCCCTTCCAGTTTTCTCTAAACGCCCCTGCTCATCTTGTTCCCTCTCAACAAGAGTTGAACGAGCACATCAAGACTGACATTTATCAACATTATATTATCACGACCAAGAGTAACCCTCCAAGGGGTCTCTAAGGATGTCATTTTACACCAAGCACTACATGGACATTCAGGAGGGGGTTACTGTGTGACCTTGGTACCTCACACATTGTTGAACACATGCCCTCTAAATCTCGTTGGGGTCGTTTAGAGTAGGTTCTCATTGGTTACATATTCAAACCAATCATCAGATTGATAAGAGAGTAGGGTTTGTTGTCTCTACCAGGTTGGGAAGGCAGAAACTGAGACCCATTTTATCTTTCGCAATCTAGTCTTCTATGAGATCAAAGGGAGGTTTTATTGCTTGTTCAAAGAGTGCAAATCCCTTTCATCTTTCTTCAGACAGACTGATCAGCGGTGTCTTGCACTTTATCTCCTGGAGGCATTGCAGCTTGGTGATCACATCTTACAACTTCAACTACCTTCGATGTAGTTATTTTACCAGCTCGTCACCTCCTACTTTGCTCTTGCATCCTCGGCATTGGGGACAAAGTAGTCCCTATGTCAATCTTTGGGTCACGCCAAGTCTGTGAGACCTCACAAAGGGTACACTCGACAACACCATCCTCTCTAACAGATCTTTAAGATGGTCCGATGCTCACCCTCACCCAGTGTAGTACCCGTCAGTTTTAGCCTTCTCGCCTGTGAGGAGTATTTAGTCTTCTTTTGGTTTTACTCTCTCACTTTCTTGTTTATTTACTCTTGAATATCAAGAAGTCAAAAACAGAAACAACCAAAGTTTAACAAGAGCAAGATGCTATCAACCCATAAATCCAAATTACCCAAACCAAAAAACAGCACTAAGGCTACAACAAACGAATCAATAAGCCATTACAAAGGCTATCCCAGACGAAGCATCAAGTATCAGTGAACAGAAAGCAAAATTACAACATCAAATTACAAAACAAAATTAACCACTTTCTTCCTCGCTCAACTCCGAGGTGGTGAACCTCACTAGGGAAGGTATGAAGGAGGTAGTAGGAACCAGATCCTCAGAGGGGGGTCTCCATGGTCCATCCTTTCTGATCTTCTTTAAAAGCTGAGCTAGATGAATGTTGAAATCATCCTCTACTGAGCTAGTAGCACTTCCTTTGTCCTTCTCTTTAAGGGTGGTATATCCATAAAAGAGGTCCTCCTTTGACAAGGTAGCTTTTCCTTCTTTCAAAAATTCCTGAAACTGATCCTCTTTCAGCTTGAAGATTGCTATTACCTGCAAGGAAATATCAGTAGCTATGAGTCTCCTTAGAGACTCAGTAAGGATACGATCAACCCCCTGAAAAATGTTGTTATTCCTAGATTTCCAAATATGCTAGAGCAAAACAAAAGAAAGAACAAACCAAAACACATTTAATTTCTTGCTGCCATAACAGATTTTACCATATATAACATTCAAAATAGAGAAGTTAAAGCCCAAACAAAACCCAAATAATTGCCAAACTCCAAAAGCAAAAGGGGCACTCGAAGAAGACATGAGTAACGGACTCGGGATGGGTAAAAAGAGAGCAAGGGTTGGGAATCACCACCAAGTTTGGAGAAGGGTAGTTTATGAATAAGCAACCACCAAAGAAAACAAGTAATCTTGGGTTCAATAGGTCTGGCCCAAAGTTGATTGGGGATCTTCTTACTTCATTGTTTATTTCTTTCTGCGGACATCGTTTGGTGCTCCTACTCTTGGCGATTGCCTTGTACACTTGTAGTCCCCCAGACCCTTGTGGCCTCTTGTTTGACATTTGTCAGCCGACTGGATGGTTCCAGCGGTGTTTTTGTAGCCGACGGAATGATTGTCGTCGGTGTTTTGTATTTTGTAGCCGACGGGTAAATAGTTTGTAGCGGACATAATGTTTGTGGCCGACGGACTCCTCCAGGAAGGTTTGGCGAATAGTATTTATATCCCGTCTGGGATCATTGTAAATGAGGGAATCATCTACTATTACTGATCTTATGAAGCATAATGTATGGCATATGCGAATATAATCTGCTATTCTGTTCCATTGTCTGTATGCGTTGATTTCTTTACCAGTACGATAAACATTTGACGCCTTTGCCTTATGAATCTAGAAGGTGGGAGGAATGAAGATTAATGCCAAATCAGCTTAAAAAAGATCGGAATAAGGTCAAGGAAAAAGATGGAACCCGTATTGTGCAAGAGAATTTAATTCTGGCACAGCAAGCCGAACGCTGACGGAGATTTCAGAAGATTGCCGACGGAAACAGGAGTGCGGAGGAATTGTTGGAGGAGACTCGGCAGCAGGTGGAATTGGTGGAAGAAGCACGGGAGGAGTTCTTGAATTTGTGTTCGCCGAGGGAAGAAAATTCAGATGGAAGAGCATCAACTCGCACGGCTCACAGTGCTGAGGGAGCACGAGCATGGAGTGACGTCTTCGTCCAAGATAGACTTCTACGGGAAACAACTTCAGAAGATCCTTCTTCTTCACCAAAGCTCGTAGTTGTCGACACCTCCGGTGTGAGAGAGCAGTCCGCTAGTGTGGGAGTGCAGACCGCCAGTGTAGAAGTACAGACCTATGGTGTGGGAGTTCAAACCTCCGGTGTGGGAGTGCAGACCGTCAGTGCGGGAGTACAGACCTCCGGTGTGATAGTACAGACCTACAGTGTTGTGATGGCAGGACCCAAAGAAAATCTGCCGAAGTTTGAGGGCGATGGTACAGCCGACCCCATCCGACATTATAAGACATGTGAGACGATCTGCCGAGCAAACGGAATCACAGATGCCAACGAATGGGTCAGGCAATTTTCGGCAACCCTACGGGGTGTGGCGATTGATTGGTTTTCGGATACGGATCCAAAAAAGCTAAATACCTGGGATAACATTAAAAGGAGTTCCTGGCGGAATTTAAACTCTTGCGGGATGATAATGAAATCGTAGCAGAGATTTTCAATACCAAACAGGGGAAGCACGAAACTGTCCGCATCTACGCCAGGAGATTAAAAGACTTAATAAACATAATGGAAAGCAAGCCGGCGGATGGATTGCAAAAAAGATGGTTCGTGGACGGCCTACGATCGAAGTTGAGGAGGAAAATGAAAATTGTGCCACCGTCGTCATATGTGGAAACGTATAACAAAGCAATGGACCTTGAAAGTGAGCAGAAGACAAAGAAGAAGAAAACTAGCTCCTCTAATTCTGATGACGACGAGCCTGCTGGAGATGATAGCAACGACGATGAAGGTAGCAGCAAGAAGGTTCGTGCCCTATAGAAGGATATGGTTCGCATGATGAAGGAGTTTAAAAACATGCAGAAGGAGCCAAAAGGCAGTGAACTGTGGTGCACGGAATGTAAGACCAACGGTCATACTAAAAGATCGTGTCCAAAGTGACGATGCTGCCTCCTCACCAACCATTTGTGTGTGCAGGTCAATTGTGAATCTTTTGCCTCCGCCCTCCATTGATAGGGTATTTCGTTTCCAATCATGTTTTACTTTTGCTTGCACCAACCAATCCTGTCCCAGAATAGCATCATATCCTTTTCTTTTCAATGGAATGACTACGAAATCTACATCCCGTTACATCTGGAGCCTCTGCTAACACAATACTGTCTCCTCAAGCTGACCTTGATAGCCACCGTGCTGCTTTCTCTGCTTCCAATTCCTCGGTACGATGAGCCAAGTGTCGTTGCACTGCCTCCAACTGGATGATTAGCTCCTCCCGAGCTCTCTACGCATCCACCAAGACAGCCTCCCGGCCAACACCTACTCCCAGTGCCTTTGGTACATAGAAAGTCCATGCCTGCAGCAACTTCAACTTTTCTCAACTGGTCAGACTGCCACGACTGATATCCGCAACGACTGGGGGTCCAGGGGGCAGCGCCCTCGCGGGGTCCTGGGGCACTTCGAAACCACACAAAACTGCACGGAACACACCATTTCTGCCATTTTCTGTCGACTCTACACTCTTTCTAGCAACCACTGATGCGTCCCCTTCCCTTTGGCACCATCTGTAACTCATTTTGAACAACTTGAATCTGTCTTTTTTTTTTTTTTACTACTTCCTCTTTCCTGCTCCTCTACAATTCACCACAAATCCTTCTGCACACAGAAATTCTTCTCCAACCTGCTCGAATCCTGAATAGAGGATTATGAAGCTGAATCCCCTCGGAGTTATGACTGCAGAACACCTCTAGCTACGACTTCAGAATTTCAAATGTATCGCATCAACACCACCCAATTTGAACGCCGCGAGCGAGGAAATGAAGGCAAAAGCGGGGTACATGATGCATCGATCCTCCTGATACGTTGGAATAGATAACAGTTCTGCTTCCAACCACGGACCAACGAAGGCAAGCCGTCCGCTGTTATCATCCATTACCCGCGAAAGAAGAAAAGGCTGCTGCAGAACTATCAAGACCGGCTTTCCATGGTAGTTTATGTATATCAGCGAAAAAAAGAAATCCCCCGTAGAGAAGTCTTCTACACTACGCTGGGCTGGAGGAGGCAATTTGAAGTCTGGCAAATTTTTTCTTGTTTTTATGCCTGCGGAGCTTTTCAGTTACCCGCGGACAGATTGTCCGCGGGCCTTTTTTCACTCACTTGCAGACAGACTACCCGCGGGGCCTTTTTTCACCGTGGACAAGCTGCCCGCGGGGCCTTTCTTACACCCGCGGGCCCCTCTTTGTTTTTTTTTCTTAAATTTTTTTTACAAAAATAAAATAAAATAAAAAGAGCACCTCAATTTTGCCTCTGACCATCGCCATTCGGCAACGATGAGGGAGTCCCCTTCTACGACAACGACAGAGTCTTCCTGGCACCATATATTTTGAATTTGGATCCGTTGACTGCCGAAGGTACCTTCTGCCTGTCCAAAGTTGATAATCTGATCGCTCCATTGTCGCCGACCTTCCGAATCTGATATGGTCCAACCCATCTGGCCTTAAACTTTTCCACTTTGATTTCATTCCAACCGTCGTACGCCTTACGTTTGTTCTGTGCCACCTCCGTCGCCCACTGTGCCTGCGGTCGTCACGCAACTGGATTATTTCCTTGCTGTCGGTACCCTTGAAGTAATTTTATGGTGCGATGCGTTCTTTTCCTCTTGTGCGGTCCGTTTACCATGTACCGAATGGTGGGATCTTTCTTTTTTCTGGGTCTGTATTGTATGTCCTTCCCTTCTTCAACTGTAACCTCCTTTGCGTCATCTGCTTCTCTGTATTCCTCCGGACATTCATTTTCCTGTGTTTTGTCACGTTCGTCAACCGTTAACATATTGCAACTCGGAAACAGTTCGTAGTCTTTTATCTGCCAGTGGAACAGGCCATTCACCGAGTCCAGGTCGTCATCATTCAATCCTCCATCAAGTCTCAATACTCCTTCGTCTGGTTCCATTCTCCTCTTTCCTTCGTCATCACTTTCGCCGTCACTTTCTGAATCTGACGATGCTGCCTCCTCACCGACCATTTGTGTGTGCAGGTCAGTTGTGAATCTTTTGCCTCCGCCCTCCATTGATAGGGTATTTCGTTTCCAATCATGTTTTACTTTTTCTTGCACCAACCAATCCCGTCCCAGAATAGCATCATATCCTTTCCTTTTCAATGGAATGATTACGAAATCCAATAAAAATGGTTGCGTACCAATGGTTACCGGTTGCGCCCTCAAGGTTCCCAACGGTTTGATCCCGTGCTAGTCCGCCGTGAGCAACTGGAATGTAGGTGGCCACAGTGTCGGCTTTCCCAACTTCTTCCAAGTATCCTTCGACAACACATTCAAGCCGGACCCTCCGTCGACAATTGTGTTTGTCAAAACATTTCCCAAAATGCCCATCTCGACGACCGCCGGATGCCGTCTGAACGTGAGTGCCAGCAGCATTGGGTCTGTTGTCATCACTTCCCTACTGTCCCTTCCTATCTCCTCTGTTGCTTTTGAAAACAGTGTATGATTCAGAATGGCTGTCCGTAACTGGGGCATTGTGAGAAGGAGATCACTTATCTTGACCGGTATCTCCATTTGTAAGATCTGTCGTACAATGTTTTGTTCTGCGAAGTTCCTTGCCAAGGTGCCGGTGATGTCCTTCAATTGAGATGTCCCCGTCAATGATGCCTTTGCAATTTCCGCCTGCGCTTCCCCCACTTTTCTCGTTTCCTCCGCTTACCTCTGTGTAATTGTCAGAACCTCCTCTACATCTGTGCCAACAGTGATCAAGTTTACTCCAAACTTTGGACACTTGGAATCTTCATGATCGCCGGGTCCGCACCATATGCATAATAATTTTGGTGTGTTTGCTGCTGTACAATCTCGCGCAAAATGACCTCACAAATTACATGCTCGGCATTGAACGATCGGCTGTCCATTTGCATCATACTGAGTTCGACTTCAGCTCCCATTATTATTGTTATTATTTGTATTGTTGTTATTTTGCCCTCTGCTATTATTCCTATATCCTCCGGATGTAGCACCGGCGGTATTCGTGTTTCCGCTACTACCCGACAGGGAAGCCTCCTGTGTGAGAAACACCTGCGGTGATCCTCTTGTCTTCATGTTAAAGGGGCACTCCTTTGTCGAATGGCCCATGATTTGACAAATGTCACAAAATTGGTTCTTTGTGTCAGTCGACTGGATGGTTCCGGCGGTGTTTCTATAGCCGACGGAATGATTGTCGTCGGTGTTTTGTATTCTGTAGCCGATAGAATGATTGTCATCGTTTTGTATTTTGTAGCCGACAGGTAAATAGTTTGTAGCGGACATAATGTTTGTGGCCGACGGACTCCTCCAGGAAGGTTCGGCGGATAGTATTTATATCCCGTCTGGGATCATTGTAAATGAGGGAATCATCTACTATTACTGATCTTATGAAGCATAATGTATGGCATATGTGAATATAATCTGCTATTCTGTTCCATTGTCTGTATGCATTGATTTCTTTACTAGTACGGTAAACAACATTTATAAATTTATCTTATCTTACAAAAGTTGAAGATGATCGTGTTATTTTATTACTATGCAATGTGTATAAAATTAAATTATTTAGTATATCTCAATCTTATTTTTTATTTTTTCTGAACTATATAGTAATATTTTGAGGTATGCCACAAAGTGCATTCGTTTTCAATTTTGGCAAAAGACAAAATTTGTATTAAGTCTAACACAAATAAAATTGAAGCATGATTAATTCAACTCATACAAATCTTCATGTTTCATTTTATTAATATAAGAATTAAATTGGCTATGAAGGAATCACTCTATGCACACTCTCCCTCACCTCCAAACAGCTAAATCAAGGAGCTGTAGTTTCACCTTACTCAAAATAAAATATATTGGAACACCGAACTCAACTTGATGAGGCAGTCTACTAATCTTTAGCGTGTTGCACAACAAGAAATAACAACAATGAATGCCCGCCCATAAGCCATTTATCAGCCTTATGATGGACTGGCTACCTTCCTTTCACCAAGATACCTCACAATTGGTCATTCATTATAGCAGAAAAAACTTCAAACATGAGTGACCCAAGTTTGTTACAGCATAAGACAGAAAGAACACCAAGAGGTGGAGTGGCCAAGCATAGAGGGATGGAAGAAATACAAACTAAACTCACTGAAAACAATTACTCCAGAAACCCTCATATCTTCTCACAATCTCACAAATATAATATTTGGCACAGATTTGTCCTCAATCACAGAAATTTCAATTGGCAAAATTCAACACACAAGGCAATCCCTAAATGAAATTGCTCCAAGTCTTCAGCATTCAGCACAAACATAGATTTTGGATAAATCTGCTAGCAAAATCCTTCCTACACAAACTGCAATATTGAATGGAATTACTCCAAGGCTAATCTTCTCCAAGCAGAATTTTGTGCTAAAAAAGGCTACAATGAACCAAGTTCAATCCCACAAAACCACAAGACTCTCCCAAGAGGAAACAAAATGATCTACATACCTCAAATGATCTCTATCTTCTTTTATACACTTCCCACTCAGCTTTCTCACACACACACACAAGAGTTCTTATGATACAATAACCCTTTATTTCTGCCAAAAACCTTTTTGTAAAACAACAATTATATTCCATATGTAAGGTCCCCAATTTAAGTTTCTATGATTTAAAACTTCTAATTCCCTATCCAATAAGCTATTACACTAAGTTGGTTTTTAAATTATTTTATAAAATTAAGCAAGCTTAGTGAAATAATATAATTGAATCTCAATAACTAATGATACAGATGATAAATAATTAAAATAGGGGTCAATTGAGTAAGTGTCTATAAATAGATGCCCCCTTCAAGAATCTTGGGGAACAACACAAAAGCCAAATTCCACTTCAGAAAGTATCAAAAGAGTCATCAAGATGGAGATCACAGCCAACAACAAATATCCTTGCAGAACATAATCTGCATGCTCCGAGAACCTTGGAATACCTCTCATCAAACACCAAACTATTTCTATCAAAATTGGAGCTAGAACAGCTTGCACATTATAATACCTAGAAATGAGGGCATTACAGCACAACCACAAAAGTGTAGATCCAACCCATATGAAAGATAGATCACACTAAAAAGACACAAGAATTGGCCCCTAGAATTGTGAAATGAAAATACAAGTGTTATGTGAGAAGAAGCTACTACCAACTATGTGAGAAGACAGTATTGTGAACTATGTCAGAAGACTCTCCACCTCTTGATCAAAAGGGGAATGTGTAATAAAATTTAAAAATTGTGAATGACTACGTGAAGCCATGAAGATTTGGCATAATGCAAATTGCAGGAAATCAAAAAGGCATATTCTATTTTAAATAAAGTCCCATTTGTTCCAATGTTTAAGGAGCTATTAGGTTTCATTTCAAGAAACACATTTTTAAGATTGAAAAGGGGTCTAAATTTCTTTTTACCCTAAAACGTTTAGATTAAAAGTAAATGCATAAATAATATATTTTGAAGAGAGAAGAGACAAAATTATATTAATTTCCCTTACTTTACTTAAATACTATTGTTTATATCAATAAAAAGAAACAGCAAGAATCTATTAATATAACGAGTTCAGAAAAAGCAAAAGAGTTTTGAACATGTTTGTGAATGTATGGAAAAGTCACTCCCTGGCCTGATAAATTCCTAATAATTCTTAATATCAGTATCTATATTGAGCTTAAAATTCAGATTTCAAACCAAAATACAAGATAAACAAAAAAGGAGAAACTAATCTCTCCTAGTATATCTTCTAGCACTACCTCAACACAGCTACCACGTTCCTTGTGCTCCTGTGTCGTGCAAACCTCTTCCTATAAATCACCATTCACAACAGCACTCTTGACATCCTGATGGATGTACCGACCAAACTATGACAAAAGGGCTAGGACAAGATCTAGGGCACTCATTTTGGCAGTACGATCAAATGTCTCCTCATAGTCAATGCCCTCCCTTTGTAAGAACCCTATAGCAACTAGTTGTGCCTTATACTTATCAAGTGTGCCATCAGCCTTATACTTGACCTTATAGACCCATTTGCAACCAAGGATTTCTTCCGTGGTGGAATATTGGACAATGCTCAAGTATTTTTCTTCATGAGACTTTGTTTTTCAACTGCCATTGTTTGTTCCTTTGAATAGGTATGGGGCTCAAAATTACTATGAATACTGGCCATAAAAGCAAAATTGACTATGGCATGATGCTTGTTCTTATTGGGGGAAGATCTAACGTCATCTAACTTGTCATCATGAATATCACCAGTGGTCTTTTCCCACCACATAGGTTAGAGAGTAGATGGATCAACATTGGCTACAGTAGGAACAACAAAACCTGAAATCAGTGGATGAGGAGCCTAAATATCATGTAAAGCTGGTGGTAGCACGTCAACTAGATCCCTCAGTAATGATCCATTCTTATATGTCATTTTCCAATTAGGGCTATTTGTATTATGAGATCATTAAAAAATATTATCAAATTTGAATTATAATCAATTTGAATTTATTTATTTAATTTGATTATTTTATGTGAAAATCCCATTACTTTCTCTAATTACTAAGGTCATTCTCATATGGTAGATTTACTGTGCGAAGGACGCATGAAACGGACTACATGCATCGTCCCTCAAGGCCTAACCCTAGTATTGGGATAATATGCCATGTGCCTGAAATTACTCTACTTTTCCCTTCCTCAAACTCCCTATCTAAAAATACCTCAATACAAAGTAAGAGATGGAACTCTTCATGTTTACACAATATAGTTGTAGTTTCAACAATTAGATAGAGAGACCTCTAATCCCACTATTAAATCATTTATAAGTGCTCCTTAGAAATGAATAAATGTTACCAATTATTTATAATAATATTAGAGAATACCTTTTTACAAATCATTTATACATAATTATATTAGAGAATACCTTATTACAAATCATTTATTCATAATAATATTACAGAATGCCCTTTTACAAATTCTCTCTACATATATATTTACTTAAAGTCGAAGTATAATCTTTTCACATATATAATTATTAATTATTTATATCATCCTTATAAATATTAAAGACTTAAGCTATGTTACCTTTTTACTAATTCTTGCCCTTTTGCTAGGCCATATTTCTTTTATTTGATATATTTATAATGCCCTCCATGCATTTTCTCTTATAAAATATTAGGTAAAAGTAGGTTTAATTATATTTAAACTTTTTATGGCTGATGTAAGTATAATGTCTATCTTTATTCTTCCATGGTTATCTTGATTTGTCAATGTCTTCCTTGGTAATTGCATTGGATGGTGGTTTATATTTATCATAAATATCTGCTTTTATCTCCCCTTATGTGGGGTTTAGTTCATTCAATAATAAGAATAACTGTTAGCATTTTTTATGGCTATGTCACGATTTTTGGTTATGTTGTCCATGTGGAGTTAAGGTAATTTAATGTCTTCTATATTATTAGTTGCTTTCTGGGGTGACTTTTATAGTTTCCACTAAATAGTCGATCGTTTAGATGATAGTATATAATTGTTTTTCTATTACTTTAGTATATTTATTTATCTATTCATCCATTGATAGATAATTTCTTGTTTATTTAATAATCATTTTGATAACTATATGAAATTAATTATTTAGGTATGAAATATAGTTTACAATGAAGTACTTAATAATTTATTATAGATGGAGGATATTACAATTGATTTTCATCTGAGATATTTAGTAATCATTCTATATTTCAATTGATTACCTATTTTTCTAATAGGGATGTTGGTTGTCATTATTTATTCAAAATTCATTACTAGAGGGGTATATTATAGTCAGGTAGTCTACCAAAATTGTTTGTCTTCAAGAAATTTAGATCTCCATTTTATTGGCTAGATCACAATCAATCCATGACACTTGTTCAAGTTCCAAATTTGAATTTGATGATATAAACGATAGTTTGAAGAGTGGAATTAAGTACACTTATATTGAGTGGTATGAGAGATTCCATGTTATAATTGAATTTGTAAATGTGATGTTGATTGTCATTTAGGTGATTGATTGAGCATAAGTCCAAATCCCGTAAGTCCACGATTTTTGGTTACATCGTCCATATGAAGTTAAGGTAATTTAATGTCTTCTATATTACCAGTTACTTTCTTAGGGTAACTTTTATAGTTTCCACTAAATAGTTTATTTATTACTTCAGTATATTTATTTATCTATTCATCCATTGATAGATAATTTGTTGTTTATTTAATAATCAATTTTATTACTATATGAAATTAATTATTTAGGTATGAAATATAGTTTACAATGAAGTACTTAATAATTTATTATAGATGGAGGATATTACAATTGATTTTTATCTGAGATATTTAGTAATCATTCTATATTTCAATTGATTACCTAATTTTTTCTAATAGGGATGTTGGTTGTCATGATTTAATATCAAAATTCATTACTAGAGGGGTGACTTTTATAGTTTCCACTAAACAGTCGATCGTTTAGATGATATAATATATAATTGTTTATTTATTACTTTAGTATATTTATTTATCTATTCATCCATTGATAGATAATTTGTTATTTATTTAATAATCAATTTGATTACGATATGAAATTAATTATTTAGGTATGAAATATAGTTTACAATGAAGTACTTAATAATTTATTATAGATGGAGGATATTACAATTGACTTTTATCTGAGATATTTAGTAATCATTCTATATTTCAATTGATTACCTATTTTTTTCTAATAGGGATGTTGGTTGTCATGATTTAATATCAAAATTCATAACTAGAGGGGTATATTATAGTCCTACCCTCCCAAAATTGTTTGTCCTCAAGCAATTTAGATTTTCATTTTATTGGCTAGATCACAATAAATCCATGACACTTGTTCAAGTTCCAAATTTGAATTTGATGATATAAATGATAGTTTGAAGAGTGGAATTAAGTACACTTATATTGAGTGGTATGAGAGATTCCATGTTATAATTGAATTTGTGAATGTGATGTTGATTTTCATTTAGGTGATTGATTGAGCATAACCAATTTATTGGCCTTTGTTCCCACTGTGGTATACCCTTAGCCTCTAAATAGGTATGGGACTCAAAATTACTATGAAGCATGTTTCTTGCTCTTATTGTGGGAAGATCTATCATCATCTAGCTTGTAATCATGAATATCACCAATAGTATTTTCCCACCACATAGGTTGGAGAGTAGATGGACCAACATCTGCCACAATAGAAACAACAAGACTTGAAATCAGTGGATGTGGAGCCCGAATATTATGCAGAGCTAGTGGCACAATGTCAACTGGATCCCTCCCATCAGAACAACCAAATGGAAGATGAACAACCATCTCTATAGCCTATGGAGGTTGATTCTCGGGAGATTGTTGAAATGGACCTCATTCTTCATCAAACACTACATCTCGACTAGGTATGGGATGATTTGTATCAATATCAATCAGTCAACAAGCCTTATGTGTATCGTTGTATCCAATGAACATCAATCTTTGAGTTTTGGAATCTAATTTCATCCGCTTAGAATCTAGAATCCAAACATATGTTGTATAGCCAAGAACCTTCAATCAATTTTGGGTTTTTGTTCAGACCAAGCTTTCTTGGGAGTCATCTTCTTAATGACTTATGGGAGATTGATTGAGAAGATAAACAGTTGTAAAGACTGCTTATGCAAAAAAAATCTTTAGAACATTGCAATGCCCCAACATCAATCCAGCCATCTCTGTAACTATACGATTTCCTTGCTCAACAACATTGTTCTGTTGTGGGTCTAAGGAATACTATGTTGATGCTTAATCCCATGTAATGCACAAAAGTCAAAGAGCTCGGATGAACAAAATTCCGAATCATTGTTAGACCTATGAGTGATAATTTAGCAACCTGAATCGTTTTCCACTAATGCCTTAAAACTTCTAAAATACACTGAACACCTTCAATTTATGCTGAAGAAAATATAGCCACATCTTCATGCTAACATCATCAACAAATAGAAGGAAATACTTGCATCCTATCATAGATGAAGTGTTCATGGGCCCACAAACATCTGCATGGATCAACTGCAAGGGCCTGGATCCCCTCCAAGCATCACCATTTCAAAAGGGATACCTATGTTGCTTCCCAACTTGACATGCTCTGCAGACTCCATGATTTTTTTGTCTGAATTGTTGATAAGCTATCAACAAGACAATCTCATGACAACTGAGAGAGATAGTGGATATTCAGATGCCCATATCATTGATGCAAAAGATTGGTAATGGAAGAATTTTTTACTGCCATGGTCTACTCAAGGGAATCACCTCTATCAATGAGTCTATATAGACCATAATCCTCAAGACCAACCACAAGTGTAGTATGAGACTCCAATCAATAATAGTACACTCGTGTGCAATGAAAATAACATCTAAGGAGAATTGAGCATAATATGACCGACTAACAATAGATTTAGCTTCATGCCTGGAACAAACTACACATTGAGAAATGCCAAATAGCTCCCACAAAGTGAGATCTATGCATTTCCTTTACCGACAACTGTATACTCTTCACCTTCAAAAACAGTTGAATCTAAGAAAGGCATGAACTCTGTGAACCAATCCCAACAATGTGTTAAGCCGAGAGGCACCAAAGTCAATATACCAGGTTGAGGATGTGTCGAGGATCTGATGGGCATGTGGCTATAAACACATAGGAGGTAGGCTTTGTGATGTTTTGCATCTACAATAGAAATTAATATATAATAATAATAAAATTATATTAGAAATAATTTCTTATTTAAATTATAAATGTAAATGAATCAAAGAATATAAAATAATATTCAGAATTAATGGTGAAGGCCAAGGATATGTTAGGTGTAAGCTTGAACATCATGGATAAAAAATATAAAATAAGATCATTAACAAGAAAATGAGGCAACAATTTTTAATGATCTATGTCATACAAATATATACAAGGTAGACACAATCATCCTTCTAACTCCATTTAGAATTCTATACATCAAACCCCAATTACAAACTATGACCTAATATTGGTGAAGAAGATATATCATATCAATGGTGATAGCTTATGGTTACTGAATTATATAATTTAATAATATAAAGTTGAACATCAATATGAGAGTGAAGGATTTGATATTATCCAAGAAAAAGATACATGTGATTATTCAACGGTGACCATAACTCCCAAGGCAATCGATGCATGGAACATAAGATCTAACTCAGGTGAATATCAAATCAACACAATCAATCACAATAATGTTAATATTATCATTAACAATAAACCAGCTACAATTAGGAAATCAGCCCACATTAATGAAAAGACACGTAAACTAAAATCCACCAGGAGCAGGCATGGTAAGACATGTTGCTCCATGTGCCAAGGGAGATATTTAATAAGTAGATGCGGAGACCAATTAGGGAGCAATGGAAAGGATTGAATGAGACAGTTAGCGTACTAATACAGAGCAGACTCAAACAAGCACACTCTAAAATATATATCTAGCAGATCCTCATCGTCGCAATATAACTGGGGAATAAGGGAGAGTTTTCAGAATGAAATAAGAAAGGGAGAAGGTTCCATGCAAGTTACAGGGATATAAGACCCGATTCACTATTCTGCAAATGTGACTAGACCACAAAACAATACCAAGTCTTACCACTGTGGGCGGAAGAAACAGACAAATAATGAGCCAAAGTGGATATTACTCGGCATTTGGATCATAACAAGAAATATTGATGCTTAAAAGTAGGCGGCAAAGAGAGAATAAAGCCAAATGTCCCCAGCAAATACGATAATAAGGAAACTCCACGCTTTAGGTAAATCTTTGAATAGAACAGAAATACGATCTCCTTTGACAAAAGTAGATAGAATGAGATCATTCCTAACAGAAGGCAGAAATAATCAGTCGGACATATAGTTACAATCTGTACCACGAAGAAGGAAGAACACATTCAGATACGACTACCTCTAATCGAAGTTGACAGAGTAATATCCTCACAGTATTAAAAACTCAATAAACATAAGGCAAAAAGAAATTGGCATGAGATGAAGTACATACACCACATCTACGAATAGAAGAATAAGGAAATAAGCCAATGTTGAAGATATTTAGTGAAAGGAAGTCATAGACAGTACAGTCAGCATAATACAATAGTCTATAAAGGAGTATAGAAGAATTGGTAGCATACAAGATATACTCAAGCATCTATGACATAGAATCTAGCATTTATTTGACCCAGAAGTAGAAACAGCGTATAGAAAATATAAGATAGCATTTGCTTGTCAAAACCAATAAATTTACAATTAGAATTTTGCAGAGATTTGCAATCAAATATAGAGATAACAGTGAAATACAAAGACAAAACATTAAACAACTTTAGAGGTACACAATCACAGACTATACAAGTGAAATTCATTCATCTTATGATTATTTCGTTAAATAGGGATGAAATCGTATTAACTCTCCCAAGAGGGAGACCCATCAAAGGGTAGAGGATAATGAATATTAAGTTCTCATGAGCAGAACTCAGAGGATTAGAGGGCATTTAGGAATGAATGTCAGGATTGGAGTCCTAGAGAGAGATTTATAAGAAATCTCTTAGAGACAATATATATATATATATTATAGAGGTCCATCATATGCATATGTCAAAGACAAAGAGACTTGGTTAAATGTGGGATCTCTATCAAGTAGTGTTATGATAAATATAGAGATCCACAAGCCTTAGGGAGACACTCTTTACATGACAATTGCCTAATCGAGAATTAGTTCTCATCAGAGGGCTAGGTAATTGGAGAAGAGTTCCTTCCGAACGATTACGAGGGTCAGTAAGGGAAAATATTTAGATTGATATTTAATAAGTTCAATATTTCTAACATGTTTTAGATTTTAAATATTTAATTTCTATATTGTACTAACGATTTGTTGCAGGTTCTAGCATTCATTCGTTAAACTAGAAGTGGGGACATTACATGCTTCTTCTGATCAGAATGTGTAGCACCTTCTGCCTTCTGGTGAGTTCCTCTCTATGAAGACTACACGGCGGCCGATCATTTCTCGGAATCTACCTTCAAGTGACCATACTAGTGATAGTATTTCCACTGAACACTTCTTAAAAAATGTTGGAGGTTTATTTGATCCTTTATGCTAGGTGGATTGAGCTTTACCTTTACTCTTATTTGAGGCTTTACTTGTGAAGGCCACTTGTTTAGAAGAGGAGGAACATGCATGACTTCCAAATTATTGCTTCCATCAATCTTGTTGCAAAAGTTTGTTGCAGAGATCAAAGGATGTCAAGGAAACACTAGTAGGGATATTGAGC
Source organism: Cupressus sempervirens (assembly GCA_028749045.1). NCBI lineage: Eukaryota > Viridiplantae > Streptophyta > Pinopsida > Cupressales > Cupressaceae > Cupressus > Cupressus sempervirens. The sequence goes on along the minus strand of CM053789.1, from coordinate 557,171,842 downwards.
GTCTCTATGAAGTTCTCATAGGATCAAGGCAAGCGTTTTAGCTTAATCACTATCATATTTTCTTCCTCCATCTTGCGGCCAATAGCCTCTAGCTGGTCACATAGATCCTTAATTTTCAGCACATGTGCCTAGAGAATTATCTTCTCATCCATCATGATAGAAAACAACAAATACTTCAAAAAGAAAGTGCAGCTGTTGTTGATGACTCATAAAGATCCTACAAGATGTCCCTGATTTGTTTAGCTATTTTATCAAGAGGTACCTATGGGAGCTGATCATCTATAATGGAATGTTAGAGCAGCATGAAAGCTTCCCAATTTTGATCATCCCAATTATCTTAGTCTGTCTTAAGGTTGAGAAGGATGTGCCTCTATACCCAAAATGATCTTCTCAAAACAACGATATTCAAATATCATCATCATGCATTGCTTCCAAGTGTTCTAATCACAGCCATTGAACTGCTCATTCCCTTCCAACATGATGTTGGTCAAAGAGGTCATCATTGAAACCGAGGTTGCTGAACACCCTATTGAAGACTCAGAAATCGAGACAAAAAACACGTTAGAAAATTGAAAACTAGATAAACCTGGAAAAAACGTCAATTATTTTTTATTAATTTACTTTATTTTTATTTTATTAATTTTATTGTTTTATTATTATTATTTAATCAAAAAAATGGAAACCAAGAATAGAAACCCGAAAAAGTAGAAATGGGGTATTAATAAAAAAATCCTTTGCCAAGTTTTTGAAGGAAAATGCCCAGAAAATCATGATATTAATATTCCAAAACAAATCATCATCTAGAAGAGACTAAAACTACCAAAAGTTATTGCTGATATGGCATATATGGTTGTAGGGCATAAAATATCACCAAAAGTTTTGTAGGAAAGACTATTAAAGATGAAAAAACATTGCTACTAATTGCCAAAATAGACAAGGCACAGGTGTTGACGCAAGTTTGGCAAAAGACTTGATCGGTTGTTTGGGTTGTTTGAATAAAACGAATTGTTTTGCAAAATAATGTTGAGGAAGTCAGACTGGGTGAAAGATTATGTGTGCAGAAATTGTCGACACGCAAACTGCCAATATTCCAAAAGATGTCGGTGCCGAATAAAATTATTTTTTGATCCTCCAAATTCTATAACAATTATCGTGGTGGCAGGAAAATAATCGCAAGTAAAGCCTGAAAGACTGCTGATGTGGGCCAGCAGACAAACACGCAAGTTGTGTTTTATGTAATATCTGAAAAACTGCTGACATGGGCCAACAGAAAAACACACAAGTGGTGTCTTCTTTTATTTTATTTTCTTTGTGCAGGTGTGTGCCAAGTAAAGAAAGAATTGCTTAAAAAACTGGTGATCAAAATTTGCAATGAAAACCCTAATCGGATTTTGGAACGAACTACAAATTAATCACAAAACTTTTAATTTATTTATCCTCGCATGTTTTTAATTACAAAAAAATAAACTCCCCAACAAAATTGCTCTGATACCATGAAATAATTAAAAACCAGATGATAATTGTATTACTATTATCAATAAACTCTTAAATAGAGTTTACAAACGCTGATAATAGTGGGAACAAAAAAGAAAAGTTGTCTAAGTTAAGACAATGTCTAAAAGTAGAACTGAATGAAGACACTAAGAAGAAAGCCTAAATGACCACTAACTAGAACTAGCAAAATATGGAAGATTAAAAATATTAGTAGCATTCTAATAAGTATTTAATAGTATGAAAGAACACTTATCTTTATTCTATGTTTGATATTCTATAGGTACTTTGCCTGAATCTGATATAAAATAAATGAATGTAATCCAAAGCCACCATTAAACTGGAAAAAGAAGACACAAGTAAAGAAATTTAAACAATAACCATATAGATGCAAGAAAGGTTATTTTATTCTCATCAAATTGTAAGAACTAAAAGAAGGAAAGCATGCCCAATCGATTTCAAATATAATCAAGAACAATAGTATGTTAGGGGATCTTTTCCTAGAAGGTTGAATTGATAGTTAAGATAGTTAACTACTTAGCAGTTGCTTGTTAGTGGGTCACCATCCCTTGAAGGTAAGAAGACCATTAATGTCAGTAGACAATGGCAAATTCAATATTCTAGCAAAATCCTGAGAACAATATCACAATATTCTAATAGATTAGGCACGCTCATCCTTGCTCAAATTTGATTTTGTTATGAATACATATCAATTAAAATATAAATATTCAATCATGGATCTATTTGCATGAAATGTATCATTAATAGTCAATATCATTTGATTCAATATGCATATGAACAAAGCAGGATATGTTATCAATGGTCAATACCTTTTGATTGAATCTATATATGTAATGTCCCACTGTAGCAGTCGACCAAGTGTGTGTGCGTTAGCCTAGTTCTACATGGTCTTGAGGGCTAACGAAGGGGTTAAAGGGATCTTAGAGTGTTTTGCATCTCCAGTTTAGGTCAAAATAGAGTTGATTTACTCAGTTCCAGGCATATTTACTATTATTAGTAAGTTAGCAAGACACAGGGGAGGCTAGTTTTGGTGATTGAATTTGATACTCTGCAGCAAGAGCTTTCCAACGAGCTATCATTCGTGTTATTTGGAGTCCGATAGCTAATATATTTTTTAATGCCTGAAGTATTATTAAAGTAACAATTAATTTAGTTGTAAAATATTAAAGTGTTACTTTAATATTAAATTTTATGGGGATGTGTGCAAATCAAAAGGGGTGCCTCAAGGAGACATAAGTGATTATTTTAATATGTTTTATTCACACATCTTTTATCCCACATTGCTATGTGAATGGAATGGACCCTTGAAGAAAGACTAAAAGGGAGCATTAGTGGTTTCATTCGGTAGGTGGAATATAAGAAGAAAATTGATGTGTGAGTTGCAGATCCGTCCTTGGCATTAGAGGATGTCTATCCTCTCTTGCGACATGCTAGACATCATTCCCTTGGGGTTTGGCCTTTGGAATTCATTGCTCTTAGTTCCATTAACAGGCAGATTGAGCGCATTTCCACCTATAGGCGAACTGGGTGTTTGCTCATATCATTCTCGCTTCTTGTTCGATGTGTATGCCATTGTGAAAGGATGATTTTATGAGGGTCATGGACTGATTGAAGAAAGATTTTACTATAGCAGCACTGTAGCATGGCACTATTCATATTATTGTGGCAGCAAGATGGGAAGTCATTATTGGAAAATTATGTTATAATGCTAGAGTAATTAGTGAGTTGAAAAGTTTGCTATGTATTTGATTTTATTAGTTGAAAATTAATATTATTTCAGCAGTAGTTCAATCTTCAATTTGCGTATTATTATAAATTCCTTCTTGTTTCTATTGTGTGGTTTCAAATCTGTGCAAAAAAACATAAAAACAAACAAACATTTTATTTCCAAAGCCATAAAAGGGTTTAAACATTTAACGAAGAAATTAAGAGTTGGATGCAAATTATTTGACTAAATTCCTATCAGCAATTGGTTCAGTTTTTGGGCAATTCTAGGGTGTCCATTAAAGTGGTATCAGAGCTTTAAGTTCTGCCATCCTGTGGAAGCCTTACAAGGAATTTGGAACAGCTGGATAAAGGGAAAAGAGTTTGACGAAATGTCAAAACACAAGTCAGAAATAAAACAAGATTAGAATGTATGTTTAAGCATGCAACAGAGGCCATTAACTTCCACCATAACAGAGAAGGACAACAAAGATTCAGACTCACAGAGCGAGCAGTCTAGTTCATTCTTACAAGTGGACATAGAATCCAGTCATACCGACACAGAGGAGATATTCTTTGAACAAGACAGCAGTATGGCTGATCGAGGTGACAAGAATACAAGACTAGGCGGAGGCAGGAATGTCGGTTGTTTACCGTACAGGTAAAGAAATCAACGCATACAGACAATAATAGCAGAATAATATTCGCATATGCCTGAACATACATTAGGCTTCATAATATTCGCAATAGCAGATCATTGATGATTTACAATGATCCCAGACGGGATATAAATACTACCGCCGAACCTTCCCGAAGGAGTCTGTTGGCCACAACATTACATCCGCTACAAACTATTTACCCGTCGGCTACAAAATACAAAACAACGACGGCAGTCAATCCGTCGGCTACAAAAACACCGCCGGACCCATCCAGTCGGCTAACACCATCCCCCCCAAAAAGAAAAGTCGTCTCCTGACGACTGACAAAATATCTGAGACAAATTAACAAACAAAATACATTAACAGAGTGACTACAACAAGAGAAATCTGCTTCTCACACATCACTGTTACCTTCGTCCCGTGCCTGTAGCCTCTGCTAACACAACACTGCCTCCTTGATGAAGCTGACCTTGATAGCCACCTGTGCTGCTTTCTCTGCTTCCAACACTAGGTCCACTGAGCTAAGTGTCGCTGCACTGCCTTCAACTAGATGATTAGCTCCTCCCGAGCTCTCTATGCATCCACCAAGACAGCCTCCCAGCCAACACCTACTCCAAGTGCCTCTGGTACACAACACTCTATGCCTGCAACAACTCCAGGTCTCCATCAACTGGTTAGACTCCCATGACTGATATCCACAATGACTGGGGGTCCAGGGGGCAACGCCCTCGCGGGGTCTTGGGGTAGCGCCCTGGGTGTGCTCCCTGTCGCAGTACAGGGTGGGGTCGAGGGGCAGCGCCCCTCGCCGCTAAGACCAAATTAGCACTTCACAACCCACATAGAAATGCATGGAATACACCATTTCTGTCAAGAGTCTTTCTGGCGGAGATGTCTTTTACCCACGGCCTTTCTGCGGAGAGATATAAAAGTTTTATGCCCGCGGACAGGCTGCCCGCGGGGCTTTTATCAACCCACGGACAAACTGTCCGCGAGGCCATTCATTTTCACGCCCGCGAACAGGCTATTGCCCACGGGGCCTTTGACTTCGCCCGCGGACAGGCTGTCTACGGGGCCTTTGGCTTTTTCACCCGCAGACCGTCAGTTGCCCGCAGGGCTTTGTCTTTAACGCCCGCGGACAGATTGTTGCCAGCGGGGCCCCTCAACTTTTATTTTATTTTATTTTTTATTTATTTATTTATTTATTTTCTTTTTTTCCTTTTTTTTTTCTTTTTTTTTTTTTCCAAAAAATATACAAAGCACCTCAAATTTGCCTCTAACCGTCGCCATTTGGCAGCGACGAGGGAGTCCCCTTCTGCAACAACGGCAGAGTCTTCCTGGCACCATATATTTTGAATTTGGATCCTTTGATTGCCGGAGGTACCTTCTGCCTGCCCAAAGTTGATAATCTGAGCGCTCCATTATCGCTGACCTTCCGAATCTGATATGGTCCAACCCATCTAGCCTTAAACTTTTCCACTTTGATTTCATTCTGACTGTTGTACGCCTTACGTCTGTTCCGTGCCACCTCCGTCTCCCACTGTGCCTAGGGTCGTCGCGCAACTGGATTATTTCCTTGCTTTTGGTGCCCTTCCACTAATTTTATGCTGCAGTGTAACCTTTTCTTTCCGCGCAGTCCATTCACCATGTACCGAACAGTGGGATCTTTCGTTTTTCTGTGTTCAGACTGTATGTTCTTCCCCTCAACTTCAGCCATGGCAGCTTTTCCTTCTTCCACTTCCTTGCATTCCTCCGGACATTCATTTTTCTGTGTTTTTTCACGTTCGTCGACCGTTAACATATTGCAACTCGAAAACAGTTCGTAGTCTTCTATCTGCCAGTGGAACAGGCCATTCACCGAGTCCAGGTTGTCATCATTTGATCCTCCGTCAAGTCTCAATACTCCTTCGTCTGGTTCCATTCCCCTCTTTGCTTCGTCGTCACTTTCACCGTCACTTTTTGAATTTGACGATGTTGCCTCCTCACCGACCATGTGTATGTAGGTCAATTGTGAATCTTTTGCCTCCGTGCTCCATTGATAGGGTATTTCGTTTCCAATCATGTTTTACTTTTGCTTGCACCAACCAATCCCGTCCCAAAATAGCATCATATCCTTTTCTTGTTAATGGAATGACCACAAAATCCAATAAAAATGGTTGCGTACCAATTGTTACCGGTTGCGCTTTCAAGATTCCCAACGGTTTGATTCCATGTTGGTCTACCGTGAGCAACTGAAATGCAGGTGGCCACAATGTCAGCTTTCCCAACTTCTATTAAGTATCCTCCGGCAACACATTCACGCTGGACCCTCCGTCGACAATTGTGTCTGTCAAAACATTTCCCAAAATCCCCATCTCGACGACCGTCGGGTGCCGTCCGGATGTGAGTGCCAGCAGCATTGGGTCTGTTGTCATCACTTCCCTACTATCCCTTCCTGTGTCCTCCGGTGCTTTCAGAAACGGTGTATGATTCAAAATGGTCGTCCGTAACTGGGGCATTGTGAGAAGGAGGTCACTTATCTTGACCGGTATCTCCGTTTGTAAGATCTGTCGTACAATGTTTTGTTCTGCGAAGTTCCTTGCCAAGGTGCGGGTGATGTCCTTCAACTGAGATGTCCCCACCGACGATGCCTTTGCAATGCCCGCCTGCGCTTCCCCCACTTTTCTCTTTTCCTCCGCTTGCCTCCGTGTAATTGTCAGAACCTCCTCTACATCCGTGCCAACAGTGATCAAGTTTACTCCAGTCTTTGGACACTTGGAGTCTTCGTGATCACCGAGTCCGCACCATCTGCTTAATAATTTCGGTGTTTGCCGCTGTACAATCCCACGCAAAATGACCCCACAAATTACACGCTCGGCATTGAACGATCGGCCGTCCATTTGCATCATACTGAGTTCGACTTCGGCTCCCATTATCATTGTTATTGTTCACATTGTTATTATTTTGCCCTCTTATTATTCCTGTATCCTCCAGATGTAGCACCGGCGGTATTCGTGTTTCCGCTACTACTCAACGGGGAAGCCTCCTGTGTGAGAAACCCCTGCGGAGATCCTCTTGTCTTCATGTTAAAGGGGCACTCCTTTGTCGAATGGCCCATGATCTGACAAATGTCATAGAATTGGTTCTTTGGGCACAATCCTTTAGTATGCCCATCTGTCTTACACTCCGTGCACCACAGCTCACTGCCTTTTGGCTCCTTCTGCATGTTTTTAACTCCTTCATCATGCGAACCATATCCTTCTGTAGAGCACGAACCTTCTTGCTGCTACCTTCGTCGTCGCTACTATCATCTCCGTCAGGCTCATCGTCATCAGAATTAGAGGAGCTAGTTTTCTTCTTCTTTGTCTTCTGCTCACTTTCAAGGTCCAGTGCTCTGTTATACGCGTCCACATATGATGACGGTGGCACAATTTTCATTTTCCTCCGCAACTTCGAGCGTAGGCCGTCCACAAACCATATTTTCTGCAATCCATCCGCCGGCTTGCTTTCCATTTTTTTTATTAAGTCTTTTAATCTCCTGGCGTAGACGTGGACAATTTCGTGCTTCCCCTGTTTGGTATTGAAAATCTCTGCTACGATTTCATTATCATCCCGCAAAAGTTTAAATTCCGCCAGGAATTTAATCTTATCCCAGGTATCCAGCTTCTGTGGATCCGTATCTGAAAACCAATCAATCACCACACCCCGTTGGGTTGCCGGAAATTGTCTCATCCAGTCGTCTTCATCAATTATGCCATTTGCCCTCCAGATAGTTTCACATGTCTTACAATGTCGGATGGGGTCGGCTGTACCATCGCCTTCAAATTTCGGCAGCTTTTCTTTGGGTCTCGCCATCACAACACTGGAGGTCTGCGCTGTCACATCGGAGGTCTACACTCCTACACCGGCGGTCGGCACTCCCACACCGGCTGTCGGCGCTCCCACACCGGCAGTCTGAACTCCCACACCGGCGGTTGGCACTCCCACACCGACAGTCTGAACTCCCGCACCGGCGGTCTGCACTCCCTGCGAACCTTGGTGAAGAAGGATCCTCTGAAATTGTTTCCCGTGGAAGTCTATCTCGGACGAAGAGGTCACTCCACGCTTGTGCTCCCTCGGCACTGTGAGCCGTGCGAGTTGATGCTCTTCCGTCTGAATTTTCTTTCCTCAGTGAACACAAATTCAAGAACTCCTCCCGTGCTTCTTCCACCAATTCCAGCCGCTGCCGAGTCTCCTCCAACAATTCCTCCGCACTTCGGTTTCTGTCGGCAATCTTCTGAAATCTTCGTCGGCATTCGGCTTGCTGTGCCAGAATTAAATTCTCCTGCACAGCACAGATTCCATCTTTTCCCTTCGCCTTATTCCGATCCTTGTTAAGCTGATTTGGCATTCATCTTCATTCCTCCCACCTTCCAGATTCATAAGGCAACGGCACCAAATGTTTACCGTACAGGTAAAATAAATCAATGCATATAGAAAATAATAGCAGAATAATATTCGCATATGCCCGAACATACATTAGTCTTCATAATATTCGCACTAGCAGATCATTGATGATTTACAATGATCCCAGACGGGATATAAATACTACCGCCGAACCTTCCCGAAGGAGTCTGTCGGCCACAACATTACATCCGCTACAAACTATTTACCCATCGGCTACAAAATACAAAACACAGACGGCAGTCAATCCATCGACTACAGAAACACCACCGAACCCATCCAGTCGGCTAACATCGGTCCAAATCAGGAGGTAATGTTCAAATGGTTACTGGGTACATTAGAGAAGGGGCAACGTATGCAACAGGAGTAGAATAGGCGAATGGATATGATGTTGCAGCTTATGGCTAGACAGATGGGTGTCAATATTAATCCAAGTGATGCAAACAATGGAAATAGGGGCAATGACAATAATAGAGGTCGAGGCAACAACAATGGTCCCAAGAATAACATTAATTGTAATAATAATGGACACGGCAACAATGGGAATGAGGTTGATAACTTTAGACATTTTGCACGCCCATCTTGGATAGCGAGCTCGAGACCTCTTCTACCCACCTTCCCACCCAGAGATCCAGTTCAACCAGTAAATGAATCGCAGATTATCGAGTTACAGGATCAGTTCAGGATGGATTGGGAGGCTAGTGGACCGGAGTTTGAAGGGGATATTTCGCTCAAAGATTATACGGACTTGAGGATGAGACACATGCCTAGAGCAGGAGGGAGAAATCAAAACTTTGAGCTGAGAAAGAAAGTTGGGAAACTTTCTTTACCTTATTATGATGCCTCAAGGAAGATGATTGCACGAGCTTGGGTGCAAAAGGTAGATACATACTTCCAGCTGAATCCGATGCTTGAGGAGGAGGCTTTCAAGTATGCGGCTACTCATTTGGATGGCCCAGTGCATGAGTGGTGGCACCATGGCATGGTAACCTTGGGGGGCATAATCAGATCTTGCAGCTTATGGCTAGACAGATGGGTGTCAATATTAATCCAAGTGATGCAAACAATGGAAATAGGGGCAATGATAATAATAGAGGTCGAGGCAACAACAATGGTCCCAAGAATAACATTAATTGTAATAATAATGGACACGGCAACAATGGGAATGAGGCTGATAATTCTAGACATTTTGCATGCCCATCTTGGATAGCGAGCTCGAGACCTCTTCTACCCACCTTCCCACCCAGAGATCCTATTCAACCAGTAAATGAACCGCAGATTATCGAGTTACAGGATCAGTTCAGGATGGATTGGGAGGCTAGTGGACCGGAGTTTCAAGCGGATATTTCCCTCAGTGATTATATGGACTTGAGGATGAGACACATGCCTAGAGCAGGAGGGAGAAATCAAAACTTTGAACTGAGAAAGAAAGTTGGGAAACTTTCTTTAACTTATTATGATGCCTCAGGGAAGATGATTGCACGAGCTTGGGTGCAAAAGGTAGATACATACTTCCAGCTGAATCCGATGCTTGAGGAGGAGGCTATCAAGTATGTGGCTATTCATTTGGATGGCCCAGCACATGAGTGGTGGCACCATGGCATGGTAACCTTGGGGCATAATCAGATCACATCTTACGAGGAGTTCACTGAGAGACTCATAAAGAGATTTGATACCAAAAATCCCGAGTTATAGTTTAAAGAGTTGGTATAGCTCAAGCAGTGGGGATCAGTTGAGATGTACATCAGTGAATTTTAGAGGTTAGCTGTGTTGGTTACAAATATTACAAAGAGGAGATTAGTAGTGCTATTTATGGATGAACTCTCAAATCCCTTGAGGGGTTGGGTTAAGGGGATGACCCAGTTACATTACAAAAGGCCACTAAGAAGGCTTGTGACTTAGCACCTTCTTCTTTTAAGAGCAAATTTCAGCGTAGGGATTCACATATGAAGAAGGATAAGGATAAGGACAAAAAACCTTTTTACAAGGATGCACAACCAAAAGGGGATAATATGAAGTTGGATAATGACACCCTGAATGAGTTGAGGAGGAAGAAGTTGTGTTTTCATTGTAGAGAGCCTTGGGACTTATCTCATAAAGTGCCCTCTCAAGGCTAAGGCAAATCAAATGGAGTATTTTTTAGCAAAGGAGACACAGTCAGAGGGGGAGGATCAGCACTCTGATTTGGATGAGAGTAGCACTCCAGAGGAGAACATCATTCCTAAGGCTGATAGGTCATCGGCACGATTGACAGGGGCTCAAAAGGCAATCACATTTAGGGTCAGGGGTACTATCCAGGGGCAGAAAGTGATCTCTCTCATTGACGCTGGAGCTACACATGACTTCATAGATGCACAGTTAGTAGCCACGAGAGGTTTACAGACTGAGGAGCATGCTGGGTTTAGAGTAATAGTAGCTAATGGTGACAAATTATTATGCACTCGGAAGATATCTAATCTTCTCATTAGGTTTGGAGATGGCTATGAGTTGGAGGATGAGTTCTATGTAGTAGACATGGGAGACTATGATGTCATCCTCGACATGACATGGATGGCCTCACTAGTTGAGTTCACAATCAACCTAGCAAAACTAGAGATGAGATTCCAGCATGAGGGAAGAATTGTTGTACTCAGAGGACTTTCGGATGGGATTTGAAAAGTAGTCTCCCTAAGGAGAATGCAAAGACTTTTTCAGCATAATGACAAAGTGGACTATAGAGTGTTTCATCATGCTAGCCCCACAAGAGCCACAAGTAAAGGGTCATCCACCGGATATCCAAGAGATACTTGACATGCATGCCAAAGTATTTGGAGATATTCTACACGGGGTTCCTCTTGACAGAGGAATAGAGCATGTTATTGAGCTCGAGGAGGGAGCCAAACTGGTCATGATTACCCCCTATCGTCATCCTAAGAAACACAAGGATGACATAGAGAAAACAATTAAGGAGCTATTGGAGATGGAGCACATTAGATCTAGCAAAGGCCCTTTTGCTTCAGCAGTAATTCTAGTGAAGAAGGATGGGACAATGTGTATGTGCATCGATTATACGGCACTAAATTAAAAAACAATTAAAAACAGGTATCCCATTCGTAGGATTGATGAGTTACATGGTGTACGCTTCTTCACCAAAATCGATTTACAATCTAGATACCACCAGATTAGGATGAGAGCAGAGGACATCGAGAAGACAGCCTTTCGATGTCACTATGGTCACTTCAAGTTTATGGTTATACCATTTGGACTAACCAATGCACCTGCCACATTTCAAAGTTGTATGAACCAGGTGTTCAGGGGGCAATTGAAGAGATTCGTCTTGGCCTTCTTTGATGACATCTCAGTCTTTAATAAGACCTAGGAGGAGCATTTGCAGCATTTGGAGGAGGTGTTATCTATTCTAGATAGAGTCATTGTATGCCAAGGAATCAAAATGTGAGTTTGGCATGACCGAGCTCCTTTACCTTGGGCATATCATTAGTGTTGATGGTGTTCGGGTTGATCTTGAAAAGATTAGAGCTATTGTGGATTGGCCTACTCCCACAAACCTTACACAGCTTAAGGGGTTCTTTAGTTTATGTGGTTTTTACAGGAGGTTCGTAGAGGATTCTCACAAATTGCCGCACCTTTGACAAATCTTACCAAGAAAGGAGCCTTCACATGGACAGAGGCAGCACAAAGATGTTTTGACCATTTCATATAGGTGATGTCATATTGTCCAGTTCTACCTCTACCTGATTTCACAAAGCCATTTGAGCTTCAATGTGATGCTTCAGGAGACGGGATAGGAGCAAAATGATAGAAGTGTTGTAGGAACCTTCATCTACTGATTCACTATGCACGCCATCAGCCAAATCATTATCCCTATTAATGAAAAGATCATTGTCAAGTGAAATCTTTGGATTATTTTCACTTAGTGGATCTCTATGCACATGGCAAGTTATACAACTGGTGTCATAAAAATCAGAGTTCTCATGGTTTACTTCTTGCTGGTCCTTAAGTCTTCTTCAACATAATGAACCTCAAATATATAAGGTGAAGTGAACATATTGTGTTGTCCTACATTCTCACCAAGGGTATGAACTCCTATTATTTGTATGATCTCATTAGTCTAAGGTTCTTGATCATCATCTTAATGAGTGGCTGTCCTAGAAATCCAATTTTCAGCCTGATGTAATGCATATTGTGTCATACATAGTTGGAGACATAACTCATCTATCTCCTCTTTATTTCTGCATGTTCAATGGCTATATTCCTATCTTTGAGCAACTTCAACTAATCTGATTTCATTCTTTCCAATGCCTTCTTAAGAGCGTGAAGGTTTGCACTAATCTCATTCAATATTCCCTTCTCCATCTCATCACTTTTAACTTCCCACGTGGTTTCTTCAATGTTTTTGCAGGTGTTATTATAATGCACCAAAGCTGTGATGGAGCCCAAATTTTTTGGGTCTCCATTTGTGCACTATCCTGAATCTTTTCGCCAAATGATTAATAATATTGTTGTCCTATTTTGCAAAATATAGTGATCTCTACAAATTGCCAATCATGATTAATCTTCTCCATATTCCTGCAAAATATTATCCTAATCAATACCACATAGGCATGATGTCAAACCATTGCAATGTAAGGTCTAGCTTAATGGTAACTAAGATATGACACCTAACTTTACGATAATCTCACAAGTTATCAATGCATAAATTAGTAAACACTTTTCTACTCAACTATTGTCATTTCAAATCATCATGTTCTAAAGAAACACCCATACAGCAGTGGCATTTTTCATATTGCATTTAATCTATTAGATCTTCATAGACATTGCATCAAACACTAGTCTTGCTTCCTCTAAACGACAGACCTCTCTCACAATTTGTCTGGAATATTATTGGAGAATATTTGAACAAACAAAATGAATGATTTGCTAAAACATACCACCAAAGCATGCTTAGCACAGGAGTAGCCAAAAATAGAGATATGCAGGAGGCATTATTGCACCTGGAACTAATCTTCCCATGCTAGGGTTCACTGTAGTGGTGAATATTCACAAGATGGAGATTGCAGCCCAGTGACCAACGTTGATTTGGCGAAGTTTTTAGACATATGTGGGTTGGTGCGTTGCCCCACATTTACAAAATATAAGTCAAACCCCTAGGCCCATCACCAGAGGATTTATGTCATCGGATCACATTTTGAAACGAAATAGCCAATTAGAAATATTTTTAGCACATGGAAAATTAAACACATTCGCCTATGATTTCTCAGGGGGATATTTTTGGATGGCCTCAATTCGCCCCTGGTTTTAAAAATTGTTTTAAGAGAGGGATGACATTCGCCCCCCAAATATACGGACGCATGTCCACACAAATTTAATTTCGCCATCTATAGTATGCATGGCCATATAATGGACGAACCATATTCACCTTGGAAATTCTAGAATACAAGCGTATCTTGTGCAGACTTCGCCAAATATTTGGTACACGCTATAATATTCTCGCCGATTTCGCCACAAAAGAGTGGTATAAATACATTCATAGATCAGTAGGTTGTCTCAATTCCAATCAGTATTCAATAGCAAAGCCTCGATTTCTCATACCGCCGAGATCATTGTCAGGCAAGACGCAAGTGCAACGACCGCATTTTAGCCAAAGGTAAGTAACTCAGACCCCTATTTGTCTGTTCTTTGTAATTTTAGTTTGTTCTTATATGTAGTAGATACAAGTTAGACTGTTAGTGATCAGTTATCAACTGCAACCAGTATAGTAACCAGGGAATCTTAGGACATCTAAATTTTAAAGTGTAGGTTGTACAACCAATGAATACTATGTAGATAAATATATGTAATAAAGTATAGTCAATTGTCAATTTTTGAATAACTTGAATTTTATGGCAGCCTATATTTCTTCGGAGATGTTGAACATGAACAAGGGTAAGAGTCCTACATGTGGTGGAAGTCAAGAAAGACCAGCCAAGCGCACTCAAACCTTGGCATCATATTTTGGTGGCAAAAATCAGGAAGCAACATCATCACAAGTACATTTACAAGATTCCCAACCACTACCACTACCAACTCCACTGGCACATGTTGAAGTTGGTGAACCTAATATAATTGATCATGATGAACTTGAAAAAGATGTTCAGGTAAATAGCCAAAGTAGCCAAGATTTGAAAGTCAATACCCAGAGTAGCCAAAATAATATGATAGACTAGGATGATAATTCTAAAGATGGTGATGGTGCACGTCCAGGGAAGGGAAAAAGGAAATAAAATGCAAAAACTATTGTGAAATCCAACAAAAATTGGCATTGGGATATATCAATCAAGAATTTTGATCTGATGAACGGATCTAGACTAATTGCAGTATTGAATGCTTAAATCAAATTAAATTAGCGGAAGTCTTAATACATTTAACATAAATGAAATTAAAACTTAAGATGAGAAATAGAATTGAGAGAAAAGAAGATAGAAAGTGCAAACAAAGTTTGATTTCGGAGTTCACCACAAACGTGACTACGTCTCCAGGTCGGCTCCAATAGAGTACGACCGATCTGATTAATCTCCAGAAATCAATTACAATTATGCACCAAGAAGACCATTTCTTCTAGCACTTCAATAGCATAGCAATACTCTAAAGTACGAAAATGCATCTCATAATCTCTTAGAAAAATCTCCCTAATCCTTCAAAACTTCACCAAGAGCAATTTCTCTCCAAATCTACCTTTAAGAATTACAATAATTCTCCAACTTTGATTGCCTTCAAAATGACATCCTACCCCCCTTTTTATACAAAATAATTTGCCTAAATTGGCTCAAAACCAATTAATCCATAATTAGACATTTTAACCATAAGACACCTACGAATAACCCCTTTGCCATTTTTATATTTTGGCATTACATTCATATTTGGGGTTAGTTATTAATAGAATAACAAATAAATCCTATTTAAGAAGTGGGCAGTTTGTTTGTTTCAAAAGTTAAATAGAAACTTTGCCACATACTTTTCAAGTCCAACGCATGGCGCAGTGGTAGTTATTATTTTGCCATACCCGCAAGGTCACGGGTTCAAACCTCATCAAGTGCTTTGTCGGCATCCATAGGTTAAATAGGAAATCTGTTACAAAGTTGTTAAATGCTCCACATGGTCTAGTGGCAAGGAGGGAAAGTAGGGAATGAGAGGTTGAGGGTTCAAACCTCCTCAACAAATTTTTAAACCACCAAATTCGAGCTTGAGGTGCCATGTGGCACTATTTTATTTGCTCATATTTTTGACATGTGTCATCACCTGAGTTGTTGATATCATGATGATGTCATCACTGTTACATTTTGCTTCCAAAATTCAAACAGCCATAATTTTCACATATGAAGTCCGTTTTTTACGAAACGAACACCGTTGGAAAGCTCTCATCAAGCTCTTCATTTTGAAATCCATTGTTGACCACTTTCGAGATGGTTTGATTTCACCCCTTATCTAGCCCTCTGGTCTACCTATCGACCAGAACTTTGACCGAGTGTAACTTGCACGAACGGACTCCTTTTTGCTCTGTTCAAGTTGCGTTGGAATCAGGACATAATCTTTTTGATGGTGCAAAAATCTAGAGATTTGAAGACACTTCAATTTTCACTAAAAGTATCCACCGGATCAAATTTTCAAATAGAATGGGCCTCAAAGTATCCATTCATTGATCCTGCACACAATCCAAAAGAAGGTGAGCCTCTAGTAGAATGCAGATGTACAATATGCTCAAGGATAAATAAAAAGAAAAAAGAGGTTGCAACTAAAAATTGACACCATAGAAAAGCATATGGGTAAAGTTTATGAGAAGTAAATCATAGATGGAGTGGAACAATCAGTTACAAAATGGAAAACCAAGGAGGAATGTCAACATGTTAAGAATGCAAAAATCTTAGAATTTCAAGAGAAAATACAAACGAAGCCAATTGAAGTAAAGGGCTCCATGGAATCTCTTGTTGGAAAAGCAATGGAAGTTCAAGAAATGGGTAAAGTACTTCAGTTAAGTGTTGTCTTTTATATTTTGAGCAAAGGACATGCCATGACAGACTACCCATCATTGAGTAGTTTATTACACTTTGCAAAAGTTCGTTATTATGCGAGGAGTCACTGGTCAGTAAACAGCGGATGGGAACGGGCAAATTGTTTTGTTGAGGTTGAAAAGGAAGATATCAAAGCAAAAATTAAAGAGTCAAATTTCATTGTATCATCTTTAGATGAGGTGACAACAATAGACAATACTTCCTAGGTATGCATGCATGTCTATATTGTGCACATTTGTTCGCCAAGGGATAATTCAACAGTGGAAAACATATTTGAACTATTAAAGAGTTCCCTGATTAAATATGGAGGTATAGATGAAATGACGATTGCCCAAAAGTTGATGTGTGTTGGACCAGATGGAGCTTCAGTAATGTAAGGCCACAAAGATGGTCTTTTTACAAAGTTAAAAGAATTTGTTGCACCTTACGTTGTAAGCATTCACTACATGGCCCATAGAATGAATCTACCTTTTAGAATTGTCAGCAACTCTCCACAAATATACAGGGTTGAAGTTTTAATCAAAGAGATCTATAGGCACTATTGTCGAAGTCCTAAACGATTCAGGGATTTCAATAGTTTGTTGAGGGCCTAACTAATGGGAGAAAGTTGCTTAAGAATAATGATATCAGATGGATCTCTTTGGATGGACCAGCTCGTCAAGTTTTTTTTGAATATCCATCGTTGCTTGGTACAATAGAATCAACTCACGACGATCAGGGTGGTCAACAGAAATACAGTGATTTGCTTGAAAGGTTAAGTAATGTAGAGACACTCTTAACATTAATAGTCATTCTCCCCATCCTAAAGGAAATGAGAAATATAGTGAAGAAGATCCACCAAAGATATACGTATATTGCAAAATATAATACGCTACGTAAAATGACATGCGTGGCCCTCGATAATCTCAACAGAAATTCAAATTCATTTTCTATGGATAAAAAACTTTCAGGGTGGATGAGAATCACAAATTTGGATAATCCTAATAACTTTTTAAAGATTGATGCAATGGGGGGAATTATGTGCCAATATACGAGGTGTTGAGATACCAATGCACTACTATGGAAGGCCTGTGTCCATGAGAAAAGGAAAGAAACCCACACAGCAAAAATTAACTATTACAAAGGAAGTGTTTGAACAGATTGTTGAGTCTATAATGAATTCTGTGAGGGGCATTCCTTATAATCTTTCCTCAGAAATTAGAGAAAGATTGCCTCGACACAAATTGCTTGAATCAACGTGTGTTGTGTTTCCCCATTACTGGAGTTTAAGAAGTGCTTAAGATTTTCAAGATAAGTTAAAGGTTTTGATAGATCAATTTTGCAAAAGCAAAGAAATCAATGGGGTGACTATAAATAGAGTTTTAGATGAATCTCGTTTGAGAGAGCAGTCGCATCATTTTGCCAGTAAAATGATGGAACAATATGATCTTATGTGGAACCCCAGAGAAGAAGGATCAATAACCAAACTTTGGACAAATCTAGCTCAAAGCGAAGCATTGTGAGATTTGATATCTGAATTTTTCAAGCTTGCTGAATTATGTTTGACCATGATATTGGGGTCTGTGGAGGATGAGAGTTTTCAATGCTTTGGGGTTCCTAAAATCAAAGGTAAGAAATAAACTAGACAAGAATTTGGAAAATTGTCTGAGGTTGTATACATCCAGATATGAAATCAATACTTTTTCTTACAAAAGGGCACTGAAATTGTAACGAAGAAATGCCAAAGAAGAGGTTCGGGCAACGTTTCAAACAATGAGATTAGCAACTCGGGTAGTGGTGTTGGTAGTGGTAGTATTGATGTTGAAGTTGAGGATTACTATCGGGATGACGAAGGTATGCCTATTAAAGGAAAACATGGAGCATGATGGACTGTTTAAACTTGATGCCGAGGAATCAAAAGATTTAAATGATGAGATGATGTGGCAAGTTTAACAATTATAGTATGATGTGTCAATTCTGAGTTATTAGTTGAATCTAATCATGATTCATCTATCATGCATAACAAGTTATATCATTTTTTAAATGTCTAATCTCAAACAAACAAGTACATTTTAAGTTAGATGATGCCATGATTCATGAATCAAGATTCATTCAAATTTTACCATTACTATTGTTTGTTATTTGCATTATTATCTTCATATGATACGTTGTTATGGTGCAATGACAATTCTTGATGATTTTTGTGAAAATATAGCAATTCAAATGATAAAATTCAATGAATTCAATTCGCAAAAGTTAAATTTGAATGCCCAATTTCATAATCACAAGTTAAAAGTACTAAATTTACAACTATGACATTTAGCAAATGACCTTGAATTCCCTTCCATACAAATATAGAAATAAGAGAGCAACAACAACTTCAGGTCGTTTTGCCTCATGGGAAGAGACTTAGACTAGCATCAAATTCAGTATCAGAAACATTTTTTGCCTTGCATTTGATAGGCCTGGTAAGCAAAATAGCATTTTAATTGTACTATGTTTATCCTGTTTAAGAAATAAATTTCAAATTTTAAAATCATATCAAACAATTACAAATAGAAATACTTTTACGGAAGATTCGATCATCTTTTTTAGGATGTTGAAGTCTACTTTGTTTGGTGTTTTAACATTTGTTATGTTATAGTAGATGACCTTTAACTTTGTCAGACTTCCATATTTGGAAGATTTACTTGAAAGCAATGCTAGAACCAATAGTGCATTCAAATTCGCCAATGATTTGATGCAATTCAAAATGCCTTCAAGAGTTGAATCTTGAGGAAGCTTGACTACTTCAGACATAATTTTTGGCCTCCAACTCTTTTTAGTAAGCTTCACTACCAATGAATGTCGTTGATGAATTACTAGAGCAAGGAATAGGAAAACCAAGACTTATCATTAATTTTTCTCTGTCATCCATCTCGGCAAGTTTTCTCCGAATTGAGTTCAAATATTCTTCTTCTTCCCTTATACTTTGGCATTTTTTAATGATAGTTGATGACTTTACTAATGCACTAACGCAGTCATGTAACTCCTTGGCCGGTCAAATACCTGTCACTATGTGTGTTGATCATGTGTATAATCTACCTTGCAGTCTTCTCGAGCTTAAAAAGGTTATTGTTCTTCTCAATCTGCTCTTTGATACTCCCACAAACGGCTCAAAAATTTTGATGCATTTCAAACCAATCATACAACCTATTGGTATTTGCCATAATTTCCCCCCACATTTTTTCTTTAATTAGCTTGACTGAATTTTTTATTTTTTCATATGAGTCAAACAAGTTGTTCTTGAAGGTTTTGATTGTTTTATTAGCCTTCTCTACCTCTTGCACCATTTGTAACAACTGATTTTCACTTTGTTTCTTTATTTCCTCTGCTTTCTCTTCCCACTGTTTTGTGTTTTCCTTCTCATTGTATAATTCATTATTTATGTTATTGATTGTATGTCAACTAGACTCCAACTTTTTCAAAATATCTACTAGAGATGCTCTTTCATCCTCAAGTTTTTTATTTGTTTCTTGTAATTTGTCCCCGAGTTCTTTTTCATTGGCTTCCATATTAACATGGTTCAGAGTATCACTAAGTTTCTTATTGCTCTATTCTAATTGTTCCTTCAACATCTTGAGTTTTGCTTCTGTCTCTACATTTATATCAAATAGCTTTTTATTGCTTTCTTCCAATTGTTCCTTCAAAATTTTCGTTTTTGTTTCCATATTTTCTTGTTGAGGCTATACATTTGGTCCTTGAGAGGAAGCACTTGTAATCATTTTCTCTATTTCTTTGCACCTACTTTCTGCTGCTTTCTCCTTTGCCTTTGCATTTGCTAGGTTTGCTTAACTTTTCAATTGCCTTCTCTAGCCCTTTTTTCTCTCTCCACCTTGAACAATGAACTGTAGACCACAGAGTCGGTCTTTTTTGCCACACTGACTTTGTCCACATTTTGTACTTCAGAGAAATTTATAGAGAGTGTGCTAACATGAAAATATGATGGATTTATCTCACTCTCTGGTGGATTATTATCCAGCTATGGGGGACAAACAATCATAAATTCCATCATTTCTTTACTGGTGTTATATGTTGGAAATATCCTACTCGATGCAAGTTCTTGAAAACGAACCACCTCAAGTACATCCTTCTTGAATGCCTTATTATTTTTCTATTCATCTTTGTGGTTTCTTGAAAATTTGATACAAAATTATTGAATTCAAATTTTGGATCTGCTGATACAATATGATGCTTGAAAGGAGAAAGAGCACTTGCAACATTGTACTTGTCTCCACTAATGCACAAGGTTGTAATAATTGCATTTTGAGGATTACCAATACCAACAGCATCACCCCTTCCTAATGCTGCCCCACTACCACTAACAAGTGGAGTTTTTGAACTGTTTTTAAGGTTTTGCACTGAGGGAGTTGAGACTGGCATTGCATCAGTATGAGTATCCAAAACCTTTTGCTTCTTTGCACAATGACCTTCAACTCCAAGTGCAAGGATCTTGTCAAATTTCAGTCGCATCGTACCTTTTCCAGAGGAAACAACTTGGGAGGTTATATATCCACTTTGGACGAAAAATGGTTTGGGTTCACCTTTTTTTGAACCTGATGGGTCATCTGACTCATCTCCAATGTTTGGTTTATGACCACGTTTCAATACATTTGGTATTGGGAGTGGATACCAATTTCCTTAAACTATTATGCCCAGCCCACCATCACCTGGATAACCCATTTTTTCTATTCAATTTGCCCTTACACCATATTTTTACCTTGTCTGCTGATTAAGTACAACATATTGTCCAATTGAATCAAATGTACTACTACTTGGAGTAGTGGATTCAATGGAATCAGTGACAATGCCTATGGCTATGGATGAAGGATCCTTACAAACCTCATACTCATTGTCTTCATCAGCTGCATCACATTGTGTTGTTGCTGCATTTGGATACTTATTATTCCATAATTTGCTAAATGTTTCATCCTCAGGAAAGTCTTGAAAATTTGTAGAGGTGTTAGGTTCGCCAAGATTCTTCCTCATCTCCCAAAATGTATTAATTTTTTATCGACACCACTTTGCAACTGCACAATCATGATTTATGGCATCTCGAAGATGTTTTTTACTTAGATGATCCGCTTTCTGGTAGAAATTGTAGGATGTCACGGGCTGCACTTTTTCTTTTTGTTTGTGCAATTCTTTAATTTGTGTTAACAATTCTTGTATTGAAACATTATTTTCACTGCAACATTTTTCCATCTCTATTTTGACCTCTTCCCATGAGTCCATATTTTTAAATCTTTCAATCAATGGCACATTCATGTTGACATTTGCTTGCAGAGTTCCCATTTTGTACAAGCTTTGTACCAATTATGTTTAGTGGGTTATAAGATCAGTGCCTGACAACATCAAATTTTAAAAATGCAAACAATTCTTGTACCACATTAAATGCTCTTCTCTCAAATGTGAAACCTCTGCATCCGACAGGAAAGGAAGGAAAAATGGTTTTCTTTTGCTGACCATGAAACAATACATTTGTGTTTTCCATCTGTCGTACATATTCCAATGCAAATACCTGTTGTCACATGTATAAGAAGCCTATAGGGTTCTACAATTGAACCGTAAAATCTTAATAAAATGTACTCTTCCATAAAGTACTAGTTGGTCAATTGAATTTGACTTCCCAGTTGAATTAATCATTTACAAGACACATGCAATCTAGGCATTGAAGTGCCTATAATTTTACCATAAAGTGGTGCCAAAAAGAAGTCTACAAAGTGGTTGTAATTCCTTTAAGGGATCACCCATCCTAATCACAGATATCCATTCAAGTATTGGTTTACCAAAATTACATTGAAGCTTGTTTGTTTCAAAAATTTGACGATGTTTTGATAACAAAAGATAGCGCAAGTAGGTTGTGTATCTAAATGTCTTCTATGACAGGTGGTCTACCCCTCTTTTAATCATTAACAGTTGTTCGTTCATGTGATGTACAATGGGCCCAATATAATTATATCTTACAGGCTATTTTAGACAACGAATATTGAAAATCATTTCCAAAACACTGGCACCCACTTTCTCGTTACTTTCCAAACCTAAACACATAGATAGCAGAGATACAGTATCTTGAACCCACTAGGAAAAAATTTCCAAATCGTAAGGAGGTTTATGTCATGTCCCCTTTCTAGCGACATGACTCCTACAGTAGGTTTGCCTATCATTGACTCTCGTAGGCAAATGATTTTGGAGAGAGAGTCATCCTGTTGCCAAATGATTGCATTTTGCTCTCGGAGAGTTATAATTAATCCTACATCCAGTAAGTGGGGCCTACATGTTCTAATGTTGAATTGAGATTGCACTTTTAATTTTATAAAGTTATTTATTTAATTTTATAAAGTTATATAATAATAAAGTGCATTATAATAAGATTTTATAAAAGATGTTTCTAGAAGCTCCCAGTGACTTCTTAAAAAGGTGAATAAATAGAGGGCAAGAGGCACCCATTTGGACAAGCGATTTTGTAGATTCTACTGCTTATCATATCGGAGCAATTTGTGGTCTTTGGTCTGCAAATTTCCATTAGGTCTTTGGGAACGAAAACTCCCTTGGATCTGTATAACTGAGGAAGTGAGATATCTTCTGAAGGGTTGCTCATTGGAGATGGTATTCAACCATTTCATGAAGGATTAATCTGAGAAGTGGTTTTGAGGATTTGAGTTCTTGCAAGGGTTCGGAGTTCATCATCTTCTTACAGGATCAATTGGCCAAGTTCAGGAGATAATCTGTGCATATTCGAATGAGTTAATGATCAGGTCTGAATTCATATTTTGCTCATAACTTTCCTCATATGGGAGTTTGAATTTCTGCTCGGGAAGGGTTATACATTACCCTGAGGCGTCTCAAATTTTACCTAATAAAGCATCCAATACATAGCCAATTATTTGCTGAACAGGGCCATACATGTCAGAGCTGTACCAAGGCACAGGTCACAAAATTGTCTCCATTTCACAAACTGTTCAGAATTGCCTTCGATATTTTTTGGGGCTATTTAATTTACCCTAGGCGATTCACCACATATCAGTTTGGGAACTGTTTGGAGGGCTGAGAAATTATATTAAAAAATCGTACCAGAGCCGTACAGGTACGACAGTGCTGTAATGTCTAGACAGGAGCAGACCTGAGCCACCATTCAGTGATTTACACCAGCAGGGTTGCAGATCGGCAGGAAGAGGTGTCATTATTAAGGCTCATGCATGTGCCAACTCATGGATGCAAAATCCCAAGTTCTTGATGTTTGCTTCATTGTTTCAGAATTAAGTTCAGAACTGTATATGCTCAGACGCTGTTATCTTTAATTAAAACAAAAATTGCTATTTCCACTAGAGTTTGTACAGATCAGTCTTCGCATGCTAATAACACTAAATTTTCCTAAATATTGTTTGGTATCTACTGCATTTGTTTCATCTGTTTACTTGGTGAATTGTTTCAAAACATTATATCTTCACGCATTTACGGTTGCATGATAAGTGTTTGACGAAATTCCCAAAAGCCAGTTTGGGTGACCTTTATAGTAAGGGTCATCTCAGTGGTATCAGAGTAGTGTTCTTGCCATCCTGTTGGGTAAAACATTTTAAGCAACCTTATCCTAGGTATTATATACGCAGAAGAGCAACACTTAAGGGCGAACAGAAATTCAGAGATATGGGTGAGAGACAGTCACAGAGTCCACCTAGAATTGATGACGATGAGACAAGAGAGTTTTATAGAATCATGACTACCAGACAGCAAGAAATAGCCCAGTCATTACAAGCATTGACTACCATAATGGAGAGAGTTGTTCCGCCCAAGATTCAGGAACATGGTAGAGGTACGCTTGATCATGATAATAGAAGTGTGGCAGGCTCACAGGGTGCTCCTAGGCGCAGATCATGGACAGCAAATAGGCCTACTCGTCCCACCTTCCTAAGGGAAGAGGCTCAGGAGATAGAAGAAGATGACTTGCCGGAGGATTTTCAGGATGATCTCAGAGCTGCTACGGCAGAATGGCAGGTATTACTAGCACATGTACATGAGCTACTAAACTTTGATCGCTACCTGAACCAAAGAAGGGAGCATATGAGGAGTAGCCATCAGAACAGGAGGCCTAGAGGAAGTCATGATAATGAGTTGCAGCGAGCTGCTAGTAAACTCACTTTACCATCTTTCGATGGTAGTAGTCAAATGACAGCACAAGCATGGGTTCATAAGTTGGATACTTTCCTAGCATTGAGGCCTACGTCTGAGATAGATGCCATCAGGTACGCTACCTTGCATTTGGAGGGCGCAGCTCATGATTGGTGGTCACACGGGATGGTTACGTTGCAGCACAACCAGGTGACATCATGCCAGGATTTTGTGGATAGATTGGTTGAGCGTTTTGATAGGAAGGATCCAGAGACCTATTTTTGTGACCTTGCACAGTTGAGACAGTCAGGCAGTTTGGAGGTTTATATTAGTGAATTTCAGAGGTTGTCAGTTATGGTACAGGATGTGTCTGAGAGGCGGTTGGTTATCTTGTTCACAGAGGGATTGTCTGAACCCCTCAAGGGTTGGATTAAGGCATTTGACCCACCAACACTTCAGAAGGCTATGAGGAAAGCACAGAGTATGGAGCTTACAGCAACTTCTAGCAGGTTCACTTCCAGGAATACTACTTCTTTCAGAGATAATAAGAAGTTTGATAAGAATAAAGGGAAGAGCATTGATACCAAAGGAAAATCCACTACACCCTTGGATGCAGAAGCACTAAACGACCTGCGTAGGAAGAAGCTATGCTTCTATTGCAAAGGCCCATATGATAGGGACCATGATTGTCCTTTGAGACCTAAGGGAAAGGCTAATAGAGTTATGTGGGCATATTATGAAGGATCAGATTCTAACAGTACAGTACTGGAGGATGATCACAGTGATACAGAGCCTGAGGGAGAGACAGGGGTTTCAGAGCAAAAAAAGGAACCTGAGTTACATTTACAGCAGGGACGTTTGTCTAGTATTCAGCAGGAGGGATCCTTTAGGTTACGTGGTGTTCTAGCAGGACAAAAGGTGATCACATTGGTTGATACAGGTGCTACGCACAACTTCATTGATGCACGTCTGGTTGAGTGTCGTGGTATTAAGACAGAGGAGTTTGAGGGTCTCCGAGTACAGGTTGCTGATGGATACACTCTTAAGTGTAACAGGATGGTTAGAGACATGCCTTTACGCCTAAATAATTATGAGTTCAAAGCGGATTACCATTTGGTCAATATGGGTGACTTGGATATCGTTTTGGGTATGACATGGTTACGTTTATTGGGTGAGGTCACTTTCAGACTCAAGGACATGGAGATCAAGTTTGAGGTAGATGGGAAGCAGCATGTGTTGAGGGCTATCAGGAATAGTGACATCCGAACCATTTCTTTCAGGCAATTGGAAAGATTGGTGAGGCATAATGATATTGAATGGGCAGCCATGTGTACTCTCATGCCCGCAAAGGAGGAACAACAAAAGACAGAATATCACCCAGACATTCAGATATTGAGACAGAAGTATAACAAGGTATTCAGCGATATTCCACTTGGTACACCACCTGATAGAGGGATTGAGCACATCATTGAATTAGAAAAGGTTGCTAAACCAGTTATGATTACTCCATACAAGCATCCAAAGAGGCTCAAAGATGAAATAGAGAAAACCATCAAGGAACTTCTTGCAATGGGACACATTAGACCTAGTAAGTCTCCTTTTGCTTCTTCAGTAGTTTTGGTGAAAAAGAAAGATGGTTCACTACGGATGTGCATAGGGTGCTCAATAAGAAAATCATTAAGAATAGATATCCCATTCCGCGAATTGATGAGTTGATAGATGAACTACATGGGGCATGCTACTTCAATAAGATTGATTTGAGATCCGGTTACCACCAGATTAGAGTCAAAGAACAGGACATAGAAAAGACTGCATTCAGATGTCATTGTGGGCACTTTGAGTTTGTAGTTATGCCATTCGGGTTGACCAATGCACCAGCTACTTTCCAGTCCACCATGAATAAGGTCTTCCATCATCAGCTGAGGAAGTTTGTGTTGGTTTTCTTTGATGATATCTTGGTATACAGTCGGACATGGCATGAGCATATGGAACATTTAGAGACAGTATTGAATACCTTGCAGGCAGAGTCCTTGTATGCCAAAGAGTCCAAATGTGATTTGGGTATGACCGAATTATTATACTTAGGTCATATTATCAGTAGAGGAGTACGGATGGATCCTGATAAGATCCGCGCTATAGTGGAGTGGCCTATTCCTGAGAACCTGACCCAGCTGAGAGGATTCCTTGGTTTATGTGGCTTCTATCGCAGATTTGTTTGCGGATATTCACGACATGCGGCTCCTATGACAGATTTGCTAAAAAAGGGAGCCTTTGTTTGGACATCAAAGGCACAGGCTTGTTTTGACAGATTTAAGGAGATCATGACTTCATGTCTGGTATTAGCATTGCCCGATTTCTCGAAGCCATTTGAACTCCAGTGTGACGCTTCAGGAGATGGTATTGGGGCTGTTTTGATGTAGGACAAACACCCTATTGCATATGAGAGCAAGAAACTCCGTGGGCCAGAAAGATCATTCAGCATTTACGATAAGGAGATGTTAGCTATCATGCACGCATTGGCTAAATTCAAGCAGTATCTAGTAGATGGTAAGTTTTGTATTAAAACCGACCACAACAGTTTGAGACATTTCCCTGGTCAGAGAGATCTCAATGATAGACAGCAGAAATGGGTAAGTTGCAAGCTTACGACTTTGATATATCATACGTGAGGGGGACTCAAAATGTGGTAGCAGATGCGTTTCATGCAGGCCACATCTCAATGCGATGGTTGAGATCTCTGAGGATTGGAAGCATTTGATTGTTGCAAAGTATGCTAGAGACTCTTGGGCATCTGGGATAGTTGATGGGACAATTGTTGATACCAGGTATACACTTGTGGATGAATTGATTATTTACAAGAACAGGATATTTTTAGTCCCAAGATCCAAGGTGAAGCGGGCTATTATGAGGGCTCTTCATGATTCACCTATAGCTGGTTATCCCGGGTACTTTAAAACATATAGACAGGTGCGAGAATGGTTTACATGGAAAGGACTCAAGACAAATGTGTTGCAGTATGTTCGTGAGTGTCCTGTTTGTCAGCAGAATAAACAAGAGCACACCTTCCCAGTAGGACTCCTACAGCCACTTCCCATTCCGGATCAAAAGTGGGAATGCATATCCATGGATTTCATTACAGGCTTGCCCAAGGCTCAAGGACGTGATTGCATTTATGTGGTGGTGGATAGACTGACGAAGTGTGCTCACTTTTTTCCCATCACCACTACTTACACAGCAGTACAGGTAGCTGAGGTATTCTTCAGAGAGATTTTCAGGTTACATGGGATACCCCGAAGTGTTGTAAGCGACAGAGATAGTAGATTCTTGAGTCGTTTTTAGCAGGAGGTGTTTCGATTATGTGGCACTGAGCTCACACCCAGTACTAGTTATCACCCGCAAACTGATGGACAAACGGAAATAGTGAACAAATGGGTGGAAGGCTACTTGAGGAATTACGTGGCTGATCAACAAAAGGCATGGGTAAGATGGATTTATTTGTGTGAATATTGTTATAATACCACCTTGCACATGTCTATTCAGATGACACCTTTCTGAGCGTTATATGGGTATGATGCACCGAGCTTCATTGATTTGCTGATGGGTGATGTTCGGGTTCCACATGCCGAGGGTTTGATTCAAGAGAGTAAGGACATTATTAATGCTCTCCGAGATAACATAGCTCGGGCACAGAATCAGTATAAGTAGTACGCAAATCAAAAGAGGACAGAGAGGAGCTTTGAGGTTGGTGACATGGTTTACCTCATGCTTCAGCCATTTCGACAATCTACTCTCAAAAAGAGTGGGTCAGAGAAGCTTAAGCCTAGGTATTATGGGTCGTTCAGGATCACTAGGCGAATAGGGGAATTGGCTTATGAGCTTGAGCTTCCAGCAGATAGCAAAGTGTACAATGTGTTCCATGTGTTGCACCTGAAAAAGGCGTTGGGACAGAATGTGGTACCTTCCGCGGTATTACCTCCCTTGGATGATGAAGGGAAATTGATCTTAGTGCTGGAATCCATTTTGGATAGTAGGGAAAAGCAGCTCCGCAGAAGGGTGATCAGAGAATATTTGGTTAAATGGAGAGATCTACCAGTTGAAGATGCCAATTGGGAAAATGAAACAAATTTGCAGCATCCAGCTTTGAGATTGCTTGAGGACAAGCAATTTCAGGAAGGGCGGACTGTCATGTCCCCTTTCTAGCGACATGACTCCTACAGTAGATTTGCCTATCATTGACTCTCGTAGGAAAATATCATTTGCACCCATTTGGACAAGCAATTTTGTGGATTCTACTACTTATCATATTGGAGCAATTTGTGGTCTTTGGTCTGCAAATTTCCTTTAGGTCTTTGGAAACGAAAACTCCCTTGGATCTGCATAATTGAGGAAGTGAGATATCTTCTGAAGGGTTGCTCATTGGAGATGGTATTCAACCATTTCATGAAGGATTAATCTGAGAAGTGGTTTTGAGGATTTGAGTTCTTGCAAGGATTCGGAGTTCATCATCTTCTTACAGGATCAATTGGCCAAGTTCAGGAGACAATCTGTGCATATTCGAATGAGTTAATGATCAGGTCTGAATTCATATTTTGCTCATAACTTACCTCAGCATGGGAGTCTGAATTTCTGCTCGGGAAGGGTTATACATTACCCTGAGGCGTCTTAAATTTTACCTAATAAAGCATCCAATACACAGCCAATTATTTGTTGAACAGGGCCGTACATGTTAGAGCCGTACCAAGGCACAGGTCACAAAATTGTCTCCATTTCACAAACTGTTCAAAATTGCCTTCGATATTTTTTGAGTCTATTTAATTTACCCTAAGCGATTCACCACATATCAGTTTGGGAACTGTTTGGAGGGCTAAGAAATTATATTAAAAAATCGTACCAGAGCCGTACAGGTACGGCAATGCTGTAATGTCCAGACAGGAGCAGACCTGAGCCACCATTCAGT
Source organism: Cupressus sempervirens (assembly GCA_028749045.1). Lineage (NCBI taxonomy): Eukaryota > Viridiplantae > Streptophyta > Pinopsida > Cupressales > Cupressaceae > Cupressus > Cupressus sempervirens. The sequence goes on along the minus strand of CM053789.1, from coordinate 557,142,419 downwards.
GATTTACACCAGCAGGATTGTAGATCGGCAGGAAGAGGTGCCATTATTAAGGCTCATGCATGTGCCAACTCATGGATGCAAAATCCCAGGTTCTTGATGTTTGCTTCATTGTTTCAGAATTAAGTTTAGAACTGTATATGCTCAGACGCTGTTATCTTTAATTGAAATATTACAAAAATTGCTATTTCCACTAGAGTTTGTACAGATCAGTCTCTGCATGCTAATAACAGTAAATTTTCCTAAATATTGTTCGTATCTACTGCATTTGTTTCATCTGTTTACTTGGTGAATTGTTTCAAAACATTATATCTTCACACATTTACGGTTGCATGATAAGTGTTTGACGAAATTCCCAAAAGCCAGTTTGGGTGACCTTTATAGTAAGGGTCATCTCAGTTTATGATCACGAGGCAAATTGAATGCATTTGCTAACCCTCTGATATAACAATGTTTTTAATCTGAACCTAACTTGTCATATGTTTCTGCCAGTTTTTCCATGTCAATATGGGTTGGGTTTTGTTCTTCAAACCCTAGGTCCAATAGTCTACCAAATTCACTCTGCGTGATAGACAAAATTACCTCCTGTGTATTTTGATTCACAATTGTCTTTTTATTTTCATCATAGTTTTCAGCACAAACTATTACAAATTTTGGACAAGGGAATACTTGAGGGAACCCCAAGTGGGTAATTCCACCAATCCACGTTGCAACTTTGTTTACAATAAACCCTATCATGGTGTTCGATTTAATAAATTTTGATTCTTTTTGTGCATCATTCCACCTATCTTCAATTGCATATCTAATTGTCTTAATACTCCTTCCATAGATAACATGATCCAAAATATCATGGAATTCATCAATAAAACCTAGCATTTTAAAAAGTTTGTGAATGTCAAAAAATAGTTTCTGGATCCCCTGTATTTTCTTTTGGGTTGCAATTCCACTGCCAGTGCCACTCCTTTTGTATGCTTTCATCATTGTTGATAAATTTATAGAACTATACACAAACACAAATTACAATTTACAGACACGAATAACATTTAAACCCTAAATTATATTTGTAATTTTTAACTTTTCAAGTTACCTAGCCGCTAAAAAGTAAACAATTTAGGCTTACAATGCACAATAAATTGGAAATTAAACTATAATGTCCCATTTTTAGCATTCATAGCATGATGTTGTCGTTAGCCTATTTCTCCATGGTCCCGTAAGCTAACCAAGACATTAAAGGGACTTAGAGGCCATTTGGCCTAGATAGTTTCAGTTGCAGGTCTTTCTGAGGGGTTTTGAGGCAACTTTGGGCATACTTACTATTTATAGTAAGTCATCCTGGACATGGTCGGACATCTAGGGGCAGCGGTATGTCGATGGTAATTGTTTAAAATCGACAAAAAGGACTTGTTTATCATTGATAAGATTTGTTATGCATTGATAAAGCTATTTTATAAAGTTAAATTTAATATTTAATTTTATTAATGCATAGACTATAGTTTGTGGGAAATATTTAAATTAAAAGAGTCCCCTTTATTTTATAACACATTGGAGACATAAGTTACATAAAGGGAGTTATGTTTTATCCCACATTGAAAAAACAAAAGATGGAGCCCTTGGGAGAACACTATAAAAGAAATGGAAGAGCTTCTTTTATGTATGCTTGGAAATATCAAAGAAATTGGAAAATTTTCTGGAGATTATGTCTCAATAGTTTGAAGGACGAAATCCCTTCAAGCTGGAAATCTTGACGCCATTGAAAGATATGGTCTTGAGATTCAACATGGTAGCAATTCGAAAAAGCAGTCCGAAAAAGCAGAACCGAAAAAGCGGGCTGAAAAAGAAGTCCGTAAAAGCAGTTCAAAAAGCGGATCCGAAAAAGCAAATCAGAAAAGCATAGCAAAAGGGGAAGTATTCAAGAAAATTATTACAGCCATCTACAACCAGGTTCCTTTATTAGTATTGTTTTTTTAACTGTTATAAGTTTCAGCTGTAAGTGTGCATTATACCAGCATTATCATTTTGTAATCCATGTAAATGCCAAAAGTCTTGGCCATATTTCATGAGCATTGTATTAGAAATTTCATTGCAAATTAAGAAGATAATAGTTGCTGGTGTCATTTAAGCAATTCAATATCATTATTTATTAGCTAGTTAGTTTGCATACCAACTGTTTGTAAAAATGCCAGTTGGCTATATGTGTTCATTTCTCATGCTTAGATCATATATATGCACTAAATATTATCAAAATTAGTAGCACACTCTGTTAGGTCATTGTGTAGTCCATTTGGAGTTCTCACTGATGCAAATTGAAAAAAGAGTCATTTAAAGCCAGCTGAAATACAAAATCAGTCATAAGTCCCTTGTATGTGAATTGTTTGATGAAATTTCTTGAGCTTTCATCAGCATTTTTTGAGAGCAGATTTGAGGAGGGTCATTACAGTGGTATCAGAGCTTGCTTGCAAAGTGTTTGACGAAATGTCAAACAACTGAAGTATAAAGATTTTTGCTGTTTGAAGAAGTTATAACCTATTGCGGTTATTACATAAACCCTGAATTTTACAGTCGATACTATCAGCCGACTAGATGGTCCCGGCGGTGTTTCTGTAGCCGACAGAATGATTGTCGTCGGTGTTTTGTATTTTGTAGCCGATGGGTAAATAGTTTGTAGCGGACATAATGTTTGTGGCCGACGGACTCCTCCGGAAGGTTCGGCGGATAGTATTTATATCCCGTCTGGGATTATCGTAAATCATCTATCTACTATTACTGATATTATGAAGCATAATGTATGTCTGGCATATGCGAATATAATTCTTCTATTCTGTTCCATTGTCTGTATGTGTTGATTTCTTTACCAGTACGGTAAACATTTGGCATCGTTGCCTTATGAATCTGGAAGGTGGGAGGAATGAAGAATAACGCCAAATCAGCTTAACAAGGATCGGAATAAGGTCAAGGGAAAAGATGGAACCCATACTGCGCAAGAGAATTTAATTTTGGCACAGCAAGCCGAACACCGACAGAGATTTTAGAAGATTGCCGACGGAAACCGGAGCGCCGAAGAATTGTTGGAGACTCGGCAACGGGTGGAATTGGTGGAAGAAGCACGGAAGGAGTTCTTGAATTTGTGTTCGCCGAGGGAAGAAAATTCAAACAGAAAAGCATCAACTCACACGGCTCGCAGTGCCGAGGAAGCACGAGCGTGAAGTGACCTCTTCGTCTGAGATACACTTCCATGGGAGACAACTTCAAAAGATCCTTCTTCTTCACCAAGGTTTGCAGCTGTTGAGACCTCCGGTGTGGGAGTTCAGACCTCCGGTGTAGGAGTTCAGACCTCCCGTGTAGAAGTTCAGACTGCCGATGTGGGAGTGCAGACCTCCGGTGTGGGAGTTCAGACCTCCGGTATGGGAGTGAAAACCTCCAGTGTTGGAGTAAACAGCCCCAGTGTTGCAGGACCCAATAACGCCTCTCTACCAAATTTAGTTGTGATGGTGGGACCCAAAGAAAAGCTGCCAAAGTTTGAGGGCGATGGTACAGCCGACCCCATCCGACATTGTAAGACATGTGAGACGATCTAGCGAGCAAATGGAATCACAAATGCCAACGAATGGGTCAGGCAATTTTCGGCAACCCTACGGGTGTGGCGATTGATTGGTTTACGGATACGGATCCACAAAAGCTAAATACCTGGGATAACATTAAAAAGGGGTTCCTAGCGAAATTTAAACTCTTGCGGGATGATAATGAAATCGTAGCAGAGATTTTCAATACCAAACAGGGGAAGCACGAAACTGTCCGCGTCTACGCTAGGAGATTAAAAGACTTAATAAACAAAATGGAAAGCAAGTCGACGGACGGATTGCAGAAAAGATGGTTCGTGGACGGCCTACGCTCGAAATTGCAGAGGAAAATGAAAATTGTGCCACCGTCATCATATGTGGACACGTATAACAGAGCATTGGACCTTGAAAATGAGCAGAAGACAAAGAAGAAGAAAACTAGCTCCTATGATTCTGATGACGACGAGCCTGCCGGAGATGATAGCAGCGACGACGAAGGCAGTAGCAAGAAGGTTCGTGCCTACAGAAGGATATGGTTCACATGATGAAGGAGTTTAAAAACATGCAGGAGCCAAAAGGCAGTGAACTGTCGTGCACGGAGTGTAAGACCGACGGTCATACTAAAGGATCGTGTCCAAAGAACCAATTCTGTGACATTTGTCAAATAATGGGCCATTCGACAAAAGAGTGCCCCTTTAACATGAAGACAACAGGATCTCCGCAAGTGCTTCTTACACAGGAGGCTTCCCCGTCGAGCAGTAGCAGAAATACGAATAGCACAGGTGCCACATCTGGAGGGTACAGGAATAATAATAGAGGGCAAAATAACAATGCGAACAATAACAATAATAATGGGAGCCGAAGTCGAACTCAGTATGATGCAAACGGATGGCCGATTGTTCAATGTCGAGCATGTAATTTGTGGGGTCATTTTGCGCAGGATTATACAACAGCAAACACACCGAAATTATTACGTAGATGGTCCGGACCTGGCGATCACGAAAATTCCAAGTGTCCAAAGTCTGGAGTAAACTTGATCACTGTCGACACGGTTGTAGAGGAGGTTCTGGCAATTACACGGAGGCAAGCGGAGGAAAAGAGAAAATTGGGGGAAGCGCAGGCAAAAATTGCGAAGGCATCATCAGCAGGGACATCTCAGTTAAGGACATCACCGGCACCTTGGCAAGGAACTTCGCAGAACAAAACATTGTACGACAGATCTTACAAACGGAGATATCGGTCAAAATAAGTGACCTCCTTCTCACAATGCTCTAGTTACAAACGGCCATTCTGAATCATATGTCGTTTTCAAAAGTACCAAAGGACACAGGAAGGAACAGTAGGGAAGTGATGACAATAGACCCAATGCTGCTGGCACTCACATCCGAACGACATCCGGCAGTCGTCGAGATGGGGATTTTGGAAAATATTTTGACAAACACAATTGTCAACCGAGGGTCCGGCGTGAATGTGTTGCCGGAGGATACTTGGAAGAAGTTGGGAAAGCCGATGCTGTGGCCACCTACATTTCAGTTGCTCACGGCAAACCAACATGTAATCAAACCGTTGGGAATCTTGAAAGCGCAACCGGTAACTATTGGAACGCAACCATTTTTATTAGATTTTGTGGTCACTCCATTGAAAAGAAAAGGATATGATGCTATTCTCGGACGGACTTGGTTGGTGCAAGCAAAAGTAAAACATGATGGGAAATGAAATACCCTATCAATGGAGCGCGGAGGCAAAAAATTCATAATTGACCTGCACACACAAATGGTAGGTGAGGAAGCAGCATCGTTAGACTCAGAAGGTGAAGGCGATAGTGATGACCAAGGAAAGAGGAGAATGGAACCAGACGAAGAAGGAATATTGAGACTAGACGGAGGATCGAATGATGACGACCTAGACTTAGTGAATGGCCTTTACCATTGGCAAATTGAAGACTACGAACTCTTTCTGAGTTGTAATATGCTAAGGGTTGACGAAGGTGAGAAAAAGGAGGAAAATGAGTGTCCGGAGGAATACAGAGAAGCAAATGATGCAAAGGAGGTTACGGCTGAAGAAGGGAAGGACATACAATACAGACCCAAAAAAAAGAAAAATTCCATCGTCCGGTACACGGTGAACGGACCGCACAAGAAGAAAAGAATGTATCGCACCATAAAATTGGTTGAAGGGTGCCGACAACAAGGAAATAAGTTAGATGTGCGACGACCGCAGGCACAGTGGGCAACGAAGGTGACACAGAACAGACGTAAGGCCTGGCATGACAAACATCTCAAACTCAGTAGGTTTCAGCCAAGGCAGTTGGTACTCAAGTACGACGGTCAGGATGAAATCAAACAAGAAAGGTTTAAGGCAAGATGGGTTGGATCATATCAGACCCGGGAGGTCGGCGACAGTCGGGTGATAAAATTGGAGACATTGGACGAGCAAGAGGTGCCTCCGGTAGTCAACGGATTTAAATTGCAAATATATGGTGACCAAGAAGACTCCGTCGTTGTCACAGAATGGCCAGCTGACTCCGTCATCGTTGCAAAATGGCGACACCTGGAAGCAAAATTGAGGTGCTATCTTTCTATTTTATCTTATTTTTGTCAAAAAAAAAACAAAAAAAAAAATAGAAAGAAAAAAAAAAGTAGTAAAAGTCCTGCGGGCAGATGCAGCTACCGCGGACTGTCCCGCTGGTGGCTGTCCACAGACTGTCCCACGACAAAGGTCAGCGAACATGTCCCGCGGGTAGTCCTCGCGGACTAACCCGCAGCAGAGGTACGCAAACTGTCCTGCGGGTGGCTCTCGCGGACATGTCCCACGGGTAGCTATCCACGGACTGTCCTGCGGCAGATGTCTACGGACTGTCCCGCAGGAGGTTTTTCGCAGCATGATCTATTTGTCTGTTTTCATTGCCGGAAGAATTGTTGAGCTTCTCATTGCTAGACGAGTGGTTTCAACAAAAGATTGTTGGAGTTTTGTTTCTCATTTGCAGAGGAGAAATTGTTGAGTCTATGTAGAAGATGGGGTTTTCTAAAAAATAAAAAAAAATTTTAAAAATGACAGATTCAAGTTGTTCAGAATGAGTGACAGATAATGCCAAAGGGAAGGGGAAGCATCAGTGGTTGCCAGAAAGAGTGTAGAATCGGCAGAAAATGACAAAGATGGTGTGCTCCGTGCATTTCTGTATGGGTTGCGAAGTGCTAATTTTAGCAGGACCCCACGGGGGTGCTGCCCTCGACCCCGCTGGGGGCGTTGCCCCCTGGACCCCCAATCGTTACGGATATCAGTTGTGGGAGTTTGACCAATTGAGAAGAGTTGAAGTTGCTGCAAGCATGGAGTGTCTATGTACCAAAGACACTGGGAGTAGGTGTTGGCCGGGAGGCTGTCTTGGTGGATGCGTAGAGAGCTCGGGAGGAGCAAATCATCCAGTTGGAGGCAGTGCAGCGACACTTAGCTCAGGGTACCGAGAAATTGAAAACAGAGAAAGCAGCACAGGTGGCTATCAAGGTCAGCTTCATTGAGGAGGCAGAGTGTTGTGTTAGCACAGGCTACAAGCACAGGATGAAGTGACAGTGAAGTGTCAAAAGCAGATTTATCTTGTTGTAATGAGTCCGTTAATGTATTTTGTTTGTTAATTTGTTTCAGATATTTTGTAATTGTCGTCCGGAGACAACTTTTCTTTTTGGGGGGGATGGTGTCAGCCGACTGGATGGTCCCAGCGGTGTTTCTATAGCCGACAGAATGATTGTCGTCAGTGTTTTGTATTTTGTAGCCGACAGGTAAATAGTTTGTAGCGGACATAATGTTTGTGGCCGACGGACTCCTCTGGGAAGGTTAATTGGATAGTATTTATATCCCGTCTGGGATCATTGTAAATCATCTATCTACTATTACTAATATTATGAAGCATAATGTATGTCTGGCATATGCGAATATAATTCTGCTATTCTGTTCCATTGTCTGTATGTGTTGATTTCTTTACCAGCACGGTAAACAAATACTAGTTACTAAACTATCAATAAAAAATGTGTTCACGAATCAAGATCTTACCTAGAAAGTTGAAACTCTAATTGATAACTATTTTCTGTGACGTTGTGAGTTGTCTAAGAAGACTAGGAGTAGGTTTCTGATGCTCATAGCTCCACGGCTTTTACTCAATCTTGGTCCTTGTATTGATAATTTGTGCACATTGCAGAAATCCAAGTTTGAATAATGAAAACTAAACCTTATGGTATGCACGAAAGCAAATTACTCGAGCATGTGTTTGATTAATTCTAACATACATTGTACAATGGACAGTTGGTATTATAATTATTCATGAAACCATAAATGTACAACGTTATAGTATTATTCAAGATTAACTCTAATAGTTATCGCTAATTTATGAAGACTTCTTTTCTGGGGAAATTTTGAAAAAAATTGAAGGCAGCCAAATTTGGCCCAAAATAAATCTCAATTCGTCGATCTTTGATGCTCCAATAGTGTTAGTCGTCGATCTTCACATGTCCCATTACCGCAGCATGGTCTATGTCAATGCCACGTGTTTTCTTTCTAACCTAATTCGTGTATGGCACGTGTCTTCTTTCCGCAGCATTTGAGAAAGCAAGACTACTCTAGCCGAAATCGGGCTGAAATATGACTAGAGCCATTCGATCTTTGTTGATCAAACAGTGTGCAACGTTGTAAAGGATGCAGATGCTGCAATAGATGTTACATCAAATATGCCACATGTCCTCTTCCTAGGGAATATGAATACAAGTCAAATGTTGCCGAAATCGGCCCGAAATTCATTTAAAGTCGTTGATCTAAGTTGATCGAATGGTGGTCGGCTTGATCCCCTATCTCGCGTGTCAATATGATATCCACCGTCCATGTCAAAATGATTATTGAATAGTCACTGGTATTACATGTACATCACGTGTCTTCTCTCCGGAGTGATTTGGGAAAACGAGTTGAGTGTTGCCCAAATCGGCTCGAAATACATCTTGAGTCGTTGATCCTTGCTCGTCCAACGGTAGTGGATGCATCCCCTTTATTTTATTAACACTTGCATCATCATATTAAATTATAATAATATTATTAATTATTATTATATTATAATAAAAACAAGATTCTATTAACACTTGTGCATTTGTGCAATGTGCATTGAATTTCAAACTAAACCATTTACATTAACAAAATATTTATCTTATTTTATGCTTTTGACAATACCTAAAATATAAGTAAGGACCTAATACAGTATAGTTAAATTATTCTAATTCATATAGCATACTTAGAGCTTTAATTAAAATTAAAGTTTTAATTAAAAAGTCATTACAATATGAATAGTTGAGCGTTCTTATATAGCATATTTATTAGTTACTAGAGACTAGAGATGACACATGTCTTTTTTCTAATTGCATTTATAAAAATGGTTGAGCGTGACCCACATTTGCCCAAAAAGAATCTTTGGTCATTGATCTAACTTAATCAAACAGTGCTACTATGAGCATAGTGATTTCACACTTGATCATGTTTGTCACGTGTCTTCTTTCTGGGGCCTTTGGAAAAGCTAGTCGGATATTGCTGAATTCAGCCCTAAAATCATCTAAAGTCGTCAATCTTTGTTCATCCAACGGTCATCGTGGCATGACCTTTATAATATTACTAACATAGTTCTTAAGTATATTAGAATATTTCTAATTTTAAAAATGAAATAGATTTTCAATGATACTTTAAATTTGATTGTAAAATAAGCCTATCCAATGGATAGTTAAATCTGATTGTAAAAGTAACTATCAATTATGTTCCACATATTATTCTGTACTGCTAGTGCTGAAACCCTATACTAAAGTAAGTGTCAAGTGATTTATTAATTAAATTGATTGTTAAATGTGAAACCTCAATAAGTTAATTTTAATTCAATGTTAAATGTTATATTTTGTTTCTTAGCAATTTAATAGAAAAATTGGAAAATGACAAAATATTGCATAAGCATAATAATGAAATACAATTATATATGGAACTCTAGAATTTTCATTGATATTCATTGTCATGTAGAGTCTAGAGACTCTAGAGGCATGTACAGTGATTGTAATTTGAATAAACAAAATAGAAAGTGAAACCAGACTTCAGGGGAAAACCCTAGTACTACTGTACTAGTCATTGTAGAAAGCACAAGACTGGACTAAGGTTGTGAATCCTTCTAGCCACGGGTTGTCCTGTGCTACTTCTTCTAGGTTATACCATTTTCGGAAAATATCCGTGCCCATTTCTTATGGTTCTTCAACTGCCCAGCAGTCAAGCCCAACAGAGATGGTTATAGGGCCACATTCTGGCTAGGTTCCAAAAGATTGTTCTGTGGCTTGAGAAAGCTCCTTTCCTACTGCTAAGTTTATTGAGTTTTTTTCATTCTAGCATGGAGAATAAATATTATGTGGATCAAAAACATGCAAAGCAAAACCTATTTTTTCATTAAAAGAATCCAATCAGATACATGCAAGCATGGTTGCTACTAGCATTAATAATTGCCAGTATTCATCTACCTGTGTGTAACTGCTAGATAAAGCATCCATTGTGTAAGAGTGGTTATGACATATGAATAGTTATAGCTTCAGAGAAACATAAGATCTTTGCTATTGATTTTATTACTTCAGTGCACATTAATCTTTTGTTTCAGAAAAGATTACATGGATGTTGTAGAAATGGTGACAAATCCATCAAGTGGTCAATTGCCGGAAGAGTGAGTACTTGCCATGTCAAACTACTGAATATTATACAGAGTTTAGAACTATTTGTAAATGAACTACTGTTATCATTTTAATACAACATTGCTCAAAAATTTCATATACTTTTAGTGCTCAGAAATTTAACATTCTCAGTTGTTTGTAAATATCTTAGTTACCCTGGTCTGCCCCTAGCCCCTTCGGACCATGACTAGGTACAAACTAGTACCAGGTCCTAGTCCAGTTCGCTTGCTAGTCCATCTAGGGTTCGAAAGGTCAAGGACCCAGTTTGAGCATGCTGGCTATTAGATCAAACCCAGGTGAACCATGCCCAAACATGTCAAACCAAGCACGAACTTTGATGAACTAGGACCCACGAACGTTATTTAAGTGACATTTTTCCACAAGTTTTATAGAGTTCTGACATCCTTAACACTAAAAGGTGGAAATGAAAGGCTTATGTTGGCTTCTAATTCTCATTTGTGGTGTGCAAGTAGGTTATTTTGTCTCGATAAAAATTTTTAATCCATTACTTGAACTTGAAACAATAATACTTGAACTTGCTATGATGATTTAAGTTTTGATGTTTTGAAACTTTGATGTTGAACTTGAAGTATATGATGGTATACTTGGAATTGCCATTATGATTTAATTTTAATGTTTTGAGTCTTTGACGTTAAGCTTGAAGTATATGATGGTATGATCACGATTCATGATGCTATGATTACAAGTTTTAAAGTTTATGGTGTTTTTGTTGTTTAAATCATATGATACTATGACATTCTAATTTTTAACTCATGCTTTAGGGCTTCATAAATATGTATGTATGTATGTATGTATGTATGTATGTATATTTATATACATATATATAATTTTTACAAGCTTTTGTACATACAAACACAAAACCCCTTTCCAAAATTTTGCCGTACCGGTAAACTAGTTCTTCAAACTCAAACCAGTAACTTAGGTAAATATTATATGTTCTTATTTGTAATAATTGTTAAAAAACGGATATTGAAACTACACATGTCATTTCATTGTGTTAGAATCAAGCATATAAGACTTATTTCAGGTGATTGGCTTTACAATGAGGCATCTACAAACTGTTTGGCAAAATGTGTATTGAGAATGATGCATCTTGTAGTGGAAATAGTGAGGGATATTACATGGAGGGAGTACATGATTTTAGTAACCCAGACGGGACCATTTATCAGTCCTGCATTATCAATTATTAATTTATATGTATTTTGACCATCCTCGATAATCGAGTGCAATCCAGAGCTATATTTAATTAATTCAAATGAGGTCACCATTATTTTATTTTTTAAATTATCAAGCACCCCAGTATTATAGCTTGTAGAAAAAAGAATGGAAGGTTTCAAAAGTTAAGATACTGAAAAGTTGAAAGAGGCTTTCAGTGCTGGAAATGTTCTAAAAATGAAATCTATCACTTTGGCAGGTTATAGGACTAATTAAATTAATAAAAAGATTTTAAAATAGAAGTTCCTGGGAAATTCTTGAAAACATTTGGTATGGTACAGTTTATGAGCTTATTCCATTTCTCTGACTAATAAATCCTTATGGCCAATGGCCTTCAAAGTGTTATGCAATGCTATAGAATGTTGCACTATTATATAACTTTGTGAGCTATATATGTGATATGCAACGCTTGCATTTTTATTCTGCTGATGTGAAAGCAAAAACAAGAAGAAAAAGGGCCACTAGAAAAGCATGCCAATGGGGTTATACAGGTTAATCACATAAAACACAGTACGAAATGTAATGCCAATTAAGAATTATGTATAATATTACTATGAAACTCATCAAGAATTAGTGACTAAAGTTGAGTAGCAGTTATGCAGTTACTATATTCACAAGCTTTTAAGAAAGTACACACATGTCTGACTCTTGATTCTCCCAAAGCAAAAAGATATCAATGCAGTGCCACAGGGACAGTCAGAAGTCTCACAACAACACATGGAATGTGGATTGAGTCGATTGACGACATGCAAATTCAGAAATTACAATATGAGAAATAAATGAAATGGATGATTTAGAGAAAGGGGTGAGTTGTACACATTTTCCATAAATTAGCTATAATTATGTAAACAATTACAGAACATTTTCCCTAAAATTATATTAAATGGCGGGCAATTACAACAGAAATGATAAACATTCTTGTCATAATATGGGTGAATGAACCATAATTTTGAGAAAGAAAATTCTATGCTGGACCCAAAACAAAAATTGACCCAATCCTATTCAGGCAATCAGGTACACACTGGAAAAATTCAATGCAATCGAAGTTTATTCTAAGAAATTAATACATCTCAGCTGCACAAATATATCCTAGAGACGAGAAAATTCTATCAAATGTGGACTGAGGGCAACTGCAAAACACATACAACTAACCAATTCCAACACTCCAAAATTCAATAATCACCATTTGGCTACACATCAGCACCAGAAAAAAATTCCCTCATTTTTCATGTAATAATCATGTATCATTTTTTAGATATTGACTCTTTCAAATAGTTTTTTGATGGTAATCACCCCAACTCGCTACAAATGAGAATGTAGAAGTGAAGTTTACCAGAAGATAACTATGACATTAAAAAAGACTATGGTAAATGCACATGCAACTTAATACACATCCTGGTCCATTTGAAATAGTCATCACTAAAAGTTGATAATTTTAATTCATGTTCTTACTTGTCACAGATCTGGAAATTAATGCACTGGTTGCAAACCCAGCGTTTTCCTGACAATATAAACAGGCGACAATGACTGCATGAATGATGCATATGAACCATGATGAAATCATCTTTCATTGCTAAGGCAGATTCATGTAGCTGTCACAAACACCAAGTTAGCAGTAAGTAGCAAAGTGAATTTAATGATTAAAATCCCAAAGTAGAAAATTTTGTGTGTATCAGAAGAAGAGACAGGCATCTAGAACACGCTATATGAAATTGAGAAGAAAGTTTACTTTTTGCATTAGCAGAGCATCCTTGAGGAAACCGTCTGGCAATCCAGCACCATGAGATATCAAATCAGTTGTGTTTCTTTTGGATTTTAATTTCTTTTGTTGCTTCCCAAAATTTTCGTCACCAACCTGAAGCTGCAAAATTGTATCCTCAATGGCACCAGGCCAGTAGTCTCCATCAAAATAAGGTAGGCGAGTGATTGTGACCCTGGCTTTGCACTCATTGTCAGATGTGAAAAAATAGTCGTAGAAATTTGTGACATCCAACACAATGTTCTCTTTAGTGGCCGTAGACAGCATTTTATGGTACCTACCACATAAAGTATTTGGTCAATCATTGAACATAACAATTTCTCGAGCAGAAATCAAACAAAGTTTACTTATGTCCTGAAGACGCATTACAAATATTGAATTATTTCATTTGCCAGCATATGCATTGCACTCAAGATTCAGACCAAATTACCTGTGATAATGTAGAAATACATCAAAGCAACCAGACAGTTTCCAAGATGAAAGACATGAATAGCATGTAGAATGTAGTATCACATAGACAACTAAAAAAATAGTTAATTAATTATCACATAGACAGGCTGGAAAGTTCTTAACGTTTCTATAAGAAATAGTTATCTTAGGGATAAAATTATTTACATATGCATTATGCTTGCAATATTTTTCAACAAATTTCTGGAATATAGTCGATTGAGATGAACTTCTACCCAAAAAATTAGTTAATGTTTAGATATATTTGCCAAAGAACAATTTGTGACTAGACGAACTAAGAAAGCAGATGCAAAGTGAATTTCTTTGACAATGACAAATATAAGAGTTGATGATTGAAAATGTTTTAATTCGTGGTCTGTAAAAAAGCTTATAACAAACACCCTTACATCCAAAACCCCAGAATGTTTTTAGCAAAAATAATATAGTAGCAAGTGGTCCAGACTCCAAATACCAAAGCTTCAAGAGTATATACGGTAAAATTAAATTTACTGATAGTGTCATGCTCATATAGAAATAGCACGTTCAACAGGGACAACAGACATTATAAATATAAGCTTTTTTTCTTTTTTTTGTCAAAAACTGATTGCTTAGTCGCACTCGGAAATGGGTTAGATACACTTTAGTGTATGCTTTTATGGTGGTTGTAATATGTCATTCATCGTGTTGATTGCCCAATGGATAAGGGCGATAAACTAAACTTTAGCATCATGATAGAGTCTCATGCATCATCCAATGACCAAGTGAAACATCAATTCAAGTTGGTCAAAGTTGCAGGAATTTAATTTAAGTCTCCTTCAAACATTATTATTCTTTGTATTTATTTTTTTCTGTATATTAAAGAACTACAGAAGTGTGCAAACTCTAGATATTATTAACTTTTGCATGAAATGTGAAGGTGATTAAGTTTATTCCATTCTATTTAGAATTAATATATGACAAAAATATGCAAATTTCAGCTATTATTAGCCTTTGGCAAGGACTTTATATTCAATCCTTATCAGAATACTAATTATACACCTGTTGAAACATATTTTATTTCTGATTCATAAGATAAGATAAGATAGTTTTATCAATGTCCAACAAAAGACCAACGGGAGGGTCCAGGGGACTACTGAAACAAAGCAGTAGCGCAGAAAATGTAAAGAGCTTAGGTCTTATACTGAAGAACTCCAATATGAATTTTTTGAAATTGTTGTAAAATTTTTTTTAATTTTTTGAAATATATGATTTGTTTGTTTTTCAGAATTTGAGAAAAATTAATTACAATGCATATAAAGTAAATTGCAATATTTTCAAGTTCCCTTTATTTACTCTATGGTCACATGCAAATATGTACAATGCGCACATATATTTCATTATATGTTGATTAGTAAAGAGTTGCTCAGAGTGTCAAATGTCATCTGAATGTCGTCTTCTCCACATCCTGCTCCCATACTCTTCTCTGATGATAACAGGATCTCAAATCAATCTTGGAGTAGTAGTACACCCCATGTATCTCATCTATCAATCAGCTCATCAATGCGTGGGATAAGATATTGGTTCTTAATTGTCCTCTTATTCAACATCCTTACTGTACCATCCTTTTTGTTCACCAAAAAAACCAATCACACAAAAGGGGACTTACTCAGCCTAATGTGACTCATAGCCAGCAGCTTCTAAATAGACTTCTCAATGTCATCTTTCACACGCTTAGGGTGTTGGTAAGGAATAACCATGACGGGCTTATTGCCCTCCTGTAATTCAATGATGTTCTATATGACTCTATTAGGTGGCTTCCCAGGTGGTAGATCACTAAACACTTTAGAGTGCTTAGTTCTAAACTGCTGAATATCAGGGTGATAAGTTGGTTTCCCTGTCCTATCAAGAGTAGGTAACATTGTACACTCCACTGCCCACTCAACTGCATCATGATGAATGAGGTGTTGATACGTCTAAATGAAATTAACTTCATATTGTTGTCTCTGATACTTTTAAGAATAGGAGTCCTGAACAATATGTAACTAGCTCATCCCAATAACCACATCAATACCTCTCATATCGACAACATAAAAATCTACCTTATAAGGTCCTCGATCTGTAAGTTGGATTCAATAATAAATATTAAAATGAGATACAAATAATTTTATATATATGTTGCCAGACTTTCAGTCCACCCCTGTAAGCTTTTAGCTTGGTGAGTTTTCATTGCATTTATGCTTGAGACCTTGTCTAGGTAGCCCCTAGGTGGCTCTCTTCTCATCAAACATCCTTGAGACTTGCCTTAAGTGTTTTTACCGGGTTTTCCTTGCTCCGCTCCCCACTACACCTCCATGCAAGATTCTCACTTTTTCTCTACATCAAGGTCTTAGGTGATCTAGGTTTGGGTGGGTTTCTGGGTGAGTGTCTTCCTGGTGAGAAGAGAGTCTATCTTGGTTCTGCAATGTGTGTTTTTATATTTAGCAAGATGTTTTTCTGGATTCTGTCCCCTGCTATTGGATTTTCATTTCTAACATACTTCATCAGGCAAGATTCTGAAGAATAAAACAATGATGAGATCTCCAGGCATATTTGAAGATTGATTTCATGATGAGAAGATCAGAATAACAAAGATCTAAAGCTATGGAACTCTCGGAGTAAAGATCCAAAGTCAGAATCTAATTCTGTGTAGAGAAATGGAGTTCCATCAATCTGGATGCTTCCCCTTTCGAAGCGAGCATCTTCAAGCTTATTTCCGAAGCAAAGATGAGAAATGAAGACGAAAAACAACCATATCAATAGAAATATTTCTAGTTTTTTATTTCTTCGGAAAACATATGTCCCGATAGTACTTTCTGTTTAAAAGGAAAATATGAAGCTTCTATCCCAAAAGATATAAAATATGAAGAAATGCTAAAACCGGATGCAAAGACATTCTTTGGATATGCCACAAAGTTGTTTCTGATGGATTAACTTATTAAGTGCAAGCTCGATACAAAGGAAATAGTCGTCCAAGTGCTCAAGACGGAAAGTTCATTTCACGGCTTCTCCAAGTCAAGAGATAAATAACAAAGAAAAGCCTTGTGCGGAAAAGAAAGCAATAAGGTATTCAAGGCACCAAAGGAGTACCCCTCACAATACGCTCCTAAATCAAAGGAAATCAAACGAAAAGGCAACCTTACTATGGTGGCCCCCTTCATTACGGTTAGGATAGTGGGGACACTTCCTCTATAAACTAGCTACAAGAACTTATTTCTCGTAAATCCTCAAATAAGGTTTATGACTTGTGAATGTTCAGACGATGAAACAGATGAGATGTATGAAATGATATTCTTTAAAGAACTACTATATCTCTTTAAACAAGTTGTTTTGTATTTAAAGAATATTAGTCTTCTCCTACTTCATAATGGTAGATGTTCAATTAGCTATGATTATATAGAAATTGCATTATTGTTTCCAAACTAATACTTTAAATGGATGCAGCAATTGGCTAGAAAGATCTCTTACAGGTATCTCATGCTTGAACTTGCAATTATTAATACATAATATTGTCCTTCAATAATAAACTGCTGCGTCCAACACAGAGTTTATCTACATCTGCAGCAATAACACTAATGACGCACCAGCTATCAGCAATACGTGATTGTAGAAATGACGATCTCTCTGATAGATTTCATTATTTTATAATCAAATGATGTCAGATGAGGAAATTATTTTCTTAGAGGAGATTTCAAATATGATAGTTCTACCCCACCTTCCATTTGAGTGTGTGTGACTGTCCTCTTATACCATGCTAGAGATAAGGGTGGCAACTCTTGGATAATGAAGAGACATATCTCTTCAAAAATATATATTGATTATCAATTTAACTAATCGCACCCTTCCCTTTGTCGTCAGTAGAAATTGTGTCAGCCGACGGAGTGATTGTCGTAGGTGTTTCTGTAGCCAACAGGGTGATTGTCGTCGGTGTTTCTGTATGCTATAGCCGATGGGTAAACAGTTTGTAGCGGACATAATGTTTGTGGCCGATGGACTCCTTCGGGAAGGTTTGGCGGATAGTATTTATATCCTGTCTGGGATCATTGTAATTCATCTTCTACTATCATTCATCTTATCAAGCATAATGTATGTTTGGCATATGCGAATATAATTCTGCTGTTCTGTTCCATTGTCTGTATGCGTTGATTTCTTTACCAGTACGGTAAACATTTGGCGCCATTGCCCTATGAACCTGGAAGGTGGGAGGAATGAAGATTAATGCCAAATCAGCTTAACAAGGATCGAAATGAGGTCAAGGGAAAAGATGGAATCGGTACTACGCAAGAAAATTTAATTCTGGCACAGCAAGCCGAATGCCGAAGGAGATTCCAGAAGATTGCCGACAGAAACCTGAGCACAGAAGAATTGTTGGAGGAAACTCGACAGCGGGTGGAATTGGTGTAACAAACAGTTTTTCCCAGGTCTAATTTAACATTTAACATAAGCGTAGAATTCAGTTATAACTTTGATTTCATAGGAAGGCAATTACATCATTCATGTTCATGTGAAGAAGATTTACCGTTAAAATCAGTTAAACAAAATTTCTTATCTAATTACTTGAAATACCATTAAATGAAATAGCTTCAGAAATTGAAATCACATACCTCGAAAAACTGAGACTGAAAAATCAACTAAGTATGCTTCTGCAACCACACGAGTTAGTCCACCAATACACTATAACAATTTCTCAAATCGACTGTTATCTCAAAATCATTTGATGAATACCACTAAATACCAATATAACTTAAATTAAGGCATCACATATCATCTTACTAATTAGGGCATCGATTACCATCGGTTTATTTAGGGCTTCTGATACTGCTTTACCACTTAGGGCTTTCGCGACCATAGATTCAATTTAGGACTTCCGAGACAATGGATTTTATCTAGGATTTCCGCGACAACGGATTCAATTTAGGGCTTCCGCAACCACAGATTCAACTAAGGTTTTTGATACCACGGATTCAATTAGGGCTTTGGATTTCTTTTCCTTACGATTGCTTATCTGTGACAATTTCTCAAGATTAGATAATTACTTATATTCAATATTCATTTATATGAAGCAAAATGATGATAACAATGAAATAACTCAATTTATTCTTACCTTCTCATAAACAAAAATGATAATACCTGTTTCCGATAAACAATTGATTTCATGGCTTATCTCTGTTTGATGCATATCTGACATCTTGAGAGAGGTGAAACATTGCCAGGGGCTTTACCACCCAACCGCGGACCTCAATATATATCCCCACACGATCTCTAACGAGAAAGGCCCTCCCTACTCGGAATTGACAGGGAACATCATTCCATCCACTGGGCATCATGATATATATAGCACGTCATACGACATGGTAGTAGGAGATCACCTTAACCGGAATATGCATGAGCTATTTCATTTATTATGGATACATGTATATTTTTGTTTGTTGCTGAACATCTTTATTGCATGGTTTCTTTACGGTTTACTCACATCTCTTCACCATTATCAGGCCATCTAGCCAGTAAATCCTTGGTGCCATCAAATATCTTTATTGTTATACCTTGTACCTATTTCATCTTATTTTGGCTCTTAACCGATGATCATAAAACTTGCTAAACTAAATGTAGGCATAAACTCAATCTTTGACATAGTCATTGTAGCCATCTGGTAACACTTCCAGATACACACCTCAAATAACACATAGAATGAACCAAGAAGAGCAAATAAGAGCATTATTCAACCATGAGGCAACCAAAAGAAAAAGAGAACTGACAACTACTACGAGCATCTTTCAAAACTCTAGAATAAGCGGCCAGTTCAACCATCGGCTCTTGCACAATGCCAAGTCAGCATATGCACGGAACAATACATTTATTATACAATACTGAGAATCAGTATCATAGACTCTTAGACTCACATGCAATATAACTCAAAACAAATTACAATCTCATCCGCAAATGGTTATTCTTCCTTTTATCAAAATACAACCATACAAATCATTATGCACGCTTATATCAAAAATTAAATCATACACGCTGATCGATTTCAACAAAAAACACAATCTCAATATAATCTTCATTCACATATGTACTCTAGAAAACAATACTTGATACCTAACACAACCTCATTGAATTATTCATAGAACCGAAAGTGCGAAAGTCACAAACTGATAGTAATAGTTCTCCTTTGTATTTTCTAGAACACGATACAAAAACAAGGAGTCTTGCCAAAGAAAGAAAACTTTCTTTTCAAATATTTGTTGTCTGTTCATCAAACCAATCATAATTTAGAAGCCATTACAAGTCAAAACCATTGCCTATGAACTGTTCAGATTGTTGAAGGTAACCACAAAATGAATTGGCAACATGAACCGGTGTGATTAATATAGGAACTGATGGCTAAAAGAAAAACAAGCAGTTGAGTCACAAGAAAATGCTTCCAAGACACAAAGGATAACGGAAATAAACATCCGTACATTTAGGAGAGATGAGCCAAATTGTCTTCAAGTATTGCTACAGCTCGAACACACAACTGGAACTCAAACAACATCACATCATATGAAAACCATAAACGGAAAGAATAATGAAGAGAGGAAAACGTACGCCATATCACTATTCCCTGATGTTATTTCATCTCGCCCACGCCCTCTTTTCAACTCGTGACATTGATTGAAAGCAATAATAGGAGATTAGAAGGGTCACGAAAATACAAAGAGGAAAAGGTTATCCCCGAAACAATCATCGAAACTCTTATGTAAAGGTCGGCTTGGCTATTCGACTACCTCCAGTTACAAGATCTATTCGAATTCCCAAGAAGTTTTTATGAGTTTAAAAATAAATAAATAAATTCTAATAAACATGCCAACATTAATCCGTTAAAAGCAAGAACATAAGTTGGAAGATTAAAAATTCGAAGATTATAATAATACAATTATTATAATTCGATCATTATAATGTACAACTATTAAATTATTAAATAATAATGGAGCCAAATCATTTGATTATATTTAAATGAACATTTATAAACAATTATTAAAAATGCTATGACAAAAGATAAATTAAAACCCTTTAAGATACGTTTTATATTTTAATTCAATTATTTTATTTAAATTATTTATTTAAATAACTCGTGCAATTCCACAAGTGTATCCTGTTTCAAATCGCTAGGTCCTTTATCTGTTTGCCAGTGATGGTGATGCCCTGCCTAATTCTTTTCTGACAATGTTTCCACTCCTTCGACATGCTCCCTGCAAGGAATTTCTCTGTAATTAAATTATAAATTATAAATAATCAAATCTACCTTTCATCTTAATTCCACGAATTCGCGATTAATGATCAACTAACATGTCATCTTCACTTGAAATCATAATGACTAAATATCAAATTAACTATCAACTGACCTCATGTGAACCTCAACGGCTATATTTCAAACTAGGTCAAAATTTGGGATGTAACAATTGGTGGAAGAAGCACAAGAGGAGTTTTTGAATTTGCGTTCGCCGAGGGAAGAGCATCCAGACAGAAAAGCATCGACTCGCACAGCTCGAAGTGCCGACAGAGCAAGAGCGTGGAGTGAACTCTTCGTCCGGGATATACTTCCGCAGGGGACAACTTCAGAACACCCTTCTTCACCAAGGTTTGCAGCTGTTGAGTCTGACGGTGTGGGAAAACAGTCTGCCGGTGTGGGAGTGTAGTCTGCCGGTGTGGGAGACCAGTCCGTCGGTGTGGGAGTCCAGACCGCCGGTGTGGGAGTGCAATCCGTCGGTGTAGGAGTGCAGACCGTCGGTGTGGGAGTGCAGTCAGCCGGTGTGGGAGACCAGTCCGCCGATGTGGGAGTGCAAACCGCCGGTGTGGGAGTGAAGAGCGCCAGTGTTGCAGGACCGAGCAACGCCTGTTTACAAAAACCAATTGTGATGGCGAGACCAAAAGAGAAACTGCCGAAGTTCAATGGCGATGGTATGGCCGATCCCATTCGACATTGCAAAACATGTGAAACGATCTGGAAGGCAAATGGGATAACTGATGAAGACGACTGGATGAGGCAATTTTCGGCCACCCTACGAGGTGTAGCAATTGATTGGTTCACTGATACAGATCCAAGAAAGCTAAACAGTTCGGATAACATTAAAAAGGAGTTTCTGGCAGAATTTAAACTGTTACGGGATGATAATGAAATTGCAGCAAAGATCTTCAATACTAAGAAGGGGAAGAACGAAACCGTCCGCGTTTACGCCAGGAAATTGAAAGACTTGATAAACAAAATGGAAAGTAAGCCGGCGGACGGACTTCAGAAAAGATGGTTCGTGGAAGGTCTACGCTCGAAGTTGCGGAGGAAAATGAAAATTGTGCACCGTCGTCATACACGGAAGCTTATAACAGAGCATTGGACCTCGAAAGTGAGCAAAAAACAAAGAAGAAGAAGAACACTAGCTCATCTAATTCTGATGACGACAAGCCTACCGCAGAAGACAGCAACAACGATGAAGGCAGTAGCAAGAAGGTCCGTGCTTTACAAAAGGACATGATCCGCATGACGAAGGAGTTTAAAAACATGCAAAAGGAGCCAAAAGGCAGTGAGCTGTGGTGCACGGAGTGTAAGACCAACGGTCATATTAAAGGATCATGTCCAAAGAACCAATTTTGTGACATTTGTCAGATCATGGGCCATTCAACAAAAGAGTGCCCCTTTAACATGAAGACAAGAGGATCTCCACAGGTGCTTCTTACACAGGAGACTTCCCCGTCGGACAGTAGCGGAAATACGAATAGTGCAGGTGCCACATCTGGAGGTTACAAGAATAATAACAGAGGGCAAAATAATAACAATGCGAACAATAACAATAATAATCAGAGCCGAAGTCGAACCCAGTATGATGCAAACGGATGGCCGATCGTTCAATGCCAAGCATGTAATTTGTGGTGTCATTTTGTACAGCGGCAAACACACCCAAATTATTATGCAGATGGTGCGGACCCGGCGACCATGAAGATGCCAAGTGCCCAAAGTCTAGAGTAAACCTAATCACCGTCGGCACGGATGAAGAGGAGGTTCTGACAATTATGCGGAGGCAAGCAAAACTGTCGGCGGAGGAAAAAAGAAAATTGGGTGAAGCGCAGGCGGAAATTGGAAAGGCATCATCGACAGGGACATCTCAATTGAAAGACATCACCAGCACCTTAGCAAGGAACTTCGCAGAACAAAACATTGTACGACAGATCTTACAAACGGAGATACCGGTCAAGATAAGTGACCTCCCTCTCACAATGCCCCAGTTACAGACGGCCATTCTGAATCATACACCATTTTCGAAAGCAACGGAGGACACAGGAAGGGACAGTAGGGAAGTGATGACAACAAACCCAATGCTGCTGGCACTCACATCCGGACAACATCCGGCGGTCGTCAAGATGGGAATTTTGGGAAACGTTCTGACAAACACAATTGTCGACCGAGGGTCCGGCGTCAATGTGTTGCTGGAGGATACTTGGAAGAAGTTTGGACAGCCTACGCTGTGGCCACCTACATTCTAGTTGCTCACGGCGGACCAGCATGGGATCAAACCGTTAGGAACCTTGAGGGCACAACCGGTAACCATTGGTACGCAACCATTTTTATTGGATTTTGTGGTCATTCCATTGAAAAGAAAAAGATATGATGCTATTCTCGGACGGACTTGGTTGGTGCAAGCAAAACTAAAACATGATTGGAAATGAAATACCCTATCAATGGAGCACGAAGGCAAAAGATTCATAATTGACCTGCACACACAAATGGTAGGTGAGGAGGCAGCATCGTCAGACTCAGAAGGTGAAGGCGACAGTGACGACGAAAGAAATGACGATGAAGGAAAGAGGAGAATGAAACCGAACGACAAAAGAGTATTAACACTAGAAGGAGGATCAAATGATAACGACCTAGACTCGGTGAATGACCTTTACCACTGGCAAATAGAAGACTACGAATTGTTTCCGAGTAGTAATATGTTAAGAGTCGACGAAGGTGAGAAAAAAGAGGAAAATGAGTGTCTAAAGGAATACAGAGCAGCAGAAGAAGGAAAGGCGGTTACGCCTGAAGCTGAGGGAAAGAACATACAGTCCAAACCTAGAAAAAAGAAAGATCCCACCTTTTAGTACACGGTGAACGGACCGCACAGGAAGGAAAGAAGGCATTGCACCATAAAATTACTTGAAGGGTACCGACAGCAAGGAAATAAGCTAGATGCGCGACGACTGCAGGCACAGTGGGCGACGGAGGTAACACAGAACAGGCATAAGGCGTGGCATGACAAACTCAACAGGTTTCAGCCGGGGCAGTTGGTACTCAAGTACGACGATCAGAATGAAAGAAAACAGGAAAGGTTTAAGGCAAGATGGGTTGGACCATATCAGATCCGGGAGGTCGGCAACAATCGAGTGGTAATGTTGGGGACGTTGGACAAGCAAGAGGTACCTCACGCAATCAATGGATCCTACCGTGCCAGGAAGATGCCGCCGCCGTCACAGAATGATTAGATGATTCCCTTGTCGTCGTTGCAGAATGGCGACGCCTGGAGGCAAAATTGAGGTGCTCTCCTTTTATTTTATTTTATTTTTCTCCAAAAAAAAATAATAATAATAAAAAATGGAAAAAAAAAAAAAATCTACGGGAGGTGCTCCGCAGGCACCTGTCCATGGGAGGTGCTCCACGGGCATCTGTCCGCGGGCACCTATCTGCGAGGGGTGCTCTGCGGGCACCTATCCGCAGGAGGTGTTCCACGGGGTTGTCAAGCCGCGAATTCTACATCTTCCGCGGGTTTCTCTTCATTGCATTTGGTGGAGGACCTGTTCCCGTGGCGTTATCTGGAGGACGCGGATTTCAATCTAATTGCCGCGGGTGAAAAACAATATACCGCCGTTATTATTCCATGCCATCTTCGCTGCAAGAAAACTTCACATGGGGGAACATTCGCGGATTGTTGGATGAAAGTTTTTGTTCCAGTTCAGGAAGGGGTTGTTTGTATGTCAGGAGATCTGAAGCTCAAGTTTCAGCGAAAGATTATTGGAGTTTTGTTTCTCATTTGCAAAGGAGAGATTATTCGAGTTGTGTAGAAAATGGGTGTGAGGGGTTTTCTTACCAAAAAAAGGAAAAAAGACAGATTCAAGTTGTTCGAAATGAGTGGCAGATGATGCCAAAGGGAAGGGGAAGCATCAGTGGCTGCCAGAAAGAGTGTAGAATCGGCAGAAAATGACAGAAATGGTGTGTTCCGTGCAGTTTTGTGTGGATTTCGGAGGACCTCGCAGGGGCGCTGCCCCTCAACCCTGCCGCGGGCGGTTCCCCCTAGACCCCCAATCGTTGCGGATATTAGTCGTGGGAGTCTGACCAATGGAGAAGACTTGAAGCTACTGCAAGCATGGAGTGTCTGTGTACCAGAGGCACTAGGAGTAGGTGTTGGCTGAGAGGTTGTCTTGGTGGATGCATAGAGAGCTCGGGAGGAGTGGGTCATCCAGAAGGCAGTACAGCGACACTTAGCTCAGTGGACCCAGTGTTGGAGGCACAGAACGCAGCACAGGTGGCTATCAAGGTCAGCTTGAAGAGACAGTATTGTGTTAGCAAACACTACAGATGTAACGAGATGAATGTGGAAGTAATGTGACAGAAGCAGATTTCTCTTGTTGTAGTCACTCTGTTAATGTATTTTGTTTGTTAATTTGTTTCATATATTTTGTAATTGTCGTCTGGAGACAACTTTTTCTTTTGGGGGGGATGATGTCGTCGGTAGAAATTGTGTCAGCCGACGGAGTGATTGTCGTCGGTGTTTCTGTAGCCAACGGGGTGATTGTCGTCGGTGTTTCTGTATTCTGTAGCCGACGAGTAAATAGTTTGTAGCGGACATAATGTTTGTGGCCGACGGACTCCTTCGAGAAGGTTCGGTGAATAGTATTTATATCCCATCTGGGATCATTGTAATTCATCTTCTACTATCATTCATCTTATCAAGCATAATGTATGTCTGGCATATGCTAATATAATTCTGCTATTCTATTCCATTGTCTGTATGTGTTGATTTCTTTACCAGTACGGTAAACACCCTTATCACTGAGATCCTTTTCGGAGTGCCTTTATCATCACTGCTGATGATACCGATTTTTGTTTGCCTTCTCTATTCGTTAATGACTTCTCATGATTTTGGCCAAAAATATTATAATGGTTGTCTCTTGTTGTCAGTAATTATCATTCTAGCATCCTCAATGCTAAATTTTAATGACATTATTAATATTGGCCTGTAAAATCTTTTGATTAGTTAATTCTTCCATGTATCATCCCTCCCCATATCAATTTATTATCATAATTGTTATCCTTAATTTCTGATCGTAAATGTGGTTTCCACTTTGTATAAAATGATCGAACATTAGTCGATGCAGTGGTATGTATGGTGAAGGCTATCTATGATAATATAATGTCTGTCTGATTTGACTGCACTCTATGATCTTACAATTCCAATATATTGTATCAAGCAATCTTTCATGTACCGTAACACTTGTCTAGTGTATGTGTTGAATATAATGATTTTGTAAGATTTTCAGATATAAGCGCTTGCTTGTTACGTCTACTGACTTTGCAATTAAAAGAGATGCTATTTCTGATCTGTAGAACTGGAATCTTGTGTTTAAGGAAAGAGGGTGTTGTCTGATGACTTGAATGCTATCTTCCTTTATTTGTAAACTCCACACTGAATATATGCTGCTTCAGGCTGGTTGATGTTTGTTCTTTTTCTTGGGATGTTTCTGAAAAAAGTGTGTTCCATTTGAGTAATGCTTCAGATATGGGTGCAAAACACCACACACATACACAAACTTGGGCTGCTATATTGCAAAGCCCATAATATTCTCGGTGTGATACTTGAATGAATATAAAAACTCTAATGTGTCTTGAAATCATTTCTTGTATCTGATCAGTGATAGAGATTCCAAATATTTATCAGGAGGATGAATATAAAAACTCTAATGTGTCTTGAAATCATTTCTTGTATCTGATCAGTGATAGAGATTCCAAATATTTATCAGGAGGCCTATCTGACGGGATGAATTTATCAGAACTATGTGATTCCTTTTATCTTTGCCAAGACCTGATCACTGCATATTATATATATAATGCTTCTTTTTAAAAATCTATTTTTCACCCGGTCAAACCATCATGCTGATCATTTCTGTATGTTGTTTCTTTCTCTGACCCTGCAACTTGCTGACGTGTGGCATCATACTTTCATATTGTTTTTCATTTCTTCTTCCTATATCGAATTCCGATACTACAAGCTTCAGTGCTATTTAAAACAGGGTTTGGCTCCATACTAATTAGTAACATGGTGCAAATCATCTATAAGTGGTCTGTGCGTATATGTCTATTGCATTGACCGAGTAGATATAGTTTCTTGTTAGCTCGGCAGATTTGCAGTGTTATATTGATCAGCGTCTATAAGTTCAATCCCATATGCTTATTTCGAGGACAACCTACATGTCGTCGGTAGATTTTGTAGCTGATAGGTTGATGTCGTCGGTAAATATCGTGTAGCCAAAGGGTAGATTAGCATGTAGTCATTAATTGTTATGCAGCCGACAGACCCCTTCAGGAAGGTTCTGCGGGAAGTATATCTACCCCCATCCGAGATCATTGTAATCATCATTGGAAACATTATGTAATCTCTTTGGCATATACAAATAATAAGAGTATTGTTCTTCTTGTTTATTATCTATATGCATTAATCTATTTGCCCCATACGGTAACCATTTGGCGTTGTTGCCTAATGGACCTGGAATGAAGGCAGAGGAATGAAGACTTATGCCAAATCAGCTTAACAAGGATAGGAATAAGATAAAGGGAAAAGATGGAATATGCACCGCACAAGAAAATTTAATTTTGGCACAACAGGCCGAGCGCAGACAGAGGTTTCAGCAGATTACCGACGGACACCGAAGCACCGAGGAATTGTTGGAAGAGACTCAACAACAGTTGGATTTGGTGGAAGAAGCAAGGGAGGAATTTTTGAATCTGTATATGCCGAGGGAAGAGAATCCAGACGGAAGGGAATTAACTCGCACGGCTCGAAGTGCCGAGGGAGCATGAGCGTGGAGTGAACTCTTCGTCTACGATACACTTCTGTAATGAACAACTTCGCTTACCGAAGACCTTTCTTCACCAAAAAACGTAGCTGTTGGAAATAAGACGACTGTCCAAAACAGTGCCGGTGTTGGAGTGCAGAGCGCCGGTGTGGGAGTACAAAGTGCTGGTGTCGGAGTGCAAAGTGCCGGTGTGGGAGTGCAAAGCGCTAGTGTGGGAGTGCAGAGCGCTGGTTGTCGTCAGTAGAAACTGTAGCCGACAGGGTGTTGTCGTCGGTAAAGATTTTGTAACCGATGGGCCGACGAGTAGATTAGGATTGTTTTATGGCCAACGGACCTCTTTTGGAAGCTTCGGCGAAAAGTATTTATACTCCCTCTTGGGTCATTATAAAGCATCTTATCATCAATTATGGAATCTGTTGGCATATGCGAATAAAGGAGTACTGCTGTTCGTGTTCATTATTTGTGTGCATTTCTTAATTAACCTATGCAGTTAACATTTGGCACCGTTGCCTTATGAACCTGGAAGGTGGGAGGAATGAAAATTAATGCCAAATCAGCTTAACAAGGATCGAAATAACGTCAAGGGAAAAGATGGAATCCATACTACGCAAGAAACTTTAATTCTAGCACAAGCAGCCAAACGCCGAAGGAGATTCCAGAAGAATGCTGACGGAAACTGGAGCATGGAAGAATTGTTGGAGGAAACTCGGCAACAGGTAGAATTGGTAGAAGAAGCACGGGAAGAGTTTTTGAATTTGTGTTCGCCGAGGGAAGAGAATCCAAACGGAAGAGCATCGACTCGCACAGCTCGGAGTGCCGAGGGAGCACGAGCGTGGAGTGAACTCTTTGTCCGGGATACACTTCCGCAAGGGACAACTTCAGAAGATCCTTCACCAAGGTTCGCAGCTGTTGAGTCCGTCGGTGTGGGATTACAAACCGCCGGTGTGGGAGAACAGTCCGCTGGTGCGGGAGAACAGTCTGCCGGTGTGGGAGAACAGTCCACCGATGTGGGATTGCAGACTGCCGGTGTGGGAGAACAGTTCGCTGGTGTGGGAGTGCAGACCACCGGTGTGGGAGTGCAAAGCCACGGTGTGGGAGTGAACAGCACCAGTGTTGCAGGACCGAGCAACGCTTGTTTACAAAAACTAATTGTGATGGCAGGACCAAAAGAAAAACTGTCGAAGTTCGATGGCGATGGTACGGCCGATCCCATTCGACACTGCAAAACATGTGAAACGATCTGGAGGGCAAATGGCATAACTGATGAAGACGACTGGATGAGGCAATTTTCGGCCACCCTACATGGAGTGGCAATTGACTAGTTTACTATTAGAAATCCGCAGAAGCTAGACAGTTGGAATAACATTAAAAAGGAGTTTCTAGCTGAATTTCAACTGCTGCGCAATGATAATGAAATTGTTGGCGAGATCTTCAATACCAAGCAGGGGAAGAATGAAACTATCCACGTGTACGCCAAGAAATTAAAGAATTTGATAAATAAAATGGAAATTAAGCCAGCGAATGGACTTCAGAAAAGATGGTTTGTGGAAAGCCTACGCTCGAACTTGCAGAAGAAAATGAAAATTGTGCCGTCGTCATCATACACGGAAGCTTATAACAGAGCATTGAACCTTGAAAGTGAGCAAAAGACAAAGAAGAAGAAGAAGACTAGCTCATCTGATTCTGATAACAACGAGCCTTCCGGAGAAGATAGCAGCGACGATGAAGGTAGCAGCAAGAAGGTCCACGCCCTACAGAAGGACATGCTCCGCATGATGGAGTTTAAAAATATGCAGAAGGAGACAAAGGGCAGCGAGTTATGGTGCACGGAGTGTAAGACCGACGATCATACTAAAGGATCCTGTCCAAAGAACCAATTCTGCGACATTTGTTAGATCATGAGCCATTCAACCAAGGAATGTCCCTTTAACATGAAGACTAGAGGATCTCTACAAGTACTTCTTATACAGGAGGCATCCCTGTCAGGCAGTAGCAGAAACACCAATAATGCAGGTGCCACGTCGGGAGGATATAGGAATAATAGCAGAGGGCAAAACAACAGTAACAATGCGAACAATAACAATAATAATGGAGGGAGGAGTCGAATTTAGTATGATGCGAACAGAAGACTGATCGTTCAATGCCGAACATGTAATTTGTGGGGTCATTTTGCGCGGGATTGTACAACGGCAAACACACTGAAATTATTATGCAGATGGTGCAGACCTAGGGATCATAAAGATGCCAAATGTCCAAAATCTGGAGTCAACTTGATCACTGTCGGGATAGCTGAAGAAGAGGTGTTGGCAATTACACGGAGGCAAGCAAAAGAGTACCTAGACCCGGTGGAAGAAAAGAGGAGATTTGGGGAAGCACAGGCGGAGATTGAAAAGGCATCGCAAGCAGAAACATCTCAGTTGAGGGACACAATCGGCACTTCGGCAAGGAATTCCGCGGAACAAAACATTGTACGGCAAATTTTGCAAACGGAGATACCTGTCAAGATAAATGATTTGCTTCTTACAATGCCCTAGCTCCGATCCGCCCTCACAAATATTGCACCAGCTCCGAGGATACCCAGAGAACAAGGTAGAGGGAAAGAAATTGCTGTAGGCAGAGAAGACCAAATGTTGCTAGCCCTCACATCCAGACATCTGGCGGTCGTCGAGATGGGGATCCTCGGACATGTTCTCATAGACATAATAGTCAACGAAGGCTCCGACATAAATGTCTCACCAGAGGAGACCTAGAAAAAGTTGGGACAGCCAACCTTGTGGCCCCCTAAATTTTAGTTGCTGACAGCGGATCAACACGGCATTAAACCTCTGGGCATCCTCATGGCACAGCCAATAACAATTGGTACTCAGCCGTTCCTGCTGGATTTCGTCGTAATTCCGTTGAAGAGAAAACGATACGACGCCATCCTGGGCTGCGAACAGCTTATTGAAGCCAGAGTCTGACACGACTAGAAGAACACCTTATCACTGGAAAGTAAAGGCCGGAGATTTGTCATTGATCTGCACACCCAAATGGTCGAGGAAGAGGCCCTGTCATCAGATTCCGGAGAAGAGGAGGATGAAGGCAAACAACGTATGGAACCAGATCAAGAGGGAGTCTTCGGTTGGAGGGAGGATCAATAGATGACGATTTGGATTCGGTCAACGGTCTCTACCACTGGCAAATAGAGGACTACGAACTATTCCAGAACTGCAATGTACTGACAACTGAGGAAGGTCCAAGCGAGAATGAATTTCCAAAGGAATTTTCCGAAGTAAAAGAGGGGGAGGCACTGTTGGATGTTACACCTGCTCATACATTCAATGAGGGGGAGACAATTAAGTATAATGAAGCCACACTACAAACCATGAATTTGGGAGATGAGGCCAATGAGTCAACTTCAAAAAAAGTGGAGCTGCGGCAGAATGAATCAAAGGAGATAGGAATTAATCAGAGAAGGAGATCAAGGTTACTATGAAAACAGTGACAAAGCAAGAGCTCTCGGAGAAAATGGAGATCAATGAAACGGTGGAGAAAAAAATTGAGAATGAAGAAAGTGAGGGCAAGCGTAAGAAGAATAAGAAAAGAAAGCGAGCGAACAAAGTAAAAGGAAGAGAAGTGAAGAAAATCATAGAGGAAGATAGAGAAGGGAAGAAAATACCACCGGAAGTAAAGAAGAAAACCACAGTGGAAGGACATACGAAGAAAATCACAGAGGAAGATGGACAAGTAATGAAAATCACACAAGGAGAAGGACAGCTGAAGACAACGAAGGGTGATGGAAAAGTAGAGAAGAAACCAGAGGATGATCAAAGAGTGAGCGGAGTCTGCCCGAACAGGGGTCCTACGGACACCTTTTTTGCGGGTTGTGTCTCTGCAGGAAGTCTTTTGTTCCCCGCAGCCTGCCCTTATCTCCCGCGGACTTTTGTTGTGCAGATGGCTTTCTATTCTCCGTGGATTGCATCTTGGTGTTTGCGGGCTCATCTTGTTCATTGGCAACTTCACTTTTTCAACCACAGTGGAAGGACATACGAAGAAAATCACAGAGGAAGATGGACAAGTAATGAAAATCACACAAGGAGAAGGACAGCTGAAGACAACGAAGGGTGATGGAAAAGTAGAGAAGAAACCAGAGGATGATCAAAGAGTGAGCGGAGTCTGCCCGAACAGGGGTCCTACGGACACCTTTTTTGCGGGTTGTGTCTCTGCAGGAAGTCTTTTGTTCCCCGCAGCCTGCCCTTATCTCCCGCGGACTTTTGTTGTGCAGATGGCTTTCTATTCTCCGTGGATTGCATCTTGGTGTTTGCGGGCTCATCTTGTTCATTGGCAACTTCACTTTTTCAACCATAGAGTAGTGCGGCTTTTTCCTGTCTTCCGCAAGGTGCATTGTGATTGCGGGTTGTCTTCATTCTTCCTCGGTGGTATCTTCTTCCACCCCCGGTGGTATTCTTTCTTTCGCAGTTTTCTTTATTTCTTGCACACTTACTTCTCTATCTGCGGATGGCTCCCTAGTTCAGCGGGTGGCGTTGTTATGTATCTTTCGACTCCCTCATCGTCGTGGAATGGCAAAGTGTCATGTGGATGTGTTCTCTTGCCCGCGGACAGCATGCTTTCATTCCCCGCAATCGGCGTGTTTTTTAATCTCCGTGGCAGTTGCCCTTTGCTACCCGCAAACTATCTCATCCTTTGTGGCTTGTATTTCCTCGCGGGTGTTTTCTCCTTTCCACAGATATTCTCCATGTTCCATGAATGTTATTGGCTTCCAAGAGCTGCTTTTGTGTGCAACTTGCATTCTTGTCTCTACCGAGGCTTGGCTTTCCTCAGGTCCGCGGATATCCTACCACACGTCTTCCTTATTTTCCGCGCGGATTTACTCTTTCTCCCTTCCACAGATGATGTGATGCATTGTTTTTGCTTTCCAGCGGGTTGGTTTTATGTTCTTGGCGAATTCCCTTGGTCCCACGACTCCAGCGTTTCAAAACTTCTCTTCCACGGACGCTTTCCCACGAAGGATATTGAAGTCTTCTTCTTTCGCGGCGTGTATTCATCCGAAGGAATTTGTGGTGGATTGCAGAGGAGGAAAAAAAAAAAAATGACAACAGATTGAAGCAATCCAAAATGAATAATGCATGATGCCGGAGGGAAGGGTAACACATAAAGGTAGGAAAACATAAGTGGTTGTCAGAAAGAGTGTGGAATCAAAAGAAAATCACAAAAATGGTGTGTTCCATGCAGTTTTGTGTGGGTTTTGGAGTGCTAATTTAGTCTTGGCGGAGAGGGGCACTGCCCCAAGACCCCGCAAGGGCGTTTCCCCCTGGACCCCTAGTCGTTGCGAATATCAGTCGTGGGAAGTGTGACCAATTGATGAGACCTGGAGCTGCTGCAGGCATGGAGTGTCTGTATACCAGAAGCACTTGGACTAGGTGTTGGACGTGAGGCTGTCTTAGTGGATGCATAGAGAGCTCAGGAGGAGTTGATCATCCAGTTGAAGGCAGTTCAGCAACACTTGGCTCAGTGTACCTAGAGTTGGCAGCATAGGTGGCTATCAAGGTCAGCTTAACTAAGAAGATAGTATTGTGTTGGCAAAGGCTACAGATGCATCGTGGGTTGGAGACCAATTTGGTGCAGGCACAGAACAAATGTGAAAGGGATGTGACAGAAGCAGATTTATCTTGTTATAGTTAGTCAGTTAATGTATTTTGTGTGTTAATCTATCTTGAGTATCTTGTAATTGTCGTTCAGAGACTACTTTTGCTTTTGGGGGGGATGATGTCGTCGGTAGAAACTGTAGCCGACAGGGTGTTGTCGTCAGTAAAGATTTTGTAACCGACGGGCCGATGGGTAGATTAGGATTGTTTTGTAGCCGACGGACCTCTTCTAGAAGGTTCGGCGGAAAGTATTTTTACACCCTCTTGGGTCATTGTAAAGCATTTTATCACCAATTATGCAATCTGTTGGCATATGCGAATAAAGGAGTACTGTTGTTCGTGTTCATTATCTGTGTGCATTTTTTAATTAAACTATGCAGTAAACACTGGTGTGGGAGTGTAGAACAGCACCGGTGTCTGAGTACAGAACAGCACTCGTACACAAAATCAAGTAATAATGGCAAGACCAAAGGAGAAATTGCCAAAGTTTGATGGTGATGGAACAGTCGATCCAATCCGACACTGTAAGATATGCGAAACAATTTGGACGGCAAATGGCATAACTGACACAGATGAATGTGTCTGACAATTTCTGGCAACCCTAAGAGGTGTAGCAATTGATTGGTTTGTCGATGCGTAACCCCAAAAATTAACTAATTGGGTGGGAGTTAAAAAGGAGTTTATCACCGAATTTCAATTGTTGCGCGACAACAATGATATCCTAGCAAAAATATACACCACAAAGCAAGGGAAAAATGAAACCGTCTGTGTATATGCCAGAAAGCTAAAAGAATTAATAAACAAAATGGAAAGTAAGCCGGTAGATGGGCTTAAGAAAAGACGGTTCATTGAAGGATTACACCCAGAGTTGATGAAGAAAATGAAAATTGTGCCGCCATCATCATACACTAAAGCATAGAATCGAGGGTTGACTTAGAAAGTGAACAGAAAACAAAAAATAAGAAAAGTAGCTCATCTGACTCAGATGACGCATCTTCAGAAGAAGATAGCAGTGAAGAAGAAAAGGGCAGCAAGAAGGTCCGAGCTCTCCAGAAGGATATGATCAGAATGATGAAGGAATTTAAAAATATGCAGAAAGAGACAAAGGGGAACGAGCTATGGTGCACGGAATGTAAGACAGAAGGTCACACGAAGGGATCCTGTCCGAAAAATCAGTTCTGCTATATCTGTCAAATTATGAGACATTCCACAAAAGAATGCCCCTTCAATATGAAAACAAAAGGACATCAACAAACGCTTTTCACCCAAGAGGCTTTTGCGTTAGGAGGGAGTGGAAACACCAACAGTGATGGTGCCACTTTGGGTGGGTACAAGAATAATAGAAGAGGGCAAAACAACAATACCAATAATAATAATGGGGGCCGCAGCTGAATCCAGTATGATGCGAATGGCCGCTCAATGGTTCAATGCCAAGCATGCAATTTGTGGGGCCACTTCGCACGGAACTATACATCTGCAAATGCACCAAAGTTGTTATGCAGATGGTGCAATCCTAGAGAACATGAAAATGCCAAGTGCCGAAATTGGGAGTGAATTTGATCAGCATTGGCGCGGATGAAGAATTCTTGGCAATCATCCATAAACAAGAAAAACTGTACCCCGACCCGACAGAAGAAAAGAAAGGATTGGAAGAAGCATGGGCAAAAATTGAGAAGGCAACGTAGGCAGAGAAATCACAATTGAAGGACACTACCGGTACCTCAACAAGGAACTGCACAGAACAAAACATCATACGGCAAATATTACAAACGCAGTACCAATCAAAATACACGATCTACTGCTCACAATGCGTCAACTTTGATCGGCACTCACAAACATCGCTCCAACTGCTAAATTACCAGGAGAACAAGGGAGAAGGAAAGTGGAGCAAATGCAGAGGACCCAATGCTGCTAGTCCTCACATCCGGATGACATCCGACGGTTGTCGAGATGGGAATTCTGGAAACTGTTCTAACAGACACAATTGTGGACAAAGGGTCAAGCATGAATGTGTTACCGGAGGATACCTAGAAGAGGTTGGGACAGCTAACGTTGGGGCCACCTACCTTGCAATTACTGACAACGGACCAACACAGCATCAAACTTCTCAGCGTCCTAATGGCACAACCAATAACTATTGGAACACAGTCGTTCCTACTCGGTTTCGTCATGATCTCGCTGAAGAGGAGAGGATATGACACCATTTTGGGCCGTGGATGGCTCGTACAAGCAAAGGTTAAGCATGACTGGAAGAAGAATACACTATCACTGGAAAACAAAGGACGAAAATTCATTATTGATTTACACACACAAATGGTGGGTGAGGAAGCTCTCTCATCTGATTCCGAAGCAAACGATGAAGGAAAGCAACGAATGGAACTAGATTTAGGAGTCCTACGGTTGGAAGGTGGATCGATGGACTATGATTTGGATTCAGTGAATGGATTATTTCACTGGCAAATGGAGGATTATGAGCTATTCCAGAGCTGCAACATACTAATGATAGAGGAAGGGCACAGCGGAGACGGATTTCCAAAAGAATTCACGGAAATAAAAGAAGGGGACGTACCGCTAGATGAAACACCTGCACATGAATTCGGTAAGGGAAAGCATATAAAATATGACGAACCCACAATACAAACCATGAATCTAGGAGATGAGGCCGAACCAAAAACATACTGGTGGAGAATAACTGGAATCCAGTACTAAAAGTAGTAACATTTAAAATATTCTTGGAATACAAAGATGTATTCGCCTGGACATATAAGGATTTGAAAGGAATTTCATCGGAGCTGTGTGTTCACCACATCTCGCTAGTTGAAGGTGCAGTGCCCGTATGGAAGTGACCTTACAGGATGAATTAAAATTACACAGCACGGGTTACAGAAGAAATTAACAGAATGTTGGAGGCCGGTATTATTTTTAAGGTTCAAACCAATGAATGGGTGTCGCCCATAGTCATATCCCTAAAGAAAGATACCACCCAAATTAGGATATGTGTTGATTTCAGATGTCTCAATGCAATAACAATCAAGGACCCCTTTCTAATACCCTTCACAGACAGTATATTGGAGGAAGTAGCTCGACATGAGATTTATTCATTTATGGACGAGCTCTCGGGATATAATCAAATTTGCATAGCCGAAGAGGACAAGCTGAAAATGACATTTGTGGTAGAAGACGGGGTGTACACATACAACCGGATGCCATTCGGCATGTGCAATGCATCGACGACGTTCCAAAGAATCATACTACAAATTCGACAAAATGTCCTTCGAAAATTTCAAAGCATTCTTGGATGACTGGTTTATATTCAGCACTGAAGACAAACATTTGGCGGCATTGGGTGAATGCATGGAAAGATGTCGAAGGGCGCAATTGGCCTTAAATCTAAAGAAATGCAAATTCATGGTTCCGCAGGGAAGATTGCTAAGGCATATAGTCTGTAAGGAGGGACTGAAAACAAATCCAGACAAAGTCCGAGTGATAATGGAAATGCAGCCATCTACAAATGTAACGGAGGTAAAGTCATTCCTAGGACACATAGGCTATCATAGAAGATTCATCAAAAACTTTGCCAAAGTATCATACTCATTGGACAGGTTAACATGCTAAGGGGAACCATTCAAATGGGAGAAAGAACAGGATGAGTCATTTGAAGGGTTCAAGGTACGATTGGAAACGACACCTATCTTGGCGTACCCGGATTGGAACAAGCAATTTCATATTCATGTAGATGTATCCAACTATGTAATAGGACCAACTCTGGCGCAAACAGGCAACCATGGACTAGATCACCCAATATATTTTGCCAGCCGACTACTATCAAAAGCAGAACAGAACAACAATACACCAGAACGGGAAGCCTTAGGAATGGTTTACATAGTGCAGAAGTTCTGACATTACTTGTTGGCGACACCGTTCGTGTTTTATGTAGACCATCAGGCCCTATTGTACCTGGTAAATAAACCTGTTATCCAAGGAAGAACCAACCGATGGCTACTTTTTTGCAAGAATTCACCTTCAAGATCATTGTACGGCCTGGGAAGCATCATGTCACGAATTAAAACAAGTGAACCAGCGAACAGCAGCGTGAATGACGATTTTCCTAATGCACAGTTACTTCAAATTGCAGTAATGCCAAAATGGTACATGGGTACTGGGGAGTACCTTTCCACGGGACAGCCATCAAAGGATATGCCACAGAATGAAAGGCAGAAATTTGTATTAAGGAGTCATACATTTCAATTGATTAATGGATTACTGTACAAAATGGGGCCGACTCACATCCTATGATGGTGTGTGTTGGAGGAGGAAATACCAAAAGTATTGAAGGAAGCACATGAGGGCCCAACAGGAGGACATATGAGACTTGACACAACGGTAAGGAAGATATTACTACCAGGACTGGATTGTGGTGGCCAATAGTGTACAATGACGCGCGGAAATGGGTAGTTGGTTGTGATACTTGCCAAAGGGCTAGAAAGCCGCTAAAGAGAGACTTCATGCTGCTACACCCCTCACATGTGCAGGAATTATTCAAATGATGGGGATTGGATTTCGTGGGACCCTTGAGAGTAAGCCGAAGGCACCGATGCTGATATATAGTTGTAGCTACAGAATACTTGACGAAGTGGGTGGAAGCACGGGCCCTACTAGATTACTCAGTAGTTAGTACAGCAAAATTCATCTATGAACAAATAATCACTCGATATAGGATTCCACTTCAGATAACGAGTGACCGTGGAGGGCATTTTGTCAATCAGGTCATTAAACTGTTAACGACAGAATTCAAGATATATCATTCTCTATCAACCCCGTACTACCCACGAGCAAACGGACAGGCTGAGGCTAAGAACAAAATCCTGGTAGCAATCATCTACAAGTCGTGTAGTTGAAGGTGAAGACTAGGAGGAAAAACTGCCCTCTACCCTCTAGGCATACCACACGGCATACAAGGTGACAATGAGACACACACCGTTCTAGTTGATGTTCGGACAGGAGGCAGTGGTACCAGCAGAATTTATGATACCGAGTCTAAGGATTGTGCTGGAGAATAAGTTAGGTGACATGGAAAGCTTGAGGGAAAGGTTGCATAATCTGAACAAACTTGAGGAAAAATGACTATTGACACAGTGGGCCACGAAGGTGACACAGAACAGGTGCAAAACATGGCATGATAAACACCTGAAAGTGAACAAGTTCCAACCAGGACAACTGGTGTTGAAGTATGATGGACGGAACGAAATCAAACCAGGAAAGTTTAAAGTCAAATGGGTCGGGCCATACCAAATTCGGAAAGTGATAATGGAGCAATAAAGCTGTGGACCTTGGAAAGGGGCGAGATTCCTGAGGCCATCAATGGTTCGAAGCTAAAAATTTACCAAGAGCGACAACAAGGCGAAGTAAGTAAGAATCACCCTATTAAGCTAGATTGAAAAAAAAATGGCAAAAAAAATGAATGAAAATGTAAGTGTGCAGGTGTTCCGCAGACATCTATCCCACAGACGGGGTGTCCCGCGCACACCAAGTGTTCGACACCTTTACCCAAGGTGAGCTTTCCATGAACTGAGCTTGGATTCCCGCAGGTTGTCCTTTATGTTTTCGCAGACGACATTTTTATATACACACGGATGTCAATTTGACTATGTTCTAACTTTCCGCGGATGTGATCCAAATCCCGTGGTTGTGCAAGATAGTTTTTGTGCTCCTTTAAATCTCTGGTCGATTTATACCTAGTATAAATTATCTATGACGTGTGGTTTTGTTCCTCATTCGGCTACTTTGAATTGGTGTTTGTGGTTTTCGGCGAAAGTTTGGTTTGGAGTTCCTATGTGTCTTTTCTACAGTAGGAATTCTGAGATCTCTTTTTTATAAAGAAAGATTTGAAGTTGAGAAAAAAATAATCAAACACTTCTCTGATTCGTGTTCCACAACAAACAAGTTTCATGTCAGATCTTTTGTTTTCCAGTCCCGCGACTTCCGTTTCAACCTTCTGCAGACTGCGTTTTCAATCTCAGCAGGATCTGTTTTACATGTTCACGGATTGACTTGTTTTAAATCTCCATGGGGGTGGAACAACAAGCATCGTGCGAACTCCTTCCTCGCACCATGAGAGAAAAAGAAGTATTAAGGAAGGGATATTTTCAGGAAGTTCTGGATAGCTAAGTGGACATTGCCAGAACCTTTGCCACGAAAGACAGAAGAAAATAGGAGGAACCCTACATTATAAAGGTAAAGCAAGAAGCCGTTATTATGGAATCTGCAGGGGAAAGGAAGCAGTGGAACAACCAGTTGAAGACAAATATGGAGAAGAATGCCAGAGTCTCGGCTTCTGGAATTTGAGTTGCAGGGCCATTAGCATCCAACAGTAAGAAGCAAAAAGTAAGGGCTAACCTCTCACACCTTATGATTTAGTTTGACGGACTAAATGGCAGTGAGTATCGAAAATGGTGGCAAGAAACTACGAATACAAAGGTAATCAAACAAATTATGGTACGAGCACAAGTACATTGGGCCATACAGCTTCCAGTATTTTCTATTCGATTGTTTGAATCTGTTTTGCGAACCATGATAGAATCATACAATAGGAACAGCAGAACCAGTACATTTTTGTACAAGAAGCACCGCATAACAGTTTCTTTCAAACCGAACGATTTCACTAGGTTTATTGGCATTCCTAGCCAAGGAGGTCAGAAAGTGGAGATCAAGAACCGCAAGTTGTCGCAAGAACGAAAAAGAATATTGGGTGAAATTAGTAGGCCGCGATCTTATGCCAAAGGAAATGGACTCAGTGGTTAAGGGTGCCAAATGCAAAGGGCTTCGATGAGATTTTATTCGGGAGGGCCATTGGAGATGCATCATGGATGTCATCAAAAGTAGGTTGACTGGGGCAAGTTGGGCTTTGGATATAGCTTTGCCACAGATTGTATTCATGAATGGCATAGTGTACGATTGGGCCACAATCCTCACCGACAGGATGGAGGAATTCATGACACTCCAGCACCGGACGTTCTTCATGCCACACCATGCCATTGGTTTGTTTTTGGAGGCAGCCGTTAATTAGATACCACTGGACAATTTTGAGGTTCCACCGAGGGGAAAGTTGGCGCTAGGAGAGCCTCCAATATTCTATTGGAAATATTTAGACGGGTGGAATAGCAATCGGGTAGAAGAAAGTATTCCAAGGATTGGAGGCATACAGAGACACGAACAACGAACAGGAGGACACTTCAGAGAGCAGTAGGGCTGAGTCCGAAGAAGAGAGTACTTCTACGGAAGTTGGCAGCAATGCATCGAGTAGCGGGTTCACATTCTTCAGCCCTCCTCAATTGCCAACTTTGGCGCACTTGACCACCACCACTTCACTCATTCCTCCGTTTGGCCAGCGCCATGCACCGGTTGTTATGACTCCACCGACGATGGCAGAGGTTGTCCCACGGGCAGTGGCAGAGGTGGTCCTACGAGCAGTGGCAGATGTTGTCCCACAGACGGCGGCAGATGTCGTTTCACCAACAGCCACTACAAATGTTTTCCTGTCAGCCGCAGCGGATTTTGTTTCTCCTATGGCCACGGCCGAGGGCATGCCTTCCCCGAGTTGTTCGCCACACTCCGTTGCACCAACAGAGCCAACCTCAGAGATGGTAGAGTCGCCAGCGCCAAAGCCTGAACCTCAAGTTTGATTAGATGTGATTGGCTCTGATGTTGTGGTCATTGTTTCATCCTTCTTGTTGCCAGACACGCAGCCAACACAGTTAGTTCAGCTAGCACAGCAAGATGAGAGCATTGAGCCAGCACAGACAGAGCAGCCCGAGAAGATGGAGGTGATGGACAGAGCGAGCGCATTCCTACGGTAGCAGTTCCAGCTCATTCTTGCAAAGGTCAGTCCATCCATTCAGTCCTCGAGGCATGGACGGGTCTCTCCAGGGACAACTACCGTATCGGAGCCACAGGAGGTGGCAGTTCCACAGTCCAAGGATGCACCCAGGGAGGAGGAGGCAGCACAAGATGTGGACATGGCTACTGCAAGAGTGGCAGAGATGGATAGTGATGGGGAGTGGACGATGGACGATGTGATGAAGGAGGATTAGGGGTCAGATGAGGATAGATGTCAGGACTACCTCAGAGCCATGCAGGTTGCGTTGAAGAAAGGACACACCATTGCATTGCAGGCTTTGACTCATTAGAGAGAGTTGCATTTGATCCGGGCTTATATTCGGAGAGTTTGTCCTAAGCGGTTTTGCTCCTTTGAGGACAAGGGTTGGCCAGCAATTGAGACACTAGAGATGTTGGCTGATTAGGCCACCGAGCCTGAGCTAAGACCGTGCAACACTCCAATGGAGAAGCTGGCGCACGAGATAGTCGGGTTGTACAAAGCAGTCTATTATGCTCACAGGCACGTAGAGACAAACAGGGCATCAGAAAAGATTACAGTTGAGTGATCTCTGACAGTAGAAAGGGAGAACAGAGAAAAGTTAACTGCAACTTGGCCAGCCAGCAAGTGGTGTGGGCAGCGGAGCGTGTAGCACTTTTGCATTATAAGGAAGCGGCCGAGCAGGGATTGCAAATAGCTAAGGCCCAGGCTATGTACGCAGCGCTTCTTCTAAAGGAAGCCGTAGAGGTTAATACACGAACTCAGAAGGACTTGCGCATCTAAACGGATCAAGTATACGAATTGTGTTGGTAGCATAACTCTTCAAGGACGCAGCTTCCTCTCTAGTATATATTATTTCTATATTGTATGTTGTTGTCTCCTATTTTGTTAGTTCTAAAGTCGCTAGGAGACTTTTTTTTTGGGGCGGATGATGTCGTCGGTAGATATTGTAGCCGACGGGTTGATGTCGTCGGTAAATATTGTGTAGCTGATGGGTAGTTTAGCATGTAGCCGTTAATTGTTATGTAGCTGACGAACCCCTTCGGGAAGGTTCTGCGGGAAGTATATGTACCCCATCCGAGATCATTGTAATCATCATTGGAAGCATTATGTAATCTTTTTGGCATATGCAAATAATAAAAGGAG
Organism: Cupressus sempervirens; assembly: GCA_028749045.1. NCBI lineage: Eukaryota > Viridiplantae > Streptophyta > Pinopsida > Cupressales > Cupressaceae > Cupressus > Cupressus sempervirens. The sequence goes on along the minus strand of CM053789.1, from coordinate 557,099,943 downwards.
AACTATTGTTCTTATTTATTATATGTATGCATTGATCTATTTAACTCGTACGGTAAACACTACATACCAAGTATTCCTTGAACAATCCCTCCATAGTTATATAGTTCTCTAGTTATAACGCCGCCCCCCCCCCCCCCCCCCCCAATATTATGTGTAGTCCTCCCTTTATATGCATGAGACAAAGGGTCGCCATCGCTCATGAAGTCTTTTTATTATGTTTAGTTTAATGTGCTTTATTTATATTGAAAGGTTTAATATATTTATATTTGAATAATAATATGTATGTATTATATTATTTAATCTAATATATCTGATATATTTATAACATATTTCAATAATATGTATTATAAGTTAGAGTTATAATGTTAGATTGATTTTGTTTATTAATTATATTTTATATATATTCTGATAACATCATTTATTAATTTATTAATAATATAATAAACTTGTATTGATATTATATTATATGTTTAACTATGATGACATTATTATATTATATTCATCTATTAATATATTAATACTTTGTCTATTTTCTAGTGGATTTCTTTTTCAAGAAATTATTATTATTTATTAATAAATTCTATTCTAGAAGTGGGGACATTACACTTAACGGAAAAACAAGTTAATGCCTCCTTCCCCGCACTTAAAGAATTCCAGTGCAGGCCTTTGTGCCAGACTCTGAAGCTAAAATGGTAACTTCCAGTAAGCTTAAACTGAAGGATTCAATACGTAAATGATCTCACTACTACAAGAGATTTAAGTAAACTTTATGTTAATCAAATTTATGACTTATGATATGGGTAGAAGCAAAGTGATTTAAAGAGTCATTAATCTACCTAATTTATTGCTAATCCGACTGTTACGACTGTTAGTTGTGAGTTGTTTCGTTCATGTGGCACCAACATTCGAAATTCCAAGTCTATATGATCGGATTTCTGCCAAACGAAGTTCCTCATTTCGTAACAGCTATTTTGTTCAAGTAATTGCTTTCTCTGTGTGAAATCACAAACTGATGGCAATCTGAGCTACTAGGTATGATCCTCTACTTGGACTAGAGAGTGAGTTAAAGAACTTTTCTAATACTTCTTTCAAGTTTTTTGACCTAGGTGATCTACACGAGACTAAACACCCAGCCTATCGATCCAATTACATAGAAATTGAAGGAGAGCGGATTAGTTGAGGCTTTCGGGTTCCCCATGGCTATGCAACCACTAGATTTGGTAAGGGAATCCATTGAGAGATACAATCTGGAGACAAAACAGATCATGTTGCCTGACCAATTTATTTTGCTTCCGGTGAATAAAGAGTTGATGCAGTCTGCCTTTGGGATTCTAGTTAAGGAGTATTGTGACATTGATTTTTCATCATCTGCATCAATGTTAAATGAAAAGAAGACTCTAAGGAGAGAAGAGATGCAAAAGACATGGTTTCAGACTCCTTATGGGAAAAAGAGTAAGATGTTGAGGACTCTTTTTGCAACCAATCTAAAGAAGGAAATCGTCAATATCTTGGTGTTGTTGTTGAGATTAAAAGGAAAGGAATAGATCCTGGATCTCATTGAGCATCACTTCTACTTGGTCCAGGACGCTTGTGCTAAAGGACTACAAATTGACTAGGCTGAGATTATATGTGAAAAGCTTGCCTCTTGGCTAAATTTGCCGAAGGCATTCAGAAAGTTCTTTATGTCATCTTATTTGATACACGCCTTAGCCACGCATCATCTCTGGCTTGGTTTTCCTAGTATCAAAGACTTTGATGAAAACACCAAGGTGTATGAATTCTATCCTCACCTACAATTGCAAAAGAGCCTTGAAGCATACATAAAGGTAGTTGATGCCTTCACACTGAGGTTATGCAAGGAGTTGCAAGGGTGCCCTAAGCGAAGGTTTTTACCAAAAGCTATATCAGCAATGAGCCAATTTGGATGTTGTTTCATCCAATTTCCATCTTTCTCCTACTTGAGGATTGGTGCTTTCAACGGCTTCCCAAAGAGACTCCCCCAATATCCCAAAGGAAAGGTAGTTCTTATTGAGTTATGTAGACAAATACTAGAAGTGAATACCATATGTTCTAATGTGAAGAAGATAACTAGGATTCCATTTCCAATCGTGGTAGGACCTTATTCTTGTGCCTCAAGATCTGATGCCTAGAATTTAGTTAAAGCCTTTGAAAATAAAGTTAAATTGATTAATTACAAAGTGATGAGACCCCAATATGATCCTGATAACTTCGTAAAAGATCATCTGAAGCTTGGGTGCGCTTATAGGCATGTTTCGGATATTGAAGACTATTGGGCCAGATGTTATAATGAGTACCAAACTAGAGAAAGGTACTAGTCTAGGTTGATACTTGATGAGATAAAGTTGTATAATGACACTGTTGATGTTAGTGACCTTACAGATGATGACTCTTATATGAGGCCTTCAACTTATAAGAAAATCAAGGACAGTCCTATAGTGTCAATTCCACCTCAAGATCCTATTATTGATACAATGGACGTCCTCATGAGTGGTATCATCAAGAGGACAGACAAATGGATAGAGTGGACTAAAGCAAGAAGAAAGAGAACTAGAGTCGCAAGTTCTACTAGTGGAGTAGCTTTTGGAACAACTTAGTCATCTATTGCTACTTCCACTACTGCTGCTACAACAACATCAACTAAACCAACACAATTGGTTGGTTGAGGGGGAGACCAACCACCTAAGAAGAATGTATAGTCCCTCCAACCTATGGAGGAGGATCTCTGCCAGATACTGGAAAAGTTAAAGATAAAGAGGCAAAGAAAGATAAAGAAAAGGAGAAGGAGAAATCAGTAGCCAAGGACTCCTCCCCTGTGCCAGTCATCAACATTGATGGTGATAATAACCTATTGGATGGTCAAGAGCAGGAAGCATCTCAGTAAGGTGATACTCAAACCCTCTCTATTACTAAAGCAACTGCCTTTCCATTTGCCAGCCAAAGCAAGATGACACCCCCAGTTGTAAGGAAGCTTTTTGACCCAAGAGCCTTGCAATCAGCACTCAATGTCCTTTCAACTAAGTCTTGGTCGGAAGAGACTATTGATAGAAAGAAGAGGAGATGCGAGGTAAGTGCTCCATCTAAAGACCTTATTGTACAGGAAATTCAATATTAGCCAATATCAAAGAAGCCAAAGAAGAAGAAGACCCTAGCAGCATTAACTATGTTTTCTTCTACTGGTCACATGCTAGTGGAGATCGCAGAACCTCAGAAGGAGGGAAAATTTCATGAGTTAACTCCTAATGATTTTCATATTAGAATGGTTGAAATAGGCATTCTGATGCATGATTCCATGGTCAATATCTAGAAATCAACAAATGTAAAGATTGCAGACAGATTGGAGGAGTTAAGGTCATAGAAAGAGGTATTGAAAGCCTCAAATAAGGAATTAATGGATTACATTAGAGCCACACTTGGAAGCACATCTACAAGTACATTTAATCCAAGCGCAGAGAACAAGAATTTATTGCTCAAGCTATAGCAAGAGAGGCAAGTTGGTTGTGCCTGGATAGATGAATTGAAGGCCCAAGGTCCCCCTTTCATCGAGAACCTTGGAAATCTGCTTCTAGACATTGATAGATTGAGAGAAGTAGTGTCAAGTCGCTAGACCTCAATGAAAAAAGTATCAAAAAGCCTAACAGAGAAATTGGCCATGTTACAAGAGGTGATTGACATGACAAAAAATGTTGTTGTGATCCATGGAAAACTTAAGTCAGGACAAGAACCATTGCTTCCCTGGAAACAATCGTTGAAATTCAAAATTGAGAGTTCAGTGAAGTCTGAGCATGAGCTAAAAGGTGTCTACGATTTAATGAAGAAAGTAATGGATAAGATATTCGAACAATTAAAGGTTTTGCACACTAAATCATATGTCACCAATAATAGCCAACTAGTAGATATCGAATGAATGAAGACTAAGTTTCTGGCATTCATTAAAGAGGCTACTGACTGGAAAATTTCCAAGTGGCAAAGATTTTTCAACTAACAGCAGTGGATCATGTTCTAAAGCGTGCAATGGAGAAGCTCCAATCAAGGATCTCCAATGTTGAAGAATTGATAGAAATGCATGACTATTGGATGATCAAAGCTGACAATATCCTCATTCCAAGTGTCCTGGAGCTAAAGAATGTAACTGATGCAATGAAGGCCTACAGAGCTAAATCTGTAACTCCAAAGAAAAATTGATGCTCTGTCAAAGTATTACATTCTCCCTACAAGATGTGACAAGTGTCACCCCTTCTCTCTCTCTCTCACCTTCTGATATTGTAGCCATATTTGGCATTCTCCTCATAGGCTAAAACTTTATAAAGATAAATGACCAGTCAATCCTATCTTTAGAATATATTCGTTCAAAGATGCTCTATTGGGTAATCATGAAATGTAACTGGCCAATTCTAAAGGGCCTATAAATGTAACCTTTTGATAAGTGAATAAGATCGGTAAAATTTTGATGTGGGCAAAGCCCTGTAGCTGGGACTACTATGTGAGACTTTGCGTCCATATTTTGAATCTGTTGTTAGTTTAGTTTTAAACTCTTGCATGATTTTGAAATGAGATGTGTTGTTAATAAAAGCTATGGGATTGAAAATAAATTGGGATTTGATACCTTCCTCTAGTGGTTATATGATATATTACCATCATTTACAACATTTCCTCATTTCCTCTGTCTTATGCAAGCTAGTTTCATATGCATCTTAATTGTTGTGTGAGAGGCTTGGGACTTGTTTAATGTAAAGTACTAAGAAAGAAGCAATCGGTTATTGTGAAATCTCAATAACTTGGGAATTCAAGTTTTGTTTAATTATTCACTCTCTTCTTATGCAGTGTGCATCACTAGATAGTCTTGCATTCAGTAGATTGAATAGACTGCATTTAGGTGTTAGAACTTAAAAGTGACTCATATGCATTCATAACTATGGAGTTTTGTGAGTCATCATATGAAACCCGCCTGGATTGTTTGAAGTATTGGGCAATCTGGTCATACCTCTTATGCTCTCTGGTTAAGAGCATACCCCTAAATCTTGCTGGTCTACTAAAAACAATATTCATTGCAAATCTTTGCATAAAAGGGAGTTGTACCTTTCAATTCAGGGGTCATTGATAGAACACCTACATTGACCTATTCTGTTGCTAACTACTTTTTCACCACATTGGGCAAATTGAGAGTCAAGGTATAAACCAAACCAAGGAAGACAAACTTTTAACCAATAATATATATATGTATTATAATTTATTATTGTAATATATCAAATTAATATAATATAATATAATATCAATTAACATAGTAATAATACAATTGACTATTAATATTAATAATCAATATTGATAAATTCTTAAAATTTGATGAATAATAATGAATTTATTATCTTAATAAAAAGGATAACTAAATAATCATAATAATAGTTATATAAAAGGGTTTAGACAAGAGCCTACAACACAACGGTAAATTGTGAGCCTCTCATCTGAGAGGACTTGGGTTCAAAAAATACTTGAACTTAACACATAATAATAATTAATTCAATAAATAATAATAAATAATCTAGGCTTCAGCTTATTACCTATCAAAATATATATCTAAGGGTAAAATTAAACTGAATAATTAAAATATGAATGCAATAAAATAGTTACAATATTAAATGCATATCATCTAAATTAATCATTCAATCAAAAATTAATTAAATGTCAATAGAAAATATATTATAATATATTAGTCGATGGGAATGACCAAAAAGATGCAACCATTACCTTTACAACCACTGCGTGGGTATATAATAGCAGAGATTATGAATTTAAAAAAAAATCAATATATTCTATTCAGTTTTATATAGCTTAGGAAGGCCATCCGTAATTTGGAAATGAGGCAATAGAAATATACGAAAAAGACACAGATATATATATATATAACATATTGACATTCCACACAGGAAACACTGTTGGACAATCCAATCAATAATGAAGGGAATACATAAGGAACCGGAGAATAGATGGAGGCAAAACCTACACAAGAGGAAAAAACAAACACATCAAGGGGCGGAGTTAATACAGAGGCAGAAATTGATGAAGTTCAATCACCATCTTCATACAGAGTGATCAAAGTGCACACAAACAAGAGCCATTGACAAGCAATACCCAACATATAATAACCCGATGTTGTGCCTAGAGATAATAAACTACGTCTACAGCCAGGGAATCAATTAAAGGAGTATTTGATATTACATCTGAGTCAACAAACAACATTCAAAATTATAGTACACAAAGAAATATCATATGGGAACATTCAAGATCACAAAATAGATTCTATTCTGTAATGTCCCCTTTCTGATTTTATATGATATTTAAAGCCTATAATCAGGTTTTTAAAAGCAAACAACCAATATTTCAAAGATCCACCAATTTCTCAATAAGACCCAAATCGGGTATGCCCGAAATAGTGCCTAAAACTTCACAGCTTCACATATTATTAATAAATCTGAAAGTGGGCATTTTTACAGAAATTTCACCAGCATAACGGCCTACAAAATGACATTTCCAGATCTGTATAACATTTACACAACAGCTCTCAAACGCAGGACAAAAACAATGCTCATCGGGCTCCCGAAAATAACACAAAATAGCCCGGAAACACTACAAAAACACTAATAATATATCACAGAAGTATAACCACGACCCAATACATATATTCAGCTCTATTTTAACATCTAAATTCTAAAATACAGCAGCAACCCAAACTGATATGAAATACTCAACCGGAAACACCAAACTCTTACAAAAAAACACACCCAAAAACCCACAAATTTGCACTGTTCAGCACAAGGGCAAACTCTGCATGAGCTTGCACATGGAATGGCTTTAAACTCCCATCCTTAGCCTTCCTGGAAACCTGCAAACTCCCGTCCTTGGGTCTCCTTCTCCACAGGTTTGGCAGCCTCTGAAGAACAACAAAGCAATGAGCAAAAATCAAGTTCTGGAATGAGCCCAAAATGCCTCCAAATCCCTTAAAAAAGGGCATAACCCTAACTCACGACCAAGAGGGGTTAATAAAACATATTTTAATAATAATTTTCATTTATTAGTCCATTGGTTTCCAATGATTAGCCCCTTTTGCCGAAACTTCACCTTTTTCAGCCTACCTGCCTTAGCAAAGATTATTATTTTTAATTATTTGAAAAGGGGACATGACAAGTCCTCCCCTCCCAAATCAAGCAATGAAGGTTAGAATGCTCAAGAGTATGTGCTCCTTCCCAAGGTGCATCTTCCAATGGTAATCATTTCCATTTGACCAAATGCTCTATGATGCTCCTATTTCTCAATCTTTTCTCTCTTGTATCCAAAATCTCTTCTGGTATCAAAACTAATTTCCTTTCATAATCAAGAGGTGGTAATTCTGTAGATACTATGGTTTGCTGGCCTAGAACCTTCTTCAAGCAACATACATGGAAAACATTATGTATTTTGCTGTTTGGTGGGAGCTCCAATTCATAAGCTACCTCTCCTACCTTCTTGATGATCTTATAAGGCCCATTGAACCTTGGCTTGAGCTTCTCTACCCCACTCCTCTTCAAGGTGCTTTGTTTATATGGCTGCAACCTATCAAATACCAAATCTCCCACCTCAAAAGATCTTTCAGCCCTTTTCTTATCAGCATACAACTTTGGTTGGTTCTGTGCATGTTGTAGATAATCCTTGAGGGACCTTATTATGTCTTGGTTTTGCTTGACGAAATCACTTGCTGCAAGTACTCTACTATCTAAAAGTACTAGATCAACAAAGAAAAGGGCATCATAACCATAAAGAGCACGAAAATGAGGCATACCAATAGACGTGATGAGATGTATTGTAACAATACTCCCCTAGGTGCAACCATTTCACCAAAGCATATTGTTGATTTGAAACATAGTTCCTCAAATATCCCTCTATTTATTTATTAACTCTCTATTTGTCCATCTGTTTGAGGGTGATCGCTAGTACTAGGAGTGAGTTCAGTTCCTGCCAAATGAAAGAGCTCCTTCCAAAAAGAGCTGAGGAATCTATTGTCCCAGTCACTGACAATTATTCTAGGCAAGTCATGTAATCTAAAAATTTCCTTGAAGAACAATTTGGTGTAATGACCCCATCTCTTAGCCTTCACATTCTCCAAAGTCTAAGTGGGGCATAAGAGGAAATTAAATTAATTTTTTATAAAGTCATTCAATTAAATATTAAAAGGTGACTTTGTATTTAATTAATTTAATTATTAATTACAAGGGAGTAGCTTCTAGGGTATGTATTAATTATTTGAAGGACAGAAGCCTCTCATGATTTAATTAATTATTGCCAGGGAGGAATTTCTAGAGAATGCATTAATTATTGGAAGGAGGAAGCTTCTAGCTCTTGCAATTAATTAATGTTTTAGTTCCTTCCAGAAAGATGAAGAAAAGGATAAATAGGGCTGAAAGTTTCATTGCTGATCAACGGATGATTATGACTTGCATTTGTTAAGAGCTTGGATGTGTGAATCACACTCCTTTTTGGGCAATAGAGGACATTCATTCTCTGTTGTAACATTCTAGACGTCATTCCTTAGGGTTTGGCCTTTGGAATACATCTCTTTGTAATTGATTGCAGCATTCTCAACATTAATATAATTTCAACCTATATTCAGCTTTTGGGCATTCGTGGGTGTCCATTACATTTGGCCACTTGTGATGCCTTGAAATCAAAGGTGATAGGAAAGAAATGTGCATACTTAGTTAGTCTATCTACCACCACATATATGCAATCCTTACCTTGAACCTTGGGCAACCCAGTGATGAAGTCCATGGAAATACTTTCCCATTTTTGTTCAGGAATAGGAAGTGGCTGCAACAACCCTGTAGGAAAATTTTGCTCACTCTTGCTTTGTTGACATACCATACATTCCTTAATGTGTTTAAGGACATCCTCCTTCATACCCTTCCATGAAAACCACTCTCGAATTTGCCTGTATGTCTTCAAGTAACCTTGATGACCAACCAAAGGTGTGTCATGAAAGGCCCTCAATATCCTCTCCTTAATTTTTGATCCTAGCACTAAGAAGATAATGTTCTTGTAATAAATCAATTCATCAACAACCTTGTACCTGTTATCATCCACTAACTTATCCAAAATCTTGGTGGCAAAGGAATCTTTAGCATACTCTGAAATTATGGAGACTTTCCAATCAGCAGAGATAGATGTTAAGGAACACAAAGTGGGCTTTCTTGAGAGAACATCAGCAACCACATTATTCTTTTCTTTCATGTATTCAATATCAAAATCATAAGCTTGCAATTTGCTTACCCATTTTTGTTGATGATCATTCAAATCCCTTTGATTCAAGAAGAACCTGAGGCTATTATGGTCTGTCTTTACAATGAATCTCCCACATACCAAATATTGTCTAAACTTATGAAGTGCATGTATGATTGCCAACATTTCCTTATCATAGCTGGAGTAACCTTTTTCTGATTGATTTAGTTTTCTACTCTCAAATGCTATTGGATGTCCCCTTTGAGTTAGGACAGCCCCTATACCTTCTCCAAAAGCATCACATTCAACAACAAAAGGTAAAGAGAAATCTGGAATTGCAAGCACAAGGCATGAACTCATTACCTCCTTAAGCTTATCAAATGTTTTCTATGCCTCTTCTGTCCAAACAAAAGCTCCTTTCCTTGTCAAATCAGTCAAGGGGGCAGCAAGCTGAGAAAATCCCTTGGCAAATCTCTTATAGTAGCTACACAACCCGAAGAAACCTCTCAACTGTGTAAGATTAGTGGGTGGAGGCCAATCCAAAATTGCCTGGATTTTTTGTTGATCAACCTGTACTCCTTTAGAACTTATAATATGTCCCAAATATAGGATCTCTGTCAAACCAAACTCACATTTAGATAGCTTAGCATAGAAGGATTGTTGCTCCAGAATTCCCAAAACAGTGTCTATGTGCTTTAGATGCTCTTCCCATGTTTTACTCTAAATCAAGATATCATCAAAAAATACCAAAACAAATTTTCGAAGATGCTGGCTGAATACCTTATTCATACAAGATTGGAATGTTGTGGGTGCATTAGTGAGGCCAAATGGCATAACAAGAAATTCAAAGTGCCCATAGTGACATCTAAAAGTAGTCTTTTCCACATCTTCACTCCTCATTCGGATTTGATGGTACCCTGATCTTAAGTCAAATTTTTGAGAAGTATATAGCACCATGTAACTCATCAATGAGTTCATCTATGTGTGGTATGGGATACCTATTTTTTATGGTCTTCTTGTTTAGAGCCCTGTAGTTGATACACATTCTCATTGTACCATCCTTTTTCTTGACAAGTACCACAGATGATGCAAATGGACTAGAGCTAGGCCTTATGAATCCCATGTCCAAGAGTTCCTTAATAGTTTTTTCAATTTCTTCCTTATAACCTCTTGGATAGCGGTATGGGGTTGTTATAACTGGTTTGGCACCCTATTCTAACTATATAACATGTTCAAAACCTCTATCTGGTGGTAATCCTGGAGGCAAGTCATTGAAAACTATACTATGCTTATCAAGAATATTTTGAATTTCAAAATGGAAATTACCTTGATTCTTTGGAGAGCTTGTTGGATAGATTATGACTCCTGCTGCCCATGTTACTTGTCCTCTTCGAAAAGTCCTCTCCATCCTCTTTCCAGAGACCACCTTAGGTGCTCCATTCGATAAGCCCCTCAATAAGACTTCTTTCCCATTATAATGAAATTTAAACTCCATAGTTTGATGGTTCATGTAATAGCCTCCAATAGAGTGCAACCACTGAACACCCAATACAAGATCTCTCCCCAATGCCAACAACATAGAAGTCATCACATAACTCATAATCTCCTAAGGTCATCTTGAGTTGTTTCACCACCCATATGCAAGGCATAGTGAATCCATCAGCTACAGTAACATTGAATCCCTCAAATTCTTCTGCTTTAAGCCCTCTTTTCATGACAAACCCCTCATCAATAAAATTGTGAGTTGCCCCACTCTCAAGAAGAACTGTCAACCTTTGCCCTACTAGTACCCCTCGAATTCGAAAGGGATGGTATCTTGGGACTCCTGATAATGCTGCTAAAGTGCTATCCTTGCTGATTTCTTTTTCTTTCTCTCCTTCTTCCTCCTCCTTAGTGTCATGAAATTCCTCATGCTCATCTGAATCAGATTCTGAAGCAACTTCAATATAGTGCACTTGACCTTTCCCCAAATATCTGTCCTGGAACCCATGGTTCTCTACAAGTGAAACAAAGCTTTTTCTTTCGTAATTCACTCCTAGCCTCTTCATCTACTTTCTTTTTTGCCACATTTATCATATCTTTTGGTGGTGGTGTTGGAAAAGTCTTTTTTTGAAAATTCCTCTTATGTTGCCAAAGATTTGGGGATTTTTGATTAGTGACTGGTTTCATAGGCACACAAGTTTCAAGTTACAAGCGTCTTTTGATAGCTTCCTGTAAGGTTGAGGGTGAGAAAGCCTTAACCAAACCCTTAATAGAATCTTCCAAACCATCAAGAAAAAGATAAACAATCCTCTTTTCACTCATATCAGGTACCATAACAGCCACTTTCTGAAACTCTTCTATATACTCATTAACTAATTTGGTTTGCTTCAACTTTGACAATTCTTTAAAATACTCTTCATCATCGTTGAGGTCAAATCTATCTATCACTCTTTGACTAAAATCATCAAATGTGGTTACCTGATCATGACCTTGAGTAGTCATTCCATGATACCACCAATCATACGCTGCATCTTCCAAGTGTAGACTTGCAAATTGAACAGCATCACTCTCCTTCATGGGATTAAGTGTGAAGAAGGTCTATAATTTTTGTAGCCATGCTCTAGCAGAAATTTCATTTGTTCCATCAAAAGTAGGTGTTGTAAACTTGCTTATTTTATTTTTGAGCTCTCTTCCACTTATGTCATGCTCCCTCTTGTACTCTTTCTTGGGCATCAAAGTGTTCATCATATCCACATATTCTCTAAAAGGAACCGAACTGCGGAAGTCATCATCTAAGCCATTGTAAGTAGCTCTTAATGCAATCAAGTTCCTGTAACCTCTTCCACGAGATTAAGGGCTAGATTTGGTACTGGTGGCTCATCTGCAGGCAGGAAAATAGTTTTTGTTGATTTAGAGGGTGTGGGTTTCAGATTTCTTGGCTCCTCTGAAGTACTCCCTTTCTCATTAGTAGATGCAACTCCTTGCAGTTTTTTTGTCAATATTCGCAAAGCCTCTCTAGTTTTTGCCAAACTATCCATGGTTTGCTTCTGAGTATTTTGGATGTCTTGGAGGAATTTCTTTGCCATCTCATCTGGGTCAGCCATACTTTTTCCTTCTTTGGATTTTGTACTTTTACTTTAACTGGAAGTTTGATCAAAATTTCTTTATTCTTTTCTCGCTGTGAATATCTCTTTTCTCTTTCACTTAATTCCATGCAAACTTCTACAAACCCTCAGGCTAGCAAGATCGTAGCTCTGATACCACTGTAATGTCCCCTTTTTAATTTTATATGATATTTAAAGCCTCTAATCGGGTTTTCAAAAGAAAACAACCAATATTTTAAAGATCCACCAATTTCTCAATAAAACCCAAATCGGGTATGCCCGAAATAGTGTCAAAAACTTCACAGCTTCACATATTATTAATAAATCTGAAAGTGGGCATTTTTATAAAAATTTCACCAGCATAACGGCCTACAAAATGACATTTCCAGATCTGTATAGCATTTACACAACAGCTCCCAAATGCAAGACAAAAACAATGCTCATTGGGCTCCCGAAAATAACACAAAATAGCCCGAAAACACCACAAAAACACTAATAATATATCACAAAAGTATAACCACGACCAAATACATATATTCAGCTCTATTTTAACATCTAAATGTCTGAAATACAGCAGCAATCCAAACTGGTGTGAAATACTCAACCGGAAACACCAAACTCTTACAAAAAAACACACCCGAAAACCCACAAATTTGCACTGTTCAGCACAAGGACAAACTCTGCATGAGCTTGCACATGGAATGGCTTTAAACTCCCATCCTTAGCCTTCCTAGAAACCTGCAAACTCTCATCCTTGGGTCTCCTTTTCCACAGGTTTGGCAGCCTCTGAAGAACAACAAAGCAATGAGCAAAAATCAAATTCTAGAATGAGCCCAAAATGCCTCCAAATCCCTTAAAAGAGGGCATAACCCTAACTCACAACCAAGAGGGGTTAATAAAACATATTTTAATAATAATTTTCATTTATTAGTCCATTGGTTTCCAATGATTAGCCCCTTTTGCCGAAACCTCACCTTTTTGAGCCCGCCTGCCTTAGCAAAGATTATTATTTTTAATTATTTGAAAATGGGACATGACATATTCAGCGAAACACATTCAACATAGCGATAGTATACATTTAGCGTTTCTAAGTTCCAGTAACAATTGATTAGGTCAAACATAAAGAATAAAGGAATATCACTGAAACAACCAATCACCATTCAGTGAATTACAAAAACTAGAATTCTTAAATGAATATAGGTGGGAGCCTTCAAAGAGTTTTAATGTTCTTGTTTTTGTAGCCAGGATTGGTTAGCCCATCATCGTGACCATTGTGAGTTGACAATGAGATTTGAGGGTCTCAGTTGGAGACTTGCTATTTATAGGAATTTTGATTTTGGATAATTTATATTTTTGGTCACATGATTGTGTAGTTGTTCGATTGTCTTCTGCACAGGATTGAGCCATTTATTGGTGGAGTTCATATTTATTGAATTATTAATGAGGCTTCATTGTTATTAATGCACTTTATCTTATTATATGTTATAAAATAGTATTGTGAAGTTGAAGCTTCTTAAGTGAAAGGTGTGTAGTTGAAGCTAAGTCACACAATTGAGATTATAAATATGGCTCCCATTTTAAGAATTGATCATCCAATTATTGTTATTGCTTTTGATAATTTGTTGAGGGTTTGAAGGTTGGGGTTTCTCCATTCCATTGCGAAGTATAGTGGAATTGGTTTGCACTTTTGAGAGTTGTTTTAAGTCTTCCATTTTTGTAGCTACTTTTATAATATCCCCAATTTTTTATAAAATATTTTTA